>CM030188.1:13972878-14009865 GCA_017639675.1 Aplochiton taeniatus
CAACATTACAAAGTTCTGCCACTGACATCGTGGACGAGGTTATTCAGAGAGCCATGAGGACGCTGCATTCGACCCCCCAGAGCTCCCTCAGTAAAATCCACCGGACTCCCACCCCTTCTCTGGACGAGATAGATTACAAAACCGAATCCCTAAAATCAGTAGAGGCGTTTGTCTCGGATGTGGAGGCCCACGGCCAGGAGGTGGCGATAGTCATGGTGTCTCACAAGGCCAAGCCATCAAGCCCCGACGGCCGCGATGCAGAGGTTCAATCCCTAACCACCGGGGAGCCTATCAACCGTTCCCCCACCAATGAGAGGACGACCTCTGCCTCCAGGAGCAACCTTGCATAGTTTAATGATGAAACTAGAAGAGTTTTTCAAGACAGGTTCCGTGATCACAGAAGAGTCAGGTTTGACTGCTGGGGAAGCGACTACCGTTGGTGCTGGGGTTCCTTGATCTAATTCCGACCACGGGGATGAGAAAGTCGAAATTGTAGTTTCTGAGGACTTGGGCTCCGTGAAGGCGGGGATAGCAAAGAGCCCGTCCGCCTCCAGCGTCATCTCCGAGGGCACTCTCTCTCTGGAGGCAAATCTGATCGTCGGGGAGATCATTGGAAAACTGGAGGCGGTCACCAGCTCCAGCGCAACGGCGTCTCCCATCGAGGAAAGGCTGGCGGAAGTCCAGGAGCCTCCCCAGACCAGCCCGGTGCCCTGCCACAGAACCTGCCCCATGCCCAACACCAACAGCCCACATTTCAGGGCCAAGGCCAAAAAGTCTGTGAGTGCAACTCTTCTGAAGTCATTCTTGGACATTTCCACACTGGTGGGTCCCTGTCTAAGTTTGCCCCAGCTGACTGTGTCGGCACTCGACGCCGTCTGTCTGCCTCGGGAGGCTGAAGAGGTCGTTGAGCTTTTCGTCCACTCACTCAGGCCAAGTCCATGTCCACAGCTCAGCAGTTTGTGGAGCAGCTGCGAGAGAAGCTCGGGGCATTTTATGCCCGCGTCCTGACGGCCATCTCGCCGAAGATCAGAGGGAAGAGCGAGAGCGGCCCTGAGCCTGTCAAACTCTCTGTTAGCGACCACTTCTTGGACAACACCACCAACAGTGTTGTCCGAATTATCCTCTCCGCTGTCCAGGAAGAGGACATTTCGGAGGGGGAGGTGGCTCAAACACTGGCTCCAAGCATCTACCACAAGCTACAGGAGAAAACGAAGGCCTGCTTTGCCAGTAAGCCAGCCGCAGTTAGCCCAACAGGCAACATACTGACTCGCGCCAAAGAGACCCTAAGTCAGATCCTTATGGCGGTGAGAGACCAGGTCCAGGAGGAAAACCCTCACGTGAAAGCACTGGCGGGAGCCATGCTGAAAAACATCTGCAAATTGCCAGAGGACGGAGACAATGACGTTGACGACAAAGAGGACGTAGAATCTCTTTCCCTCTTTGATGCCACGTCTGAGACTCTGGGGGTAGACTCAGAAACGTCCAAGGGCAGTAGCTCCAAGAGCCGCCTTATCATGGCTGACCTGGTCTCCTCCCTGGACGCCTACTCAGCTACGGCTGCCCTGGCCAGGCTGGAAGAGCTCGTCGCTCAGGGGAGCCTTCAGAACATCACCGAGGAGCTGGTCGGAAAGCTCCAGAGCCTGCTGAAGAGCGACGGAGGCTTTCTCGCGTCGCTTCCAGCAGGTACGAGCAAATCCGACTCTGTTCTCTCAAGAGGTGATGTGAGGAGAGCAGGCCAGCCTCTGAAGGAGGCCACCATGGACCTGATCGTCTCCTTCGCTGAGGAGGCGGTCAAAAAGCTGCTGCTGCCGGTGCTCATCCCTCCGGCATCCTGGGGCCTGGGCGAAGAGCACTCCCTCTTGTCCAGCGAGCCTGACTCTAGGGCCCGCGGCTCCTCCCGCTCCTCTGGCTACCACCTTAGTAGCTACGACGACCACGTCAGCCTCTACACCACAGTGCTGGTCTCCCAGGTGATGTCGGCCATTAGAGCCCCGTCCTCCCGCCGCGGGCCGGACATGTGGACGCGCGCCACCAGAGCCTCCTCCTCCGACACCAGGCTGGTGGCACCCGGTGTCAGAGCGCCATCCTGGGACACTGGGCTGCCAGACAGAAGCTTTGGCACCCCCAGCCGGGACACTCTCAAGAGTAGGGACATCCGCTCAATGAATGGAGAAGATGAAGCTGCTTCTAGAACGTCTGCAGACCGGCCTGTTGCTCTGACCGCCTGCCCCCTCGGGTGTCCCCGAGCCCCCGCCCAGAAGAAAGGCCTGGCCACACTGAGAGAGTGGTACAACAACTGGAAGGTGTGTGTTTAGATTGACTATTATAGCCAGGCTAGGCAGTTTAAACATCCAGATTCACTGTGGAAATCAATGTCTTGTCTTTGTGTGTCTTTGTCACATGCCAATCCCTATTCTATGCAATTTTTTATTCATTCCATGAAGTACTGCCGCGGTACAAAGCTGGAAGTCATGACAGACACAGCTCCTATCCAGCACGACAAAGAAGTGTCCATGGGTACGACTTCAATAAACATACACAGAAAGCACTTTTTATATTTAGGAGTTACCGTTCAAACAATGTTGTTCAACACAGCATTGCCCATCAGTTACTAGCTCCACATTGTTATATGATAGCAATACCAATTCCAAAAAGGATTTAAAATTGCTAATCTGCTCCATACCCCCCTTCTCACTCACCAGCTCCAAAGGTTCCAGCTGAGATTGAGGCACCATGCACCCTCTGCTGTTGTGATCCTTCCTCCGAAAAGGACAAGCGGGCCAAGCCTCTCAAGGTTCTTCTCCAGGCCTTCCGGGACACTAAGTTCTGTCGGGCCTTAGTTGGCTGCATGACCAAGAAGTCACACTAGTGGCCTTTTTCTGGTTGATTTTATTTGTCAATAAAATCCCACTGCATATAGTTTCATAGTGCTTTTTGTTCTAGTTGGGAGTTGTCAGGTCGTTGTGCTATGAGTATACTTGTCTGTGTGAAGTTGTCGAAGTGCATACTCAAAGTTCTTGGAGTGGGAATGGCAAGATTACAATTATATTGTACCTTTAAAAAGGTCTAAGACCTAATTAAAAGCCACAAAACAACAACAGTGCTCACGGGTCATTTCCACAAAGCCCTCTGTTAAAGGCTAGGGCTTTAGACCGTGTGCACAAAGTACAGCGTTGCATGTTCCAGTATCGTTTAAAAGTTAGCTCTCATATGGCAATATAATTAGGATTTGGCTTCTTTTGCTACCCCCCAGTGGCACCCGCAGAAAACTGTATTTAGGGTTGCCTGATTGGGCCAGTGATAATCTTAGGGTGGCACACCAAACATTGCTCAAGTTTTTGCTCATGATTTGCAACTGCTCTATTTTTTACCAGCAGAATAATTAACAACAGGTATGCCTTAAAACCCAGCGCCTATCTACAGTTGTGGTCAAAAGTTTTGAGAATGACACAAGTATTGGTTTTCACAAAGTTTGCCACTTCAGTTTTTTTAGATCTTTTTGTCAGATGTTACTATGGCATACTGAAATATAATTACAAGCATGTCATAAGTGTCAAAGGCTTTTATTGACAATTACATTAAGTTCATGCAAAGAGTGAATATTTGTAGTGTTGACCCTTCTTTTTCAAGACCTCTGCGATACGCAATGGCATACTGTCAATGAACATCTGGGCCACATCCTGACTGATGGCAACCCATTCTTGCATAATCAATGCTTGGAGTTTTTCCGAATTTGTGGCTTTCACTTTTGCCTTATGGCATGGTGCTCCATCATGCTGGAAAATGCATTGTTCGTCACCAAACTGTTGTTGAATGGTTGGGAGAAGTTTCTCTCGGAGGATTTTTTGGTACCATTCTTTATTCATGGCTGTGTTCTTGGGCAAAATTGTGAGTGAGCCCACTCCCTTGGCTGAGAAGCAATCCCACACATGAATGGTCTCAGGATGCTTTACTGTTGGCATGACACAGGACTGATGGTAGGGCTCACCTTTTCTTCTCCGGACAAACTTTTTTCCGGATGCCCCAAACAATCTAAAAGGGGATTCATCAGAGAAAATGACTTTACCCCAGTCCTCAGCAGTCCAATCCCTGTACCTTTTGCAGAACATCAGTCTGTCCCTGATGTTTTTCCTGGAATGCTAGGAGGTTATTTCATTAATCTATCTTTAGATTAATGGCTTCTTTGCTGCCCTTCTTGACACCAGGCCATCCTCCAAAAGTCTTTGCCTCACTGTGCGTGCAGATGCACTCACACCTGCTTGCTGCCATTCCTGAGCAAGCTCTGCACTGGTGGTGCTCCGATCCCGCAGCTGAATCAACTTTAGGAGATCCTAGCGTTTGCTGGACTTTCTTAGGCGCCCTGAAGCCTTCTTCACAACCATTGAACCTCTCTCCTTCTAGTTCTTGATGATCCGATAAATGGTTGATGTAGGTGCAATCTTACTAGCAGCAATATCCTTGCCTTTGAAGCCCTTTTTGTGCAAAGCAATGATGACTGCACGTGTTTCCTTGCAGGTAACCATGGTTAACAGAGGTAGAACGATGACTTCAAGCTCCACCCTCCTTTTAAAGCTTCCAGTCTGTTATTCTTACTCAATCAGCATGATTTATTGTTGTGATCTCCAGCCTTGTCCTCGTCAACACTCTCACCTGTGTTCACGACACAATCACTGACATGATGTCAGCTGGTCCTTTTGTGGCAGGGATGAAATGCAGTGGACATGTTTTTTGGGATTAAGTTCAATTGCATGGCAAAGAGGGACTTTGCAATGAATTGCAATTCATCTGATCACTGTTCATAACATTCTGGAGTATATACAAATTGCCATAATAAAAACTGAGGCAGCAGACTTTGTGAATATTAATATTTGTTTCATTCTCAAAACTTTTGACCACAACTGTAGTGCTGAGTTCAATTGATAGTTTTGTAAGGATAGAAATATAGTTAGATATACAGAATCTTGAGTAAACTAAAAAGGGGGAAAAGCATGGGACGTGGGGTGGCCTTTGGGGTGGCCGGTACATTTTGGTGGGTGGCACGTGCCACCCCAGGCCACCCCTTGGGGCCTCCACTGTGAGAAGGCAATCCATTTCCAGATTCAACACGAAACAAACAATCCATTACGGTAAAACAGCTGCACACTCAAAATGCCACCAGTCAACACAATCACAAGATGAACTGTAACACCTGCTGTCAGAAAATACTGTTCTTTCACGTACGTTGATACTACTACCCAAACTCGTTCCATATACTTACTTCATGTAGCATAACTACATACATTGTCTTCTAATATCTGTGAAATATGCCTTTAAGTGTCATTGAAAGCTAATACCTTTCACTTTCTTTTTGTGTTGAGGCAATTTCATTTACAAATAATAAGAGATAAATCACTCAAACTATACACTAAATGGGTTTTTCATACATGATTTCATTTTTAAAATGTAATAAATCAATAATTTCCTGTCAGATTTTTGAGGATCTTGGATAGTACATTGAAAAAGACGTCTACCCTCTCTGGGCAAAGTTTTGAACTTCTAAGGTCAAAGGACTGATACACTGGGGGGCTTTTTGTAAGCACAACTTGGCAAATAACTCAAAGTGTTCCAAAACGTTTACCTTCACTATAAGACTAGACTTTTCTAACTGACCGCAAAGTTTTAAGCAGTAGTGTATGGGAAAAAAGAGAACTACCCAAAGTAGACAAAAAAAAACCACAACAGTGTAGTCCTATATTTAACCATGTGACAAAGTGCGGTGCTACTATGTTAAATAAAAAGTAAATTATATTTACGTTAATATTACTGTACCAATTAGAGACAGACTGATGTAGTAGTCTTTTTTCAGAATTATAATCTGCAATGTTAGGGTGCACCATCCATCAGTACTTCTTCCTTCCCTTCATTTGGAGAGCTTCAGGGGCTTTACGCCTAGCAGCCTTCCAATGCATGGCGGCATGTCTCAGCCGTGCTTCTTTCTCCTCTTCCTGTGCAGTCTTCTTGCTTTCTTGTGTGTTTGCTTGCAGCAATACTCCACCTGTCTCCTTCTCTCCAACAGCTTCTCCTCCCTCCATCCCTTCTCCCAGCAGAGCCCCATGTTCTGGCACAGTCTTCTGTCAACTGTTCCATCATCTCTCTTAAACATAATGGTAGCAGTAATGCCCCTAGACTTCATGGCACACTTTGCTGTTTGAATTGCGTCAAGGGTGGAAATGTGTATATTTGAGCTTTTAGGGTCAGTTATGTCTCCCGTGAGGCTGAAGGAGGACTCGACCATGGGCCCATGGAAGATTGACATTCCACCACTGATAACCCACTGAGGGTTGGGTATTTCCCTGTGCTCATAACATGGAACTCCCACATTACCACTTTGTCCCCCTCTGGATACAGGGCTTTAGTTTGTACAGCATTTTTTACTTTTTCCCCTTCAAACTTTGCCTTTTCCCTTACCTCCTCTGACGAGCCGCCACTGGTAAGGTATGTTCAGTCAAAACTATATAAAATATTATGTCAACAGAAAAAAAGCGAATGTCCTTACCTCACAGAACTATTAAATAAAAACGATATTTTATAAATGGAATTTAAAATAAAACGTTATGAAAGCCAAGGCTTTATTTGTGCTTAGTGCGATCAGTCAGTAAATGTGGTCTAATAGGCCGACTTTGATTATAATCCGAGAAATAAGGCTGGGTTGGGGTTTAACTCTGCCAGGCCTCACGAGATATATGCTGTCTATTAATTTGCATTTATTTTATTACAAAACGACAATCCATGACTTGAAATAGGCAACTGTTTAACAATATTAGTTGGGGAAAATGTGACTTTCCTTTATCAGACGTTTGAAAATCAGTTCTGAGAGTTTTGGGGGGTAGCATTGTGTCATTTGTACACTAGCAGTGGACGGACCCTCATCTCTGTGGACAGTCATGTTAACGTGTCGACGCACATTTGGATGCAATGACGCGAAATCTTTACTTGCCCGTCGAACCGCTATTTACCACATGCTTTTGGCCTTAACGGCGTTCCATTTTCCATAGAGGATATATAGAACGAGCTGTGACACCCAAATATGTTTTCTAGCCTCACTCAATAACGCTACAGTAAACGTAATATATTAGTGTGAGGGTTGTGCGGACATCCGTCTGGTAGTTGGCGCTGAAGGACCGTGGTGGTGACTGAGCATTCCTCTGACAGGTCACCAGGTTGCAACAGGTGAGTTCAATCTGGTGATTAGTTGGAGGAATGCTATGAAAGGGTGTCTGTTTGTTTCATTAAGGAGAGTCACACACGCCAAAGGACTGAAGCAGCAGCGTGCGTTGATCCCAAGCAAGATCCGACTGAAGTTGTCAGTCTGTAGTCACGAAACCTCACAATTAGCATTGTATGAGCTTATAACATTGTCCAATACGTGGCTCTACATTTCATTTACCACAGGCATGAGAGGGTGAGGTAGGCCGAAAAATTGCCCTCATCACTCACTTGTCCAACTGTTGTTTGAAAAAATACTTCAACATTTTGGGAAATAAGATATGCCCCAACTTACCCCTAGTCAGGGATGGTTGATATTAATTTGATGTCCGTACGTCCAGTATTGAGTTAGTTACGTGGTAGTCGTAAAAGTAGCCTAGTGAAAGAAGTTAACTCAAGGTAACTACTAGCATAGCTCTCAAAAGTGACTAAATACTCCTAATATTACCCATAAAGATTATTTAGGTAAATAATTACCTAAATAATTACATTATATCCTCAAACATAGTAGACATGGGGTTTTAGTTTTAAACTAAGAGTACTATTTGCAATATTTGACCAAACAAATGACAAATGGTAAAACAAAACAAATAATATATATATTTGTCATGATAAAGGAAAAAATTACTCTCATTGGATTTATTGGAAATACATATGCCCCAGTCATACATGAAATAAAATGAAAAATACTTAATAGGAAAGTTCAAGGAATTTCAGCCCAAAGGCTCAGGCTGTGACAGGTTTGGTGTACAATGTTTACCATCATGGTAGGGGTCACCCAGTGTCTGATTGGGAGAGGGGATGGAGGTCCAGCAGGGGAGGGGAGAGGGGATGTAGGTCCAGCAGGGGAGGGGAGGGGAGAGGGGATGGAGGTCCAGTGGAGTGAGGGGGAGGTTCTTCAAAAGGATTTAGGGACGGGATAAAGGCATCAGGAGAAAATGTCTGTTGTTCTAGCTAGCGAACCAAATGGTCAATATTTTTTTTATAATAGCTCTTCTTTCTCGGTCACCAGATCAACACTCTTCCCTTTTATTTTTTTTCTATTTTAAAAAGACCCAGTTTGTGTGGTTGCATTTTTCTTCACTTTCGTTGTTCCTCTCTGATGTTTTGTCTGAGGACCATGTCCCCAACAACAAAATGGTCTCTGGTGGAGAGTCGTTAGTGCCAATGCGGGCACCCAGGGTGCTGTAGTCTATTTAAGATGGCCACAACCACAACAGAGGGTTGCTGGCTCTCAGGCTACAGATGGGCTCCAACACCCTTCATTTTGCTTTGAGCACATCTCTGGTGTCAGTTTCTAAATTACATTCAAATACTTTGGTTGATTTAATAAACTGCTTTTTTTCTCTTTCTCAGCAACTTTAACTATCTTATTTAGTGATTTGAAATGTTGGTGAAACAAAAGGTTATCATCTCTCCATTAGGTTGCACCGGCTTCAAAGCATAGTCATGGCGAAAAATATTGGCACCCCTGCACTTCTTTCAGACAATGCACCACTTCTCCCAGAAAATGTTGTCATTAAAGATGCTTTCGGATTCACATGTTTATTTCTTTTGTTTTTATAGGAACAACAAAGAGAAAACGCAAAATCTGATATCGTTCTACACCGAACTGCAAAAATGGACTAGACAAAATGATTTGCACCTCTTCAAAATTGTAAGAAATAATTGTATTTCAAGCATGTGATGCTCCTTTAATTTGTAATTAAACTCACCTGTGGCATGTAACAGGTGCTGGCAATATAGAAACCACAACGGATGAGGAAAATGTATGAAAGATTGCAACGAAGGATTGTTCGAATAGTGGATAAGGAACCTCGATTAAGGCGTATTCCTTAAAAAAAGACGCGCCTATATCAATATTTCTCGCATAGGGATTCAAATGTTTTAATTTCACTCGATTTGTTACTGTTAACGCGATACTCAACAGTCCACCAGAGGGCGCATAGCGCTCGGGAGGAACTTAAAACCCTATAGGGGCACGTACTATAAATCCTGCAGTCGAGTTGAACACAAGCTAACGTTTTGTGTCTCTTTGTTCATACATACAGGTGGCTTGATATCCCTCAAAAATCACATGCATGTAACTCAATATAAGGGATAAGAGTGGTGTGAATCCCAGGTGATGATCTGCAGTGTTTTTAGTCAGGGTTTTGCAGTAGTGTGGTGAAATCGAGACGCTATACTGCCATGTGGGGCTAGCGGACATGTTGCTAATGGTTCATTTGAAATGTTAACGTAAAAGGCTTTTGTAATATTTGTTAAATAACTTGATACATCAAGTGTAAAGTCATATAGTATGTTTTATATTCTCTTTTCGTGTAATGCGTTGTTACTGATTTTTGAGGCAATATAAATGCAGTAATTTGTAACTAACAATGGAGTTAGAGGATAGAGATATTTGATAGTTAAGGTTATTGTTGATTTGTGTGTAATGTGAAAAAAGGATCGAGCTATGGAAAATGATACAGTAACCAAATGAGAACAAAGAATAATTTTGTGTTCTTGTGGACAATATTTAACTGAATAATAAGGATATTATTAGACATTCATAGTTAATTTCTCTGTGCTTCAATTTTAATGTATATCCATGGGCTTTGGCTATTTGGGTTTATCTAAACATATAGTAAGATTTTCTATACTGGAAGATACGGTTCTTACCTCATACTACAGTAAGCAGTCTGTTGATTATCTTGAGGAGTCATTTCTCTAGTATTTCTTATGTTGAGGAAGAGAATACATCCTGAATAATTTTTTCTGGCATGTGACTTCAATAGTAATTTATATTTTATTTTATCTTATCTTCAAGTATCATGTAAAGTGGCTTCCCCAAACACTGTGCATGAGATTAAGTATATTTTCCCAGTTGTGATTAAGTAAAATACTTAGTTGAGGGTCTGAGGGGCCTTTTTTTGGCAGAGGTAAATGTCATAGAAGGTTTATTTTGGGATGAGCGTCTAACGCTATTCAATATAGCCTATATCACAAGTTAATCTAGAAAGGGGATGGACGGGTCCATTTTAAACATTGGAAATTTTGCGGTGGTTGGAGAGAAGAATATTCATTTGGTGGTGAACTTCAAAGCGGAATTGGTTGTGTAGGTAGATAATCACATATGCAGTTGATGTTTTAAACCCAGCAAACGAGTGCAATGATATTTTACAATTACAGACACACGTAGGCCTATGTGTGAGGAACTAGCTCATTTCCCCTGTGGTTAGTGTTTCCGCACTAGTGCCGAACATGCCAGTATTTCTTTTCAATGATGGAACACTTTTTTCTTGAAGACCGCAAAAAATTACTCTCATTGCATTTATTGGAAATATATATGCCCACTTTTTCTCAAGTCAGACATAACAATACCGACACAAAGGGACATCACAAAGAACCATAAATTAAATTAAAAAGGGTGAGCAATAATTAACCAATAAGCGAAGCTAAACATGACAAGGGGCAGGTGCAAACAATAATCTAATCAGGCCCAAAGGGCCAGGCCGTGACAGGTTTGGTGTACAATGTTTCCCATCAGTCAGACACCTGCCTTCCAGAAACTAGAGTCCATATTACTATTGCACCATACAGGATTACACAACAGCCAGGTAACCTACAAAATAGCATGCAACAACTCCTCTGAACATTTGTAAATAAATAGCAATAATCAATACCATTATTTGTACTTTCAGTAGTTAACTACACCAAAAATTAGTCATGCAAATATGAACTTATTTGAATTACCAGCAAGCTACTGCATCATCTAGTTCACCACTCCCCAACACTGCATACACACAGCACTAACATTTAAATCATCACGACAAACACAGACTGTAAACACTTATTGGTAGGGGTCCCCTGGTGGCTCATTGGGAGAGGGGATGGGTGCAGCACGGGAGGGTAGAGGGGATGGAGGTCGAGCAGGGGAGGGTAGAGGGGATGGAGGTCCAGCAGGGGGGGAGGGGAGGAGTCCAGGGAGGGGAGAGGGGATGGAGGTCCAGCAGGGGAGGGGAGAGGGGATGGAGGTCCAGCAGGGGAGGGGACAGGGTATAAGGACTGCATTGGGAAGTGAGGTGTTTATTGGTCCTTAGTCCAAACACGGTCAGTGCCAAGTATTTATGCCACTCATTCTTAGGATCCTTAATAATCTTATTTAGTGATTTGAAATGTTAATGAAACAAAAGCTTATCATCTCTCTATTAGGTTGCTCCTTCAAAGCATACAGTCATGGCCAAAAATATTGGCACCCATGCACTTCTTTCAGATAATGCACCACCTCTCCCAGACAATTGTTGCAATTACAAATATTTTGGCACGTTTATTTCTTTTTTTTTATTTGAACAACAAAGACAAAACGCAAAATCTGATATCGTTCTACAAAGAACTCCAAACATGGACTGGACAACATTATTTGCACCTCTTCAAAATTGTAAGGAATAATTGGATTTCAAGCATGTGATGCTCCTTTAATTTATAATGAATCTCACCTGTGGCATGTAACAGGTGCTGGCAATATAGAAACCACAACGGATGAGAAAAATGTATGAAAGATTGCAACGAAGGATTGTTCGAATAGTGGATAAAGAACCTCGAATAAGGCGTATACTGTAAAAAAGACTCATTTCTCGCTTAGGGAATAAAATGTTTTCATTTCACTCGATGTGTTACTGTTAACGTGATACTAAACACTCGACCAGAGGGCGCATAGTGCTTGGGAGGAACTTAAAACACTTCAGAGGCACGTACTATAAATCCTGCAGTCGAGTTGAACACAAGCTAACGTTTTGTGTCTCTTTGTTCATACATACAGGTGGCTTGATATCCCTCCAATATCACATGCATGTAATTCGATATAAGGGATAAGAGTGGTGTGAATCCCTGGTGATGATCTGCAACGCTATACTGCGATGCGGGGCTAGCGGACTTGTAGCTAATGGTACATTTGAAATGTTAACGTAAAAGGCTTTTGTTTAATTTGTTAAATAACTTGAAGATACATAAAGTCATATAGTATGTTGCATGTTCTGTTTTCATGTAATGCGTTGTTACTGATTTTTGAAGCAATATAAATGCAGTCATTTTTAACTAGCAATAGAGTAGGAGTTAGAGGATAGAGATATTTGATAGTTATTAAGGTTGAATATTGTTTTGTGTGTAATGTGAAGAAATTCTCGAGCTATGGAAAATGATACTGTAACCAAATGAGAACAAATAGTAATTTGGCGTTCTTATGGACAATATGTAACTGAAGAATAAGGATATTATTAGAAATTCATAGTTAATTTCTCCGTGATTCAGTTTCAATGTATATACAGTGGGGCCAAAAAGTATTTAGTCAGACACTGATTGTGCAAGTTCTCCTACTTAGAAAGATGAGAGAGGTCTGTAATTTTCATCATAGGTACACTTCAACTATGAGAGACAAAAATGAGGAAAAAAAAATCCAGGAAATAACATTGTAGGATTTTTAAAGAATTTATTTGTACATTATGGTGGAAAATAAGTATTTGGTCAATAACAAAAGTTCTATTCAATACTTTGTAACATAACCTTTGATGGCAATGACAGAGGTCAAACGTTTCCTCTAAGTCTTCACCAGGTTTGCACACACTGTAGCTGGTATTTTGGCCCATTCCTCCATGCAGATCTCCACGGGATGAGATCTTGCGTGGGGCCCCAGATCGAGGGAGATTATCAATGGTCTTGTATGTCTTCCATTTTCTTACAATTGCTCCCACAGTTGATCTATTCACACCAACCTGCTTGCCTATTGCAGATTCACTCTTCCCAGCCTGGTGCAGGTCTACAATTTTCTTCCTGGTGTCCTTCGACAGCTCTTTGGTCTTGGCCATGGTTGAGTTTGGAGTCTGACTGTTTGAGGCTGTGGACAGGTGTCTTTTATACAGATAACGAGGTCAAACAGGTTCCATTAATACAGGTAACGAGTGGAGGACAGAAGAGCTTCTTAAAGAAGAAGTTACAGGTCTGTGACAGCCAGAAATCTTGCTTGTTTGTGGGTGACCAAATACTTATTTTCCACCATAATTTACAAATAAATTCTTTAAAAATCCTACAATGTGATTTCCTGGATTTTTTTCTCATTTTTGTTGCTCATAGTTGAAGTGTACCTATGATGAAAATTACAGACCTCTCTCATCTTTCTAAGTAGGAGAACTTGCACAATCAGTGGCTGACTAAATACTTTTTGGCCCCACTGTACATAGGCTTTGGTTTTTTGGGTTTATCTAAACATGTAGTCAGCTTTTCTATACTGGAAGATACGGTTCTTACCTCATACTACAATAAGCAGTCTGTTGACTATCTTGAGGAGTCAATTGTTTAGTATTTCTTATGTTGAGGAAGAGAATGAATCCTGCAGTCAAGTTGAACACAAGCTAACGTTTTGCATATCTTTGTTAAAACAGACAGAGTTTGCTACTGGCCCCTATGCCTGAGGCGAGAAGTTGGGAGTGGCACCCTTCAAATCTGAGAGACCTGGAGCAGTTGGTAAAAGAAGAGAGGTCCAAAATTCCAGTAGAGAGGTGTAATAAACGAATTCATGGTTACAGGAAGCGATTGACTTGAGTTATTTTTTCCAATAGGTGTGCTATACCAAATGTTAAGTTGAGGGTGTCAATAATTTTGTCCAGTCCATTTTTGGCGTTCTGTGTGGAATAATTTCAGATTTGGCTTTTTATTTTATTACATGTATATTTCTTTTGATTGTATTGGAACAACTCAAAAAAGATGAGAGAAAATAGTATAATATATTTACATTTTAATGAAACATTTTGTTTGGTTCACAAATTCTCGTCCCTGGTCAGTCAGAATCCTCTGTGGAACACCAAATGTATAGAAAAATTCCACAGTACAGCCTGACACTAACTCAGCTGATTTATATTGTAGAGGCAAAGCCTCAGACCATTTGGTGAAATACTCAACCATCACGCAAATATACTGGTTCCCATCTGAAAATTGGAATCAGTTTCCCCACTAGGTCCATGCCCACTAGTTCCAGAGACTGTGTTACCTAAAAGGGTAATGTAATTTGGTCATCATACATTGTTAAGGGGACTAGAAAAACCTAAGTACATCAATGGGGTTGTACTCCTTGTTTTGTTTAAGTGTGGCCCTTCTGGCCTGGCACTCAGGGCATTGAGCCACCTAAGAGATCAATTCATGGATATTTTTTAATAATGCAATTCTTGCCAGTGCAGAGAAAATATTTTCCACCATATATTAAAGATTAAGGAATGTTAACAAACCACAAATCTCACTCAGCTTCTGAGAACTCGCCCAGTTATGGATATCTTGGCCATCTGAGGCAAATAATACCTGCTTTTAATGGCCTGGTGGGTTTTCTCTACCCCACAGTGACCTCCAAATTCACCAGCATGCATTTCTGCAAAAACAGAGCTGGCCTCCTCAATGTTTACATTTTTCACAAACCCCGCAAGTGAGTGTGGATGTTTATTTATTTTTTCGTATATTAATACAAATATATTTTTCTGTATTACGTTTGGGCACACAAACAACACCAAAGTAACGCAAAGAGACAATTGATGTGTTCACGTTGTCAGATGAGTACTCCCACCCAAGTTAAACATGCTTGAACATTTGTGCAGGTTGCAGGGCTTTGCCAACCGCTGTCACTGCCGCTTAATAGGCTATAGAACCAACGTGATCTCACAGACTTAAGGGAAATGACCACGACAACCTCCTAGCGGTTGCCATGACGCAATGTGTGCGCACGCGCACTGGCACATACTGGCACATACTGTATGTTGTTCTAGTGAACAACTTTTATTTTATCGACCATATTAAACTATTCCAAAGTTAAGATGATCTGTTGTCATGTGCTTTGTTAAAGTTTAGAGGAGTTCCAACCATCACCTAACTACAATGCTACAACGACACAATTTACTGTGGACATTACAACTTTATAGATATTAAACTGCTCATGGCTTTTTGGCTAAAAGGTCATTTTCACCATAACAAACACTAACTGTCCGTATTTTGATAATATTATTTAGGCTTGCAGGATAATTAGAAATTACACTGACAACAATTGACCAGCTTCCAGACGTCAGAATGACTTTGTGATGTCACAGTTGATGGCAGGCCTATATATATGACGGAAAAGATGTATTTTTAAAATCAAACTATAACCGTTAGAGGAGCAGCCGATACTCAGGTCTAGCTGCATACAAGAAGATTTATGCACATAACGGTAAAGTAGTAGAACTCTAAGATCGCTGCACATCTAAAGGCCTAGCACAAGGCTAATCCGTTTCGTCTGTTTGTACGTTACCGGTTGACCCCGGTCCTCACCGGCCTGAAAGCCCGGCTTGTGGCTTCAGGCATAGGCTAACTGCATAGCTACAGGTGCCCGACTAGCAGCCAAACGGACGCTTCACAGCCAAATTCCAGCATAATTAAAACATCTGGCCTGAAAAATTCAAACGCTGACTTCTGCAGGCACAAGGCTTGGAAAGCATATTGCTCGTTGCTTGCGCCAACAGAACAGGCACGCTTGATAGCTGCATAGCTGCGTTACATCAAAGTCAACACATTGACACATACAAGTCATGGCAAACAGATTGATAAAAATAGCCGAGCCGGGCAAGAAGTTTAGTTTATAGCTTCTTCATGTGTGCTTCCTCTGTTTTCTTTTTGTTTCATGTAACGTTATTTAATTTTTCATTTCGTGCCTTGTAAACTTTAGTGCACTGCTGCAGTAGAGACGTGGTCCCAGTAACCCTATACATATCAAAGGAAAACAATGTACAAATATTTATATATTCAGTTCTTTTTTTTCGGGTTGAATTTTATGTGATCTATTTCTTCTGTAGCTGCGCTGAGACATGAATGTAATTGTTGTACTATATAGCCTATAATGTCTTTTAGTGTAGCAAGTAATTTATTCATTTAACTTTGTTTTGCTGTTTTAAGTTATAAATATATTGTGTCATCATTCAATAATTTTAAACAGACCACACTGTGCACTGCTGGAAAAGAATCCCAGCTTGTCTTTTTCCGCTGTATAAAAAGTAGGCCCAATAATAATGTTATTTTGTTTTTGTTCAGATTACGACAGCGGAGTTGAAAATATGGAAAGGCAACGCAAGGTAAAACAGCCTGAATCAGACATTACACTCGCAGATTTCTATAGATATTAGTGTATATGTACAGTCAAGAGGTTCGATTCATAACAGACATTACTTTAGGCTGTCCAGATAGCCAACTGCAAAGGTATCGAAGTAAAGCTGTAACTGCTAACAGAGCAAGTGACAGAAAGCCCAAACTCCAGCCTACTGTGTGTGTATAGATAGCATTAGTGGATGTATTTTATGGTCCATTCAGTTCTGGAGAAGAAACAAGAGGAACAAGATTGAGGTGGCCCACAGTCCAGTTGAAGGTCAGTGAAGTTTGAGCTCGTTCAAAGAAAGACATAAAACTGACGCTCATATTGTGGATCTGAGGTCATAACTTCCCATTGGAGTTTTGAGTGGCATTGAATGACGTTTTAGGGAGAATGAAACCATCCATACCTTTTGTGTTACTCGTATCCAAATAATGTAATGTGATTTTCAATTGTATTTGTTGGTCCCTTAAAATGAGAATCGACGTAGATTAAGTCCTTTTAACCTTTTGTCTAATCAGAATCATCTGAGACACCGGTTGCAAGGAGCCAGAAAAACTTGGACAGGCCTCGGAGGGCTCTAATCAAGTTCCTGGAGAACCATATATTGATCGGGTCCAACCGAGACTATCACAGTGTTTGCTACCCTGTGCTTCTGACTTTCCTCCACTCCCTAGACGATGCGTAAGTCTAACCCCTGCCTCCGCAAATTCATATTCTGTGTGTATATGTAAAGCCTCTGTCTTTCTACTGTACTAAACTGCTTGGAAACTGATTCCTGTCTCTCTCACAGGCAGTGGAGAAGCCTCCATGATGGAATTAGAGACCCTGTAAGTTAATCTAAATCTTTTGTTTTGTTAAACCTGCGTTGATCTTTCTCCACAACAAATGATCTTTCTCTCTTCCCCCTTTCTCCAGAGCACAAGAGCGCTGTTCGCAAAGCAATCGAAAATTGTTGTTGATGGGGCAGCGCAGACAGTGTTGAAGATACTGTTGCCAGCTATGATGGCCCTTCTTGACCGGGACGATACTGAAGGAGCAGCCCTGGGGTCATCATCTAGCAGCCTCAAAGACAGGTTAGAAAAAAACAAGATTATTTGGAGGATACATGGTTGCTGTTGATGCAGTTAATGCATGTTCAAAATTTGCTTCATTACAGGAAATATTCAACACATTAATGACATGATTTTTATTTATGTAAAGTCCCAAAGCTCATATTTTGAGTTATATAGAGGATGCAGAGGTAATTTCAGCTAAAATGGATTTTAAAAAGTCCTATTCACAAATATGTGATATATATGCATTCAAACATTTTTTACACACTACATAATATTTAATTAGCCTACTACTATCCAATAGTTAACAGCCACACTTCTGTCAAGAGCAGTAGCTACATTGGCTGTGTTATTTCAATGGAGCACCTGGCTAGTTTCTCTGATTCTTTCATTGAATGAGGTCATAAAGGAGTAGCACAGCTGTTAGTTGCATTGCATGTGTCTGTCTTTACCTAGTGGACTAAACGTGACATTGATTCAACAGTTAGTATTTCATTTGCTGCTTTTCTAAACAACAAAAAGAGGTTATTGTCAATCAGAGAGCAGTCCATGCCAACATTACAAAGTTCTGCCACTGACATCGTGGACGAGGTTATTCAGAGAGCCATGAGGACGCTGCATTCGACCCCCCAGAGCTCCCTCAGTAAAATCCACCGGACTCCCACCCCTTCTCTGGACGAGATAGATTACAAAACCGAATCCCTAAAATCAGTAGAGGCGTTTGTCTCGGATGTGGAGGCCCACGGCCAGGAGGTGGCGATAGTCATGGTGTCTCACAAGGCCAAGCCATCAAGCCCCGACGGCCGCGATGCAGAGGTTCAATCCCTAACCACCGGGGAGCCTATCAACCGTTCCCCCACCAATGAGAGGACGACCTCTGCCTCCAGGAGCAACCTTGCATAGTTTAATGATGAAACTAGAAGAGTTTTTCAAGACAGGTTCCGTGATCACAGAAGAGTCAGGTTTGACTGCTGGGGAAGCGACTACCGTTGGTGCTGGGGTTCCTTGATCTAATTCCGACCACGGGGATGAGAAAGTCGAAATTGTAGTTTCTGAGGACTTGGGCTCCGTGAAGGCGGGGATAGCAAAGAGCCCGTCCGCCTCCAGCGTCATCTCCGAGGGCACTCTCTCTCTGGAGGCAAATCTGATCGTCGGGGAGATCATTGGAAAACTGGAGGCGGTCACCAGCTCCAGCGCAACGGCGTCTCCCATCGAGGAAAGGCTGGCGGAAGTCCAGGAGCCTCCCCAGACCAGCCCGGTGCCCTGCCACAGAACCTGCCCCATGCCCAACACCAACAGCCCACATTTCAGGGCCAAGGCCAAAAAGTCTGTGAGTGCAACTCTTCTGAAGTCATTCTTGGACATTTCCACACTGGTGGGTCCCTGTCTAAGTTTGCCCCAGCTGACTGTGTCGGCACTCGACGCCGTCTGTCTGCCTCGGGAGGCTGAAGAGGTCGTTGAGCTTTTCGTCCACTCACTCAGGCCAAGTCCATGTCCACAGCTCAGCAGTTTGTGGAGCAGCTGCGAGAGAAGCTCGGGGCATTTTATGCCCGCGTCCTGACGGCCATCTCGCCGAAGATCAGAGGGAAGAGCGAGAGCGGCCCTGAGCCTGTCAAACTCTCTGTTAGCGACCACTTCTTGGACAACACCACCAACAGTGTTGTCCGAATTATCCTCTCCGCTGTCCAGGAAGAGGACATTTCGGAGGGGGAGGTGGCTCAAACACTGGCTCCAAGCATCTACCACAAGCTACAGGAGAAAACGAAGGCCTGCTTTGCCAGTAAGCCAGCCGCAGTTAGCCCAACAGGCAACATACTGACTCGCGCCAAAGAGACCCTAAGTCAGATCCTTATGGCGGTGAGAGACCAGGTCCAGGAGGAAAACCCTCACGTGAAAGCACTGGCGGGAGCCATGCTGAAAAACATCTGCAAATTGCCAGAGGACGGAGACAATGACGTTGACGACAAAGAGGACGTAGAATCTCTTTCCCTCTTTGATGCCACGTCTGAGACTCTGGGGGTAGACTCAGAAACGTCCAAGGGCAGTAGCTCCAAGAGCCGCCTTATCATGGCCGACCTGGTCTCCTCCCTGGACGCCTACTCAGCTACGGCTGCCCTGGCCAGGCTGGAAGAGCTCGTCGCTCAGGGGAGCCTTCAGAACATCACCGAGGAGCTGGTCGGAAAGCTCCAGAGCCTGCTGAAGAGCGACGGAGGCTTTCTCGCGTCGCTTCCAGCAGGTACGAGCAAATCCGACTCTGTTCTCTCAAGAGGTGATGTGAGGAGAGCAGGCCAGCCTCTGAAGGAGGCCACCATGGACCTGATCGTCTCCTTCGCTGAGGAGGCGGTCAAAAAGCTGCTGCTGCCGGTGCTCATCCCTCCGGCATCCTGGGGCCTGGGCGAAGAGCACTCCCTCTTGTCCAGCGAGCCTGACTCTAGGGCCCGCGGCTCCTCCCGCTCCTCTGGCTACCACCTTAGTAGCTACGACGACCACGTCAGCCTCTACACCACAGTGCTGGTCTCCCAGGTGATGTCGGCCATTAGAGCCCCGTCCTCCCGCCGCGGGCCGGACATGTGGACGCGCGCCACCAGAGCCTCCTCCTCCGACACCAGGCTGGTGGCACCCGGTGTCAGAGCGCCATCCTGGGACACTGGGCTGCCAGACAGAAGCTTTGGCACCCCCAGCCGGGACACTCTCAAGAGTAGGGACATCCGCTCAATGAATGGAGAAGATGAAGCTGCTTCTAGAACGTCTGCAGACCGGCCTGTTGCTCTGACCGCCTGCCCCCTCGGGTGTCCCCGAGCCCCCGCCCAGAAGAAAGGCCTGGCCACACTGAGAGAGTGGTACAACAACTGGAAGGTGTGTGTTTAGATTGACTATTATAGCCAGGCTAGGCAGTTTAAACATCCAGATTCACTGTGGAATCAATGTCTTGTCTTTGTGTGTCTTTGTCACATGCCAATCCCTATTCTATGCAATTTTTATTCATTCCATGAAGTACTGCCGCGGTACAAAGCTGGAAGTCATGACAGACACAGCTCCTATCCAGCACGACAAAGAAGTGTCCATGGGTACGACTTCAATAAACATACACAGAAAGCACTTTTTATATTAAGGAGTTACCGTTCAAACAATGCTGTTCAACACAGCATTGCCCATCAGTTACTAGCTCCACATTGTTATATGATAGCGAATACCAATTCCAAAAAGGATTTAAAATTGCTAATCTGCTCCATACCCCCCTTCTCACTCACCAGCTCCAAAGGTTCCAGCTGAGATTGAGGCACCATGCACCCTCTGCTGCTGTGATCCTTCCTCCGAAAAGGACAAGCGGGCCAAGCCTCTCAAGGTTCTCCTCCAGGCCTTCCGGGACACTAAGTTCTGTCGGGCCTTAGTTGGCTGCATGACCAAGAAGGCACACTAGTGGCCTTTTTCTGGTTGATTTTATTTGTCAATAAAATCCCACTGCATATAGTTTCATAGTGCTTTTTGTTGTAGTTGGGTTGGTTGCCAGGTCGTTGTGCTATGAGTATACTTGTCTGTGTGAATTTGCCGGAGTGCATACTCAAAGTTCGGGGAGTGGCGGATTGTTTTATTGAGGTCTCCCACTCCCAGCATTCCATTGACTATGTTGGATAAATGTTGATGAAACAAAAGCTTATCATCTCGCAATTAGGTTGCCCCTTCAAAGCATACAGTCATGGCCAAAAATATTGGCACCCCAGTACTTCTTTCAGATAATGCACCACCTCTCCCAGACAATTGTTACAATGAAAAATATTGTTTTGTATTCACATGTTTATTTCTTTTGTTTTTATTGGAACAACAAAGAAAAAACGCAAAATCTGATATCATTCTACACAAAACTCAAAAAATGGACTGGACCAAATTATTGGCACCTCTTCAAAATTGTAAGATATAATTGCATGCAAGCATGTGACGCTCCTTTAATTAGTAATTAAACTCACCTGTGGCATGTAACAGGTGCTGGCAATATAGAAATCACAACGGATGAGAAAAATGTATGAACGATTGCAACGAAGGATTGTTCGAATAGTGGATAAAGAACCTCGAATAAGGCGTATACTGTTAAAAAGACGCCCCTATATTTCAATGTCTTACACAGGGAATCAAATGTTTTCTTCATTTCACTCTATTTGTTATTGTTAGCGCGATACTCAAAAGTCCACCTGAGGGCGCATTGCGCTTGGGAGGAACTTAAAACCCTTTAGAGGCACGTACTATAAATCCTGCAGTCAAGTTGAACAGAAGCTAACGTTTTGTGTCTCTTCGTTCATACATACAGGTGGCTTGATAGCGCTCAAAAGTCACATGCATGTAATTTGATATAAGGGATGAGAGTGGTGTGAATCCCTGGTGATGATCTGCAATGTTTGTAGTCGGAGTTTTGCAGTAATGTGGTCAAATCGAGACGCTATACTGCCATGCAGGAGTAGCGGACTTGTTGCTAATGGTACATTTGAAATGTTAACGTAAAAGACTTTTGTTTTATTTAAATAACTTGATACATAAGTCATATAGTATGTTGCATATTCTGTTTTCATGTAATGCGTTGTTACTGATTTTTGAAGCAATATAAATGCAGTAATTTTTAACTAGCAATAGAGTAGGAGTTAGAGGATAGAGATATTTGATAGTTATTAAGGTTGAATATTGTTGTTTCGTGTGTAATGTGAAGAAAGTCTCGAGCTATGGAAAATGATACTGTAACCAAATGAGAACAAATAGTAATTTTGCGTTCTTATGGACAATATGTAACTGAATAATAAGGATATTATTAGACATTCATAGTTAATTTATATGTGCTTCAGTTTGGTTTTGGTTATTTGGGTTTACCTAAACATGTAGTCAGCTTTTCTATACTGGAAGATACGGTTCTTACCTCATACTACAATAAGCAGTCTGTTTATTATCTTGAGGAGTCAATTGTTTAGTATTTCTTATGTTGAGGAAGAGAATACATCCTGCAGTCAAGTTGAACAAAAGCTAACGTTTTGCATATCTTTGTTAAAACATACAGAGAGTTTGCTACTGGCCCAGGTTCCCATAGGCCTGAGGTGAGTAGTTGGGAGAGGCACCCTTCAAATTTGAGAGACCTGGAGCAGTTGGCAAAAGAGTGTGATGAAGTGAAGTCACGTCACCACAGTCACAGATTTGCCTTCACTGTCCGTCTCGTCAACTACCGTTAGCCCACGTATAACCAGTAAACACATTACACTTACCATCCTAGGCAGAGTATTTTGTAATCGTAGTTAATACACATTTTCCAACAGGCTGGGTATACTGATAAAAAAGACAGACAGACATTCCGTTCATTGGTACCTTTTTATTGTCATTTTCATGCAATTCCAGTCACGTAAATATCCGAGCAAACATTCCAACATTGACATTACAGCGGCACATATTCGATACTTCCGGTAACATAGAGAACACGATGACGTCATCCGGGTCAAACCATTTGGTAGGGGGAATCTAATTAGAAGAACAAGGTAATGTTAGTATGTGTTTATTATTGCATCTATTTAATTG
Organism: Aplochiton taeniatus; assembly: GCA_017639675.1. Lineage (NCBI taxonomy): Eukaryota > Metazoa > Chordata > Actinopteri > Galaxiiformes > Galaxiidae > Aplochiton > Aplochiton taeniatus. The sequence goes on from CM030188.1 coordinate 13,995,859, forward strand.
CATTAGTAATATCAAGTGTCAAGTAAATCAAGCACTGTGTACAAATACAAATGTATTCTGTTGTATTATAATTAGATTGTAAAATGAAGGAAATTGATTGTTTGGAAAGATCCAGGGGAGGAGTTGGAGCTAATTGATGATGCTATAAATGCCATTATGAATTTGTCAGAGATGAGGGTTGGAAGGGGACAAGAACCCTAATGCGAGTGGATAGATGCAAGTAACCATAAGACTGACCTGTAAAAGTCAATAGAAGTTATTTGTTGTTTTATGTATATATAAAGAAGCTTACACCTGGTAAATAAAACCTGGGCAAAGCTTTGAATGCCTCCGTTCTGCCTTTGTGGTCCCCACCTTTGAGTCCTCGTACAACTATCTCACATGTGGTGTCAGAAGTGGGATCGTGTCAAAGGTGCAGGAACAAGGGAGAACATCATGCCACCGAAGACCAAACAAGTGGTGCAGAGAGAAGGTGAGGAAGAAGCTGGAGCTCAGCGAGGCGTGGAAAAGGCCTCGCCGGAATCACTGGCCGGATTGGAACAGTTGATCCGAAGCATGGCCGTGCGGCAGGAGGAGTGAATGGATAATCTCCAACACCAACTGGAGCATCTCAAACAGCGCCAGGAGGTGCCAAGGGACAGAGAGCGGACGGACGCAGAGCAGCGCAACACAGAACCACCAAGAGCCTCCCGAGAGAGAAGGCGTGAGTCTCCACAAGAGAGTTTTCTACCGGACAACTGGGATGAGAGTTCACCTTGGTACCAGGGCAGAGGAACGGGTATGACCAAAGAACCTAAAATGCATCCCTTTAAGGAAGATGAGGACATTGAACATTATTTAACTACGTTTGAAAGGATAGCATTAGCATGTCGATGGCCAAGAGAAGATTGGGGCTTGCAGCTGGTACCCCTTCTTACTGGCAAAGCCAGAGCTGCTTATGTTGCTATGGACATTGAATATGCTATGGAATAGGACTCCGTCAAGGAGGCCATTTTGGCCAAATACGAGATTAACACAGAGACTTACTGAATTAGGTTCCGGCACAGCACTGTGAACAAAGGAGAGACGCCAAGGGAGTTACAAGCCCGGCTGAAAGACCTCTACTCCAAGTGGATGGTTCCTAGGAGAAAGACAGTTGAGGAAATAGGAGATACCATAATTATGGAGCAGTTCCTCAGGATATTAAACCCTGAGCTCCAAACTTGGATAAGAGAGCATGAACCTACCACATCCAGAAAAGCAGCAGAGTTGGCTGAGGCCTTCCTGGCAGCACGTCGCAGCAATCAAGGCTATCAGTACTCGCGAACTAGGACATCCATGCCATCCCCTACAGCAGGTACACCACAAGGGGTCTTTTCAAGGAACATGAATCAGAGAAGTAAGGGACCATTACTTTGCCATACATGTGGACAGCCAGGCCACTTCAGATCAGATTGCCCAAGGCAGCAGATCAGTAAAACGTATCTGTGCTTTAAGTCCAAGTCCCAAAGCACCCGTAGAGATACTGAATGCAGGACTGAAAGTGTAATGGAAGTATACATTGACGGAATACCTTACAAAGCCCTCATGGACACTGGCAGCAGTAAGACTCTAGTCAGTCAAGAATGTCTACCTAGAGAGGCAACCTTTAGTGGAGAGAAGATCAGAGTGCGATGTATTCATGGAGCAGAACGTGAGTATCTCACCACTGATGTGCCGATAGACATCCGAGGGCAGGAGTACTTACTCACCGTAGGTGTCACACCAAATCTTCCCTATCCAGTAGTGTTAGGCAGAGATGTGCCAAATCTAGTTGACTTACTACAGTCACAGAGTCAAAGGCCCAGTCAGAAACCCAGTGAGGACAGCATGGCGGTGACCCGATCGCAGACATGGCGGTCACTGAAAGGGCCAGGATGTTGATGGGAAGACATGCCATATGCAGCAGACGAGGTTCCATTTTGTGAGCCACCAAGAGTCAAGAAGAGCCGAAGGCAGAAAAGACAGGCCAGGGTAAAAGGGACAACACTGCATGAGACATTACCAACGCCAGATAATGTAGGAGAGTGGGATATTCCCAGTAACTTGGCTGACTTACAAAGAGAAGATCTGACTTTAAAATCAATTATGGCTAAATGTGTCTCAGAGGACACCAAATTGTCAGGGAATGTGAAAGAAGGGTTTCTGTGGAAGGGGAAGTGCCTATACCGCCGAAGCAAGGTGGGGGATCAAATAGTAGTACCAAGTAGCCTGAGGCACACTATTCTCCAGATGGCTCATGAAATTCCTTGGGCAGGCCATCTAGGACAGGCTAAAACCTATCTCAGAATGATGAATCATTTCTACTGGCCTTATCAGTATAGCGACACCGTAGAGTTTTGCAAGTCATGTCCAGAGTGTCAGTTGACCGCACCAGCTTGAAGGGGTGATAGAGCACCTTTAGTTCCTATGCCTGTTATCGATGTTCCCTTCTCTAGGATAGCCATGGATATTGTAGGCCCACTGGAGTGAAGCAGTGCAGGGCACAGATATATCTTGGTAGTATGTGACTACGCAACCAGATATCCCGAAGCGTTCCCTCTCCGAAAGATCAAGGCCCGCCAGATCGCAAACTGCCTCATTCAAATGTTATCGAGGGTGGGGATAGCAAGAGAAATCATTACTGATCAAGGTACTAACTTCACCTCAAAATTGCTAAAGGAGGTGTACAACCTCCTAGGAATTACTGGAATAAAAACAACCCCTTATCACCCTCAAACAGATGGGCTAGTAGAACGATTCAATAAAACACTGAAAGCAATGCTAAGGAAGTATATAGCAAAGACAGGGTCAGATTGGGATCAGTGGCTGCCGTTCCTTCTTTTTGCCTATAGAGAAGTGCCACAGGCGTCCACCGGGTTTTCGCCTTTTCAGTTCCTGTATGGCCATTCAGTGAGAGGCCCACTAGAGGTGCTGAAGGAGGCGTGGGAAGGGCCACAGCCTCAGGAGCACTGTAGCACCCTATCCTATGTTCGGAAAATGCGGGACAGGTTAGTCAAGTTACAAGGACTGGCTGAGGAACACTTAGAAAAAGCGCAAGACAGACAGAAACAGGGATATGATAAAGTGGCCAGAAGGAGATCATTTGTAGAGGGGGAGAAAGTTCTGCTTCTGTTGCCTACCACTGAGAGTAGCTTGTTAGCTAAGTGTCAGGGGCCGTTTACCATACTAGAGAGGAAGGGCCCAGTAACCTACGAGATAAGCATGCCGGGTAGAAGGAAAACAAGGTAAATCTTCCATATAAATCTGCTAAAAAAATGGGTTGACAGACCAGAGTCCTCAGAGCAGTTGTGGGCACGATCCGTGGAGGATGAAGAAGAGCCAAAGGAACAATACTTACCAACCTCAGAGGAAGGAGTAACAAGACCCGACCTTACTCATCTTGACCCAGTGCATCGGAAGGAGATGGAGGAATTGATTCCAGGAGGTCTATTCCGGCTGCAACCAGGACGCACGAATCTGATAGAGCACAACATTCGCCTCGTCTCACCAACTCAAGCACCCATCAGGCAGACCAGCTATCGGATCCCAGCCAGGTTGGTGCCAAGATTAAAGCAAGAGGTGGATGACATGCTGGAAATAGGAATAATTGAACCGTCCAAGAGTGAATGGTGCAGCCCAGTGGTCCTGGTGAAGAAAAAACAGAGTGAGGACTCAAGGTTTTGTGTAAATTTCATTAAATTGAATGCAGTAACAGCGTTTGATCCTTATCCCATGCCCAGGGTGGATGACCTGATTGAGCGAATGGGAAATGCAACATACCTAACCACTCTTGATCTGTGTAAGGGATACTGGCAGGTGGCGCTTAAGGAGGAATCAAAGAAGCAGACAGGCTTCAGAGTACCAAGGGGTCTCTTCCAGTTCAGAGTGATGCCTTTCGGACTTCATGGTGCTCCCGCTACATTCCAGCGACTGGTAGATGAGGTGCTGCGAGGGGCAGAGACATACGCCGCCGCATACATTGATGACATCGTCGTCTACAGTGGGTCCTGGGAAGAACATGTGAAACACCTTGGAGAAGTATTACAAAGCATCCAGAGAGCAGGGTTGGTGATCAACGCACAGAAGTGCAACATCGCCAAGTCTGAGGTGCAGTACTTGGGATATGTGATCGGAGGAGGAGTGATTCGCCCTCAGATGGGGAAAGTGGAGGCCATTCAGGCGTGTCCTCCACCAAACACCAAAAGGCGAGTAAGGTCATTCTTAGGATTGATTGGATGGTATCGAAGGTTTATCCCAAACTTCGCTGCCAGATCAGCAGTACTAAGTGACCTGACCAAGAACTCGTGCCCCACAAAAGTCAAATGGACACCAGAATGTGAGGCAGCCTTCAGCGACTTGAAGGGCTGCATCTGCAAAGGACCGGTGCTACAATGCCCCAACTTTGACCTACCTTTTACGGTGCAGACCGATGCATCGGGGGTGGGGCTAGGAGCAGTGCTGTTGCAGGGAGAGGAGGAGGACTGTAGACCTATCCTCTACCTCAGCAGGAAGCTGTTTCCAAGAGAACTGCATTATTCAACAATTGAAAAAGAAGAGTTGGCCATTAAATGGGCGCTGGATACCTGCAAGTACTATTTGATTGGTAAAGACTTTGTTTTGGAGTCAGATCACCGGGCATTACAATGGATTCACCGGATGAAGGACTCAAATTCTAGGATAACTAGATGGTACCTGTCATTACAGCCTTTCTGTTTTAAGGTTAAGTATATTGCTGGGAAAGATAATCTGGTCGCAGATTACCTCTCTCGTTGTCATGAATTATAACGATGATAAGGGAGGGAGGGGGGTTATGTGATGAAGTGAATGGGTCACGTCACCACAGTCACAGATATGCCTTCACTGTCCGTCTCGTCACCTACCGTTAGCCCACGTATAACCAGTAAACACATTACACTTACCATCCTAGACAAGAGTATTTGTAACCGTAGTTAATACACATTTTCCAACAGGCTGGGTATACTGATAAGAACGACAAAGACAGACATTCCGTTCATTGGTACCTTTTTATTGTCATTTTCATGCAATTGCAGTCACGTAAATATCCGAGCAAACATTCCAACATTGACATTACAGCGGCACATATCCGATACTTCCGGTAACATAGAGAACACGATGACGTCATCCGGGTCAAACCATTTGGTAGGGGGAATATAATTAGAAGAACAAGGTAATGTTAGTATGTGTTTTTTATTGCATCTATTTAATTGCATTAGTAATATCAAGTGTCAAGTAAATCAAGTACTGTGTACAAATACAAATGTATTCTGTTGTATTATAATTACATTGTAAAATGAAGGAAATTGATTGTTTGGAAAGATCCAGGGGAGGAGTTGGAGCTAATTGATGATGCTATAAATGCCATTTTGAATTTGTCAGAGGAGAGGGTTGGAAGGGGACAAGAACCCTCATGCGAGTGAATAGATGCAAGTAACCGTAAGACTGACCTGTAAAAGTCAATAGAAGTTATTTGTTGTTTTATGTATATATAAAGAAGCTTACACCTGGTAAATAAAACCTGGGCAAAGCTTTGAATGCCTCCGTTCTGCCTTTGTGGTCCCCACCTTTGAGTCCTCGTACAACTATCTCACATTGTTGTATTACAAAAATAATTAATTCACATTGGATGACAAGTAGCAATGCATGTACTGAAGGTTAAAACACAAGCGCATTTAAATAACTGGCTAAAATCAGAGATGCATCTCAAACAAGGCAGCATTACAAACACTTTGTTCAGCATAGGTCAGATGCAGTAGACCTACTACGGCAATTTAAGGTGGAATACCTATCCACTCCAATAACAAGGTGCTTACCACAGAGTACAGTACTGGATCATAGCCTTTAGTTCTACTTACAATAACACAATCTAAAATTAACCAATACAAACACACTAAAAGAAACAATCCAAACGAAAAGCAATTGATACGTCAATTAACATGCAACATGCATAAACATAAAAAATATGGCTACTGAGCTATAAAAAGACATTCCAATTAATGATGCGTCTGGTGCTGTTACATAACTATGAGGCGAAGAACATAGCAGGAATGAGAAACTAATACAAAAATGAAATGGATGCAAACACAAAAAAAAACACGAAGTTTGTAATATATCATGTTATACTGTTCTCGTTGAGTGTCCCAACTACAACTAAACAGTGAGCTAAACTCTCTCTATTCATGAACATGAAGAAATCCTGAGTTCTTTGTATGCAGTTTTATTTCCCTCACATTGTACTGAATCCATACATATGATGAGTGATGAAAGACGAGAGAGTGAAACTAGGAAACAAACAGCAAAATACTGTAATTAGCTAAGCCGCCTAGTTTTCACGAATATTAATCAAACAGCATGAAATCAATATGCTTAAAAGTTAACTTAGTCAGAACAAAGATTAGATACATACAAGCGATGCTTCTGCTGGGGTCAACAGGTAAGGCGCATTTTCTCTGGCGTAATGACCGTTAGCATTTTTAACTAGTCCGTTTCGCACGCTATCGATTCTAACGTGGTTTCCTACTTCCGTTTTAGCTAAGTAAACAAACGTCAAAATAAGAGTCTGCTTAAAACAGAAGGATACCAATATAAATGCATAAAAATTCAACTTAAATGCCTGAAGGGCAGAACACTCCCCGTCTGACCTTAAAAGTCACTATTAACTATCAAATGTCTCTGAACCTTCAGTCTTTGGGCAGAAGAAGAACTACTTCTGACACTGGTCTCAGGAACACCCTTGCAGAATCTTGGTCCGATGTCCTGAGCTCCACCTTCCTTACTTTGCTGTCTCTCCCAGGGAAGACAGCTGTGATCCTCGCCATAGGCCATGTGTTCCGTGCAGCTTGACTGTCCTTCAGGAGCACAATGTCCCCTTCTCTCAGGTCCCGTTGGGAATCTCTCCATTTCCGGCGGGCCTGTAGAGTGGGGAGGAACTCCTGACTCCAGCGACGCCAGAATCTGTCAGCGAGGGCTTGTACTTGTCTCCATTGTCTGCTGAGAAGATCCTTGTCTGTGAAGTCTCCGTGCGGTGGGGTAACCCCAACCTTCTGGGTAAGTATCATTGCAGGAGACAATATGAACGGTGACTCTGGGTCAGTGGAGACTGGAACGAGAGGTCTGGCATTGATTATTGCAGTTACTTCCATCATGAGAGTGCACAGGACGTCGTGGGTAAGTTGGATGTTCTCTTGAAGCAGGATTGCATCCAGAATCCTTCTTGACAGGCCTATCATACGTTCCCATGATCCTCCCATATGGGACGCATGAGGAGGATTAAACACCCATGAGCACCCCTGTTGACTCAAGAAGTTCTGCACTGTGATGTCAGGTTGATGTTGGCTTAGTCCCAGTTCCTTTGCAGCGGCTACGAAGTTTGTTCCGCAGTCTGATCTGATCTGCCTCGCAGGTCCCCGTATGGCAAAGAAACGTCTCACTGCATTAATGCAACTGGACGTGTCTAGGGAGTCAATGATCTCGATATGCACGGCTCGGGAGCTCATGCAGCAGAAGAGCATCGCCCATCTCTTGCTTTGGGCCTGTCCACCTCGTGTACGCCTGGAGACGACTTGCCATGGTCCGAACACATCCACTCCTACATAGGTGAAGGGTGGGCATGTATGCAAGCGTTCTGGAGGTAAGTCTGCCATAAGTTGTTCCTCTGTTCTTCGGCGTAACTTTCGGCACACCACACATTTGTGCAAGACAGAGGCGATAAGTCGTTTTCCACCTATGACCCAGAAGCCCGCTGCTCTCAGGGCCCCTTCGGTGAAGTGGCGGCCTTGATGCTTGACCTCTTCATGATACTGTCGCACCAACAGCAGGGAAACGTGGCTGTTCTTGGGCAAGATGATGGGGTTCTTTTCCTGAGTGCTCAAGTCAGCGTGTTTTAATCTGCCACCGACACAAATCAGATCACCTTCGAGAACAGGTCTAAGCTTGTGAAGGGGACTGTCCTTGGTTACAGCTTGTCCGAGCTCAAGAGCTGTGAGCTCTTTTGCAAAGACCTCTTCCTGCGCGGCTCTGATGATGATGTGTCTCGCCTGAGACAACTCATCCGGAATGCGTGGGAGGTTGCAGTGGTGCCATCCTTTGCATTCACTGGACTTGTGTCTGTAAGTGCTGGCTATGTGGATGAGTAGAGCAATAGCCCTGGTGAGGGAGCACATGCGAGAAAAGCGCTGTAACCGCGTGGCAGTAAGGCCTCGGTTTCGAGTCTGAGTAAGAAAACTGCTCACTTCGGGTCGTATTTCCATGTCTGATTCTGCGTTAACAAGTTCAAACGTCCGGCTTGTATCTGTGTCAGATGGACTTGGTTTGTGCAAAAAGGCTGGCCCAGTGAACCACGTAGTCTTTGTCAACTGAGACGCAGGAACTGACCTGGATGCGTGGTCAGCCGGGTTGTCCTCTGTGTTGACGTAGAACCACTGGTTAGGTTTTGTGGACTGACGAATTCGTCGAACTCTGTTGTGAACATAGACGTAGAAGCGTTTGGTCTGATTGTGGATGTATCCAAGCACGACCTTGCTGTCACAAAAGAACTTGATCGCATCAAGCTTCAGGTCCAGTTCATCTTGGATGAGTTCCGCAACTTCCACAGCCAATACTGCGGCACACAATTCCAACCGAGGAATGGTAGGTTCGGACTGTGGGGCCAGCTTAGCCTTCCCTAAGATGAATCCTACTTTGACTTGACCCTCAGCTTGAATGGTCCGGAGATAGGCCACAACTCCGATGGCCTTTGTGGATGCGTCGGAGAACACACATAGCTCTGTGTGTACAGCATTGGAAAGTGATGTTGCTGTGTATGAACGTGGGATATGCAGCTTGCTTAAGTCGTGCATTGACTCGCGCCACGCTTCCCATTGCTTCAGCTTTTGCTCTGGAAGAGGAGCATCCCAGTCACCTGTGTTGACACTGAGTTCCCTCAAGAGACTTTTGCCTTCAATAGTCACCGGTGCGATCATGCCTAAAGGATCGAAGACGCTATTCACTGTTGACAGAACTCCCCTGCGAGTGAAGGGTTTCTTATGGTTTGAGACGGCGAATATGAAAGTGTCTGTCGTTGTCTCCCACAGCAGTCCCAAACTGCGTTGCACTGATGTAGCTTCACCACTAAGGTCAAGGTCTTTCAGGACTGCCCTGTCCTCTGGTGCAAAGGCCTGAAGGACAGCTTCACTGTTTGAGGCAAACTTATGAAGCCTTAGGTTCGTTTCACTGAGAGAGGTCTGCGTTCTCTGTAGGAGACTTATGGCTTCGACTTCAGTTGGCACACTGATGAGCCCATCATCTACGTAAAAATGACGTTCGACAAACTGGACCGTGTCTTCTCCATGTTTGTGTGCACCTTCATGGATGGCTTTCCTTAATCCATAGATGGCTACGGATGGCGACGGACTGTTGCCGAAAACATGGACCCTCATCCTGTAGTCGATGACGTCCTTAGACATGTCGTTGTCTCTGTACCACAAAAACCTCAGGTAGTTCCTGTGGTCTCTGCGGACGAGAAAGCAGTGGAACATCTGCTGTATGTCGGCGATCACTGCTACCTGTTCCTTGCGAAAGCGGATCAGCACCCCAATGAGTGAGTTATTGAGGTCTGGGCCTGACAGAAGAACACCATTTAAAGATGTGCCGAAGTACTTTGCGCTGGAGTCAAACACCACACGGATGCTTCCGGGCTTTTGCGGGTGGTAGACTCCGAAGGTTGGCAGATACCAACACTCTTCGTTCTCCTCTAGTGGAGGAGCCACTTCTGCATGTCTGTTGTCAAACATTTTCTTCATGAATTCTAGGAACTGGTCTCTCATCTCAGGTTTTCTCCGCAGCGTTTTCTCCAGGGAGGTGAAGCGAGTGAACACCTGTTCGCGGTTGTTGGATAAACGTTGTCGGGGAACTCTAAAGGGGAGAGGAGCGACCCAGTTGTTTGACGTGTCTATATACATGTCTTGGTCCATAATTTCCAAAAAGATTGTGTCCTCAATGGACGGGGCGGGTTTGTTGTCAGACTCGGTCTCGTTGAAGACCTGTAGTCCCAGGGCCTCCAATGATGCCTTGTGCGGTTTGTTCTTCTGCTCCCTGCCATGGGACATATCTTCAGTCAGCTTCACGAAGCCTTCACATGGTTTGAGAATAGAGGGTCGGCCATTCTCTAGCACACTTGTCTTGAACGTGCTCACAGCTGGTTTGTGTGCATTCCCTAGGCACACATCTCCTATCAGGACCCATCCCAAATCCAGTCTTTGTGCAAAGGGGGCGTTGTGAGGTCCACTCACTTGCTGTCGGACTTTATGGACCCTCACAATGTCTCTGCCTAGCAAGATGAGGATTTCTGCCTTGGGGTCGAGTTCTGGTATGTGTGCCGCTACACTTCGTAGGTGTGGATGGTGACGGGCTGCATCAGGCGTCGGTATTTCAGAGCGATCGATGAGTATGTCGTTACACTCAATTAGCGGTGGTAGCTGTAGGCTAGTCTGCCCATCAAGCGATTCGACCTGAAAATCCTCTGCCTTTCTGCCTGACGTCTCAACCAATCCGGCACAGGTCTTGAGTGAGTAGGGGAATGGTTGGCCCTTGATGTTGAAAAGCTCAAAGAAGTCTGATCGCACCAGTGAACGGTTACTTTGATCATCCAAAATGACGTACATGTTGGCTGCCTTCTCACGTTGACCATGAGGGTAGACTCGAACCAGACAGATCTTCGAGCAGGATCTTGCTGTTCGCTCTGGACCACATACCTGGGTGCAGTGTGAGGTGATAGCTGTGCTGTCGCTAGCATGTTCCTCTCCCTCCCCGCCATTGTATGGTGGGGGTGTAGGCCTTCTGGAGAACTGAGGTGGTGGACCTGGATGCATAGCAGCATGATGTCGGTCGCTGTCGCACTCCATGCACTTTACTGTTGTCTTACAGTCTCTTGCAAGATGACTAGCTGATGTGCAGCACTTGAAACAAATTCCATTCTCTTTGAGAAGGCTCTTTCTTTCTTCAAGAGTCTTCCCTCTAAATGCTCTGCATTTCCTTAATGAATGTGGTTTGTTGTGAATGGGACAGTTTTTCTCTGGCCCATCAGGCTTTCTCTCAGGTGAGTTTGCAGGTGTGTCTTCACCTGAAGAGATGTCTGTCTTGTGAACGGATATTTTTCTTCCATAATTATTTGAGACTACTTTGTCTGACTTCAATCCGTTGCTGCTGGCGCATAGAAGGATGAAACTGGGATCATTCCTCCGGCGTGCTTCCTGGCAGATGAAATCGGCAAAGTAATCGAATGGAGGGAAGTAGCCGTTGTTATCTTCCTTAAATCTTGAGCCGACTGAGAGCCATTTCTCCTGTAGCCCGTGAGGGAGTTTCTCCACGATGGGCCCAATGCCCCTGGCAGTATCCAGGTAGGTCAATCCTGTGAGGTAACCTTCTTCTCTGGCGCCCTGGAGTTCCATAAGAAGATCGCCTAGGTCCCTCAGCTTCCCGTAATCTTTGGTTGATATTCTTGGGAATTCATCCAATCTCTTAAAAAGAGACTTCTCCATTACTTCAGGTGCAGCATAGCACTCTTGGAGGCGATCCCAGGCCTTTTTAAGTGCTACATCTGGGTTTCCAACATGCACAGAGCGAATCCTTTTGATGTGTTTCACAGACTCTGGCCCGAGCCATTTAATCAACAAATCTAACATTTCAGTGGAGGTGAGTCCTAAACCTGTAGTAGCATTACTGAAGGATGACTGCCATGCTAAGTAATTTTCAGGTTTATCATCGAATACGTAGAGACTTGTACTTACTAAATCACGACGAGCCAGGTATCGTGCCAGGTGTTCTGTTTCAGGTGTCACGCCTGGGATGGATGGTGCATACACAGGCACGTATGATGGAACTGTTGCCTTAAGTGGTGATTCGCGAGGATGACGTATGGTCTTGGGTTTTATGGGGTGTCTGCTGTCTCTAGCAGGTGTTGTGTGATGTCCACCATGTCTCACCAGACCTGTATGACCTCCATTAAGTGGTGTGCTGATGTGGGTTACATCTCTGAATTTAGCGTGGTTGTTGAAGAATGGCTTTCTCGGTGCTGCGTTATGCTCAGATGGTCTGTTATAGGTTTCAACCTCTTCATGCTCTTCCTTTAACTGTAACTTGCGTTCTGATGGAGGATTCCATGTGACATAGCTCCCTTCTGACGATGCTGCCTCAGCTAATGTTGCGTGGGCAGATGCTTGAGTTCGTGCTACATTATGTTCAGCTTGTGCTTCAACATATTCGTTAGTGCGTGTTACGATTTCGTTTTGTACATTTGCTTGAGAAGATACATCGATCTTGATAGAATCTTCTAGATCTAGTTCGGCTGCTTCTAATGCCTCGGCTCGGGCAATAGCTGCGGCTGCCTCTCTTTGAAGGACAAGTGCGCCCAGTTCAGCTTCCAGCTTTGCTTTTTCTACCTTCAGCTCTGCTTCTTTCTCGGCAAACGCTGCTCGTGCTTTTGCCGCCTCTGCTTTAGCGCGCGCCCTTACTGCTGCACTCGATGCTGATGAGTGAGAGCTCCTCGAATTTCTTGTGCGCGCAGATGCACTGTCAGTCCCTTCTAATTCCATTTTACTTCTCTTGCTTTTCTACTTGCTTCTAAAGACGTTGAAACTCCAGCTGGATTACGCTTTTTCACTATACTGTTCTCGTTGAGTGTCCCAACTACAACTAAACAGTGAGCTAAACTCTCTCTATTCATGAACATGAAGAAATCCTGAGTTCTTTGTATGCAGTTTTATTTCCCTCACATTGTACTGAATCCATACATATGATGAGTGATGAAAGACGAGAGAGTGAAACTAGGAAACAAACAGCAAAATACTGTAATTAGCTAAGCCGCCTAGTTTTCACGAATATTAATCAAACAGCATGAAATCAATATGCTTAAAAGTTAACTTAGTCAGAACAAAGATTAGATACATACAAGCGATGCTTCTGCTGGGGTCAACAGGTAAGGCGCATTTTCTCTGGCGTAATGACCGTTAGCATTTTTAACTAGTCCGTTTCGCACGCTATCGATTCTAACGTGGTTTCCTACTTCCGTTTTAGCTAAGTAAACAAACGTCAAAATAAGAGTCTGCTTAAAACAGAAGGATACCAATATAAATGCATAAAAATTCAACTTAAATGCCTGAAGGGCAGAACACATGTAATGAAGGATTCAACCCTTTTGAAAGCAGCCAGATCTTTCTCAGACCTGCCAACCTTGAACAATGTCTCGTACTTATGCCCCAATTTCTTTTACACGTATGCTGCCAAAATCAGACATTGGGGGGTAATTGTTATTAGGCAAGGATGCATTAAGCTAAAATCCCTATCAACGAGAAATGAACTTGCCCACACTCATGCTGATTGGTCGTTGGGCAAGAATCGTCCATTAGACGGTTACGGACCTGACCATATACAGTTGGAGAACCCCTGCTTTAAGTTGAACCTGAAATGTAATCATGTATTCCGCTACACACCCCAGGTACTTTAACAGCAAATAGCCACGGCTCCCATGTTCCACTTCCACCGGCAGGGGTTCGTAACAAAGCTAAATAAGGTCACTAAATCTAAAATATGAAATGTGTTCATTTCAATGTAGATCGATGGGTAAGTCTGGTTGTTCCTAGGTATCAGAGTCAGATGATGCAGTTTCCGTGGCACTATTCTGCAGGTTTGTCAGCAGTGCAGAGCCTCAGAAAGCGCTGACGTAAATTCGCCTCCGCAAACAAACACCAACGGCATTACTTCTGCATCAGTTTTTTTTTCTTCAGGATTATAAACTGCAGTTGTATGGTGCACCATCCATCAGTACTTCTTCCTTGCCTTCATTTGGAGAGCTTCAGGGGTTTACGCCTAGCGGCCGTCCTTTGCATGGCGGCATTTCTCAGCCGTGCTTCTTTCTCCTCTTCCTGTGCAGTCTTCTTGCTTTCTTGTGTGTTTGCTTGTAGCCATACTCCACCTGTCTCCTTCACTCCAACAGCCTCTCCTCCCTCTATCCCT
>CM030188.1:14010065-14395065 GCA_017639675.1 Aplochiton taeniatus
CGGGCATAAAATGCCCCGAGCTTCTCTCGCAGCTGCTCCACAAACTGCTGAGCTGTGGACATGGACTTGGACTGAGTGAGTGGTTGGTCAGCGGCCTGGTTCTCGTCCAAGATGGCGGCGACGAACAGCTCAACGACCTCTTCAGCCTCCCGAGGCAGACAGACGGCGTCGAGTGCCGTCACAGTCAGCTGGGGCAAACTTAGACAAGGACCCACCAGTGTGGAAATGTCCACGAATGACTTCAGAAGAGTTGCACTCACAGAGTTCTTTGCCTTGGCCCTGAAATGTGTGCTGTTGGTGTTGGGCATGATGGGGCAGGTTCTGTGGCAGGGCACCGGGCTGGTCTGGGGAGGCTCCTGGACTTCCGCCAGCCTTTCCTCGATGGGAGACGCCGTTCCGCTGGAGCTGGTGGACGCCTCCAGTTTTCCCATGATCTCCCCGACGATCAGCCTTGCCTCCAGAGAGAGAGTGCCCTCGGAGATGACGCTGGAGGCGGACGGGCTCTTTGCTAGCCCCACCTTCACGGAGCCCAAGTCCTCAGAAACTGCCATTTTGACTTTCTTATCCCCGTGGTCGGAATTGGACCATGGAACCCCAGCACCAACAGTAGTCGCTTCCCCAGCGGTCAAACCTGACTCTTCTGTGATCACGGAACCTGTCTTGAAAAACTCTTCTAGTTTCATCATTAAACTATGCAGGATGCTCCTGGAGGCAGAGGTCGTCCTCTCATTGGTGGGGGAACGGTTGATAGGCTCCCCGGTGGTTAGGGATTGGCCCTCTGCATCGCGGCCGTCGGGGCTTAATGGCTTGGCCTTGTCAGACACCATGACTATCGCCACCTCCTGGGCGTGGGCCTCCACATCCGAGACAAACCCCTCTACTGATTTTAGGGATTCGGTTTTGTAGTCTACCTCGTCCAGAGAAGGAGTGGGAGTCCGGAGGATGTTACTGAGGGATATAATAACATCTTATTGTTGTTTAGAAAAGCAGCAAATGAAATACTAACTGTTGAATCAATGTCACGTTTAGTCCACTAGGTAAAGACAGACACATGCAATACAACTAACAGCTGTGCTACTCCTTTATGACCTCATTCAATGAAAGACTCAGAGAAACTAGACAGGTGCTCCATTGAAATAACACAGCCAATGTAGCTACTGCTCTTGACAAAAGTGTGGCTGTTAACTATTGGATAGTAGTAGGCTAATTAAATATTATGTAGTGTGTAAAAAATGTTTGAATGCATATATATCACATATTTGTGAATAGGACTTTTTAAAATCCATTTTAGCTGAAATTACCTCTGCATACTCTATATAACTCAAAATAGGAGCTTTGGGACTTTACATAAATAAAAATCATGTAATTAATGTGTTGAATATTTCCTGTAATGAAGCAAATTTTGAACATGCATTAACTGCATCAACAGCAACCATGTATCCTCCAAATAATCTTGTTTTTTTCTAACCTGTCTTTGAGGCTGCTAGATGATGACCCCAGGGCTGCTCCTTCAGTATCGTCCCGGTCAAGAAGGGCCATCATAGCTGGCAACAGTATCTTCAACACTGTCTGCGCTGCCACATCAACAACAATTTTCGATTGCTTTGCGAACAGCGCTCTTGTGCTCTGGAGAAAGGGGGAAGAGAGAAAGATCATTTGTTGTGGAGAGAGATGAACGCAGGTTTAACAAAACAAAAGATGTAAATTAACTTACAGGGTCTCTAATTCCATCATGGAGGCTTCTCCACTGCCTGTGAGAGAGACAGGAATCATTTTTCAAGCAGTTTAGTACAGTAGAAAGACAGAGGCTTTACATATACACACAGAATATGAATTTGCGGAGGCAGGGGTTAGACTTACGCATCGTCTAGGGAGTGGAGGAAAGTCAGAAGCACAGGGTAGCAAACACTGTGATAGTCTCGGTTGGACCCGATCAATATATGGTTCTCCAGGAACTTGATTAGAGCCCTCCGAGGGCTGTCCAAGTTTTTCTGGCTCCTTGCAACCGGTGTCTCAGATGATTCTGAGCAGACAAAAGGTTAAAAGGACTGAATCTACGTCGATTCTCATTTTCAGGGACCAACAAATACAATTGAAATTCACATTACATTATTTGGATACAAGTAACACAAATGAATGCCAAATGCTACTGCCATAACACATCAGAGATCCCCCACAAAAGGAATAGATGGTTTCATTCTCCCTAAAACGTCATTCAATGCCACT
Source organism: Aplochiton taeniatus (assembly GCA_017639675.1). Lineage (NCBI taxonomy): Eukaryota > Metazoa > Chordata > Actinopteri > Galaxiiformes > Galaxiidae > Aplochiton > Aplochiton taeniatus. Next base: position 14,012,292 of record CM030188.1, read on the forward strand.
CAAAACGCCAATGGGAAGTTATGACCTCAGATCCACAATATGAGCGTCAGTTTTCTTTCTTTCTTTGAACGAGCTCAAACTTCACTGACCTTCAACTAGACTGTGGGCCACCTCAATCTTGTTCCTCTTGTTTCTTCTCCAGAACTGAATGGACCACAAAATACATCAACTAATGCTATCTATACACACACACAGTAGGCTGGAGTTTGGGCTTTCTGTCACTTGCTCTGTTAGCAGTTACAGCTTTACTTCGATACCTTTGCAGTTGGCTATCATGACAGCCTAAAGTAATGTCTGTTATGAATCGAACCTCTTGACTGTACATATAATCTAATATCTATAGAAATGTGCGAGTGTAATGTCTGATTCAGGCTGTTTTACCTTGCGTTGCCTTGCCATATTTTCAACTCCGCTGTCGTAATCTGAACACAAACAAAATAACATTATTATTGGGCCTACTTTTTATACAGTGGAAACAGACAAGCTGTGATCATTTTCCAGCAGCGCACAGTGTGGTCTGTATAAATCATTTAATGATGACACGATATATTTATAACTTAAAACAGCAAAACAAAGTTAAATGAAAAAAGTATTTGCTAAACGAACAGACATTATAGGCTATATAGTACAATAGTTACATTAATGTCTCAGCGCGGCTACAGAAGAAATAGATCACATAAAATTCCACCCCAATAAAATAACTTGATATATAAATACAGTCCCCTCCAAAAGTATTGGAACAGTAATGCCAATTCCTTTATTTTTGCTGTAGACTGAAAGCGTTTGGGTTTGACACCAAAAGATGAATATGAGACAAAAGATCAATATGTCAGCTTTTATTTCCAGGTATTTTCATCTGGATCTGATAAACAACTTAGAAGATATCATTATTTGAAAAGAAAGACCACATTTTTAGATGAGCAAAAGTATTGGAACAGATAGACTTGAAATGGATTTAAGTGAATAAGACTCAATATTTTGTTGCAAATCCTTTGCTTTCAATAACTGCATCAAGCCTGCGACCCATGGACATCACCAAACTTTTGCATTCTTCTTTTGTTATGCCTTTCCAGGCTTTCACTGCAGCCTCTTTCAGTTGTTGCTTGTTTTGGGGGGTTTCTCCCTTCAGTCTCCTTTTAAGAAGGTAAAAAGAATGCTCTATAGGGTTTAAGTCTGGAGATTGACTTGGCCAGTCTAGGACCTTCCACTTCTTGCCCCTGATGAACTCCTTTGTTGCTTTTGCAGTGTGTTTAGGGTAATTATCTTGCTGCATGACAAAGGATCTCCCAATCAGTTTGGTTGCATCCTTCTTTAAATTGGCAGACAAAATGTTTCTGTAGACTTCCGAATTCATTTTGCTGCCGCCATCATGTGTTACATCATCAATGCAGATTAATGAGCCCGTCCCAGAAGAAGCCATTGAAGCCCAAGCCATCACATTACCTCCACCGTGTTTCACAGATGAGCTTGTGTTTTGGGGGTCATGAGCAGATCCTTTTTTTCTCCAAACCTTAGCCTTTCCATCACTCTGGTAGAAGATAATCTTCGTCTCATCAGTCCATAAAACTTTTTCCCAGAATTTTTGAGGCTCGTCTCTGTACTTTTTGGCAAAATCCAACCTGGCCTTCCTATTCTTTATGCTAATGAATGGCTTGCATCTTCTGGTGTAGCCTCTGTACTGTTGTCCATGAAGTCTTCTGCGAACAGTGGATTCTGAAACCTTCACTCCTGCCCTCTGGAGGTTGTTGTTGATCTCACCAACAGTAGTTTTAGGCTCTTTCTTCACAGCTCTGACAATGTTTCTGTCGTCAACTGCTGTTGTTTTCCTTGGTCGTCCCGTTCGATGTCTGTTACTTAGTACACCAGTAGCTTGTTTCTTCCTGAGGATATTCCAAATTGTTGTACTGGCTATGGCTAGTGTCTGTGCAATGGCTCTGATTGATTTCCCATCTTCTCTTAGCTTCACAATTGCCTTCTTTTCACCCATAGACAGTTCTCTGCTTTTCATGTTGATTACTATAACTGCAGTCTGCACAGGCAAAACCAGAATCTGAAACTGAGCCTAGACATTCAGTGTTATTTATTGTTTGAATAATAAATGTCATAAGACACACCTGGGCAACAAAACACACCTGTTAGTCACATGTTCCAATACTTTTGCTCAACAAAAAATGTGGTGTTCCTTTACAAATAATGATATCTTCTAAGTTGTTTATCAGATCCAGATGAAAATACCTGGAAATAAAAGCTGACATATTGATCTTTTGTCTCATATTCATCTTTTGGTGTCAAACCCAAACGCTTTCAGTCTACAGCAAAAATAAAGGAATTGGCATTACTGTTCCAATACTTTTGGAGGGGACTGTATTGTTTGTACATTGTTTTCCTTTGATATGTATAGGGTTGACTGGGACCACGTATCGACTGTAGCAGTGCACTAAAGTTTACGAGGCACAAAATGAAAAATGAAATAACGTTAAATGAAACAAAAAGAAAAAAGAGGAAGCACACATAAATAAGCTAAAATGATCGGCTATAGACTAAACTTCTTGCCCGGCTCGGCTATTGTTATTAATCTGTTTGCCATTACTTATATGTGTCAATGTGTCTACTTAGATGTGACGCAGATATTCAGCTATCAATCAAGCGTGCCTGTTCTGTTGGTGTAACGATTCTTGATTCTTCATAGGACTGCACTCACACGGAACTGGTTCTCATTCCTTTATTTATCATTTAGTCTGGTAAACAGAACAAACAAAATCATTTGTTGTTATTTGTTGTTGTTGCACTGCAATCTGCTTTAGAACATCATTCAGTCTCTCTGTTTCTGAAGAGACATGGTAAACATAAGTACATCTGTATAACTGTTGTACTATGGATTACGTAACATTACGCATTCATCAAACACGTCAAAAGAGCAGTACGCAAATTACGACCAAGTAGGCAACATTACATAAATAATAATGTTTTATATTAAACAATTGGAGCAAATCATACCTGGTAAACAGAACAAACAAAATCATTTGTTGTTATTTGTTGTTGTTGCACTGCAATCTGCTTTAGAACTGCATAAAATACAAATAACATCGCCTTAGTCATTACACCGACACAGCTAGGATGCGAACACAAAGGAATGTCAGGAATGTTCGCGCCGTTTTGACAGCTAGCAAAGTGATATCATTAATAAGTATAGGTATAAAGTTGTTAAATACAAATATTTAATATCACACTAATCATCACTTTATCCCTTAACAAGGATAGTATCTAAGTGCATTTGTAAGTGAAACAAAATCATGTTATTTCTATTTTAAGTCACAAAACAAGGAACCACGTTATGCCATCGACCCACCATCATTCAGTCTCTCTGTTTCTGAAGAGACAGACTATGGCAACACCAAAAGGACATAAAACCAGCAGGGCTGCAATACCCCAAACAACCAGGAGGCTCCACTAAAACAATTACTGGAACAAGCTGCTTTGTTATGGCAAAACTCACATATACCAGCAGTACATTTCTAACTCTGTTACACCCACCCTCACTGAATTTTGCCAAACTTAAGCAGCAAAAGCAAAACATTTACTCAGGGCGCACAAGCACAACCATTACTTGAAACTCAAGCAAGGCCACCAACGACAGGAAAGCCAACCTTAAAAGGTATCCCATAGGAATAAAGTGACCAGAGAGCAGCGCAAAACTCTCAGAATCAACTATTGGCAGCAGGGTGCCTTATACACCACACAAGACCCACTCACAGCTTATAGCTCAAAACAAAACAAAAAGCATGAAAGAAAAAAAATTACTCCTTTTTTTTTTCTTTTTTCATGAATTTGATTGGACCAATCTAATTGCTGATAGCTCTAAATACAGACTTACAAATCAACTTAACATTGAGCTTTGTGTTTTGGACCATATCTTGCCTTGCCATAGTGTATATCAAACGATTGACTGGTTTGATAAGGCGACCAAACTGGGACCTAGCCTGAACGATTGTACTGGGACATTCAGACATTCTGTCAGAAGCAATTGTGTCTGCACACTGAGAGTCAGTAATATTGTCTGAATATTGGGTGTCTGTATTCTGCTGGCTAACATCAGCACAAACGTCACTGTCAGTCACAGGTCTAGATGTGGAGTCATTGGACTTGTCATCAAACTGATCGCCAGTCATCTTCACTGGATTGTCTTGAGAGGGTGGATGTACCAACGGTGCACTTTTAACAACCACAGATTCAGCTGGAGAGCGCCCGGAGAAAGGCGACTGAGCGATCCATTCGTGAATTCTTCCTCCAGAGTCCAAGGCCACCGAGTCGGTTAAGGAATCGTTTCTCTCGCTCTCAGATAGACTCACTCTACTCACTTCACCAAGCAAAGAGTCTTTTTCCCCTTCTAGCAAGGAATCTGTTGTTGGGCCATAACTCGAAGTCTGGATTACGGACAAGGAATCAACTGGTTCGGAGGCTTCGCTCACATCTGCCACAGGAAGGAAGTTGACGAGCATCAACAGGTTTCGATGGACTACTCTTTCCTTTCCAGTGACTGTGTCACATATCCTGTAGGTGTGTGTCTCAGTGTTCCTGTCCATGACAGTGTAGATAGTTGATTCCCATCTATCAGCAACCTTCTTCTTGCCCCTTTCTTTCTTGTTTGCCAAGAGCACTCTGTCACCCACAGCAATGGTTGATCCCTTGGCTCTCTTATTGTAGAGCTGTGTGTGTCGATGCTGCTCCTTTGTTGCGTGTTCTTGGGCTATGTCCAGGGCTTCCTTCAGGTCTTTGGAGAGAGAGAGCATATAATTGTCATAACTGGTCACAGCAGGATCATTAAGAACATTGCGGAACAGCACATCAACGGGGAGACGAGGAATTCGCCCAAACATCAAGTAGAAGGGTGCATACCCTGTCGTCTCATGAGCAGCACAGTTGTACATGAACGTCAAAGTCTGTAAGCGTCTTGGCCAGTCACGCTTGGTATCAGGAGTCAATGCACGTATCATGTTTCCAAGTGTTCTATTGAAACGTTCAACGCTGCCATTCCCCATGGGATGGTAAGGGGTTGTGTGTGACTTCCGAACACCTGAGACTCTGAGTAGCTCACTAATAAGCTGACTCTCAAAGCTTGCCCCTTGGTCGCTGTGAATACGTTCTGGGAATCCAAAGACACAAAAGTACTTGTCCCACAGGACCCTTGCTACCTGCTTGGCTGACTGATCTTTACAGGGGAATGCTTGAGCCATCCTTGTGAAATGGTCAGTTATCACTAAGACATCAACTGATTTGTTACAGGAGTCTTCTGCTGACCAGAAGTCGATGCAGACAAGTTGGAGTGGCCTAGTAGATTTAATACTCTCCAAGGGAGCTCTACCATCAGGCTCAACAGTTTTGCTGACAATGCAACGTTGACAGTGACGGACATAGTCGCGCACATCTCTGTCGAGATTAAGCCAGAAGAACCTCTGCCTGGTTAAGCCAAGGCTCCTGAACTGGCCCTGATGGCCTGCATGGTCATGAATGCCCTTCAAGACTTCAGTCTTAACAGACTCAGGAACTACATACTGAAAGCGTTTTGACTTTGAAATCTGATCACGGGAGACTCTGTAGAGTATTCCGTTGCTCATGACAAGCTTCTCCCAGTGCTTCAGGTACCTCAAAACTATGATGGATTCTTTTGCTCGCTCCCTTCTAGAGGGCCTGCGGCGTCGTTCCACGTAGTATATGACACGAGAGAGGGATCTGTCATTCGACTGCACGTCACGAAGCTCCTTCTCAGTGTAAGCAGGTAGCGAGTCTTGGCTGTTGGGGATCAACTGAGTTAGGTGATGAGCAACAGAGACAGCACGCATTCTGGCTCCCGTTTCCCAATCATTGTGCGATTGCAAGACAGCAGAGACGTCATTCATCTCTACTGACTGAGTTTGTACATGCACAACTGAAGAAAACACACTCTGACTTGGCTTCTCACTTTGGCCACTAGACCAACGAAAGGCATCTTGGACAGAGCCATTTGACATGTCTTTGACTTCAGAGAGGAGAATCTTGTAGGGCTCTTGGAGCAGCCTATGGCCAACTCTCTCTCCAACAAAGGGCACACGACTCAGGGCATCCGCAACCACATTTTGTGGCCCGGGAACATACTTAATGTCAAAGTCGTAGCTGGCTAACTTGGCGACCCAGCGCTGCTCACAACAGTCTAACTTGGGCTTCGTCATGATGTGAGTCAACGGGTTATTGTCTGTCCAGACCGTAAACACATGACCCTTCAACCAGTGGCTGAATTTGTCACACACTGACCATTTTAAGGCCAAGAACTCCAGACGGTGAGCTGGGTAGTTACTCTGAGACTGTGACAGGGATTTGCTGGCAAATGCAATTGGCCTTGCTCTGGCTTCACCCCCCTGGACTTGAGACAGGACAGCCCCAATGCCATCAAGGGAAGCATCAGTCGACAGCATGAAGGGCAGAGTAAAGTCTGGGTGGGCCAGAGTAACTGTATTGACCAGTGACAATCTCAGTTTATCAAAGGCCTGTTCTTGATCAGATGTCCAATCTGCGGGTTTCAATTTCCTGAATTGTGACATTTGTTTAGACCTCTGTGCACATTTCCTTTTTGTTTTCTGGCCTTTCAACAGACTGAATAGGGGCTTGGCGATTGTGGAAAAGCTGGGCACAAAGTGCTGGTAGTAATTGATCATCCCCAAGAATGAACGTACCCGTTTCGGAGATGGGGTCACACCATCCAACTCCATCAAATCAGCACTTGTCATATTTGAGAGGCTTTCAACCTTGCTAGGGTCTGTGGACACACCATTCTCATCAATTATGTGACCAAGGAACTTCACAGACTTCCGAAGAAAGAAACACTTCTTTGGGGCCAGTTTTAAATTGTGACCACGTAACCTTTCAAACACCATCTCCAAGCGTTGTAATGCAATTGTTTCATCAGGTGCATACACCAGCAAATCATCCAGATAACACAACAAGCTCAAGTAGTTCTGGTCTCCAAAGATGCTAGTCATCATACGCATGAAACTCCCTGGGCTATTACAGAGACCCTGTGGCAAGCGGTTGTACTCATACAATCCCATTGGTGTAGTGAAAGCAGAGTACTTCCGGTCATCTTCATGGAGAGGCAAGTTGTAGAATCCACTTGTCAGATCCATCGTGCTGAAGAAGGAGTTGCCACCTAGTGCAGCTAAACAGTCAGCCTGGTGTGGAAGAGGATGGGCATCCTTCAGGGTCCTCTTGTTCAACCAGCGGAAGTCCGTACAGATGCGTAGGTCTCCGTTCTTTTTCCAAACAAGCACAAGGGGTGAAGCATATTCACTGGTGGACTTCCTGATAATCTCCTTCTCCTCCATCTCACTCAGCACCTGCCGCAGTTTTTGATATTGACTCGGGGGCACTCGTCTGAATGGGATCCGGAAGGGACGATGATCTGACAGATGAATGCGGTGGACAAAGTCCTTAGCCTCTCCACAATCAAGATGGTCGCGAGAGAAGACGTCCTCGTAATTCACAACAAGGTCGACTAACTTGCTCTTGTACGGCTCGGACACATCGCAGGAGTCAATGTCAAGACCACTTATTCCAACAGACTTCAGCTTTTCTTCAGTAGAACATGTTTCACTACCGGAAGTGGTCATTTGATGACAGCTGACCACCGGAGCATCTGTCTGTTTGAGAACGTCCATGTCCTCAAGGGCGATGCAGGAGAAGACATCAGCTAACTTGGCATTGCGTCTCACCAAGACAGCCCTGTCAGATGTGTTGATAAGCTTTAATGGGACCCATCGGTCTCCCCACAAGGGAGTGACAATTCTTGCTACAAGAATCCCTCTCGGAGATGAACGACTTGACGTGGGCTCAGTCATGACAGTACTGCCTGGAGACAGTGCGGTGTTTTTTGGTAGCTTTCCCCAGATGAGATACTCTTGACCGGGTTCGAGGCAGACAGCTGCGTTACATCTAACTGTTCCTATTTTATCAGGTACATCTTTTCCCTTCCAGCGGTCCATACCAGCCAGCATGGATAGGAACTGTTCAGATTCCGTATCCTTTTCAGAGAGGGATCTTGACACAGCTTTCCAGTAGTCTGGACATTGTTTGTACTGACGGATAAGGTGTTTGATAACATTGGTCCCCAGTATCAGTTCATCATGCTGTCCCTGGACTACTAAGCAGGGAACCATCATTTTACAGCCATACACTTCCATCTCCAAATTGAAAGCTGACTTGGGTTTGACACAGTGTCCACCACAGCCTACAAGGACCACATTAGAGCAAAACTGGTTGTCAGCTGAAACTAGACCAGCATCTCTTAACTTTGTCTCTGCTACTTCATTAATGGTGCAAGCCATGGACCCACTGTCTAGCATAGCACTTAGAGTAACTGTGCTGCTAACCATCACCGCCGTATGGAAAAGACTGTCGCTCCGACCCACTGTGTATATGTTCTGATACACAATTTCTTCTGAACCCTCACTTGAGCTTTTGTGAGTATTATAAACTGTCTCAGGATCCGATTTCTTCGCACTTTGGGAGTTCACATCTCGACCTATACTGTCCCCCTCTGAATACAGGTCGGTCAGTTTCCCCCAGGCTGAGGTTGAGTTGATGCTCTGGTGGGGCAGTCCAGCTTTGTGTGGCCAGGGGAAAAACAGATGAAGCACAGCTTCGCTGACATACAATGGCTGATGGTGGTGTGATTGCTGTCATTACACACTCTACAGGCTCTCTCCCTGGACCCACTCTGAAATCTTCTACCACGAGTAGGTGGCCCGCTACTACGCTGTTGTACTTTATCCAGCATCTCTTGCATCATGCCCATCATACGGTTTAGAATCCTATCCTCAGACTGCTGCAGTTCTGGCATCACAACTGGCACAGAAGGGGGGCTTGGAGCATGGCACACCTGGCTTTTAGCAGATACTCGACCTGACGAGGAAGACTGGTCATCACAAGCAGAATTGTAAACTGTGTCAGGAAACGAAGAAGGACGCAGAGGACGACCCTGCTCAAGAACAGTCTGATTGTGAGTTGACATGTCAAGCTGTTGGGGGAGAACTGCTGTGGCGTGGCTTTTTAACATGGCACTGGCTGTACGAGTAGCCCTCTGTTCATTCTGATACTCATCAATTCTGCCTTGAATATCTTTGGAGCTCCATTCGTGGATCGGCCTGCATTTAAAAATACAGGATAACTCAGGGTCAGGGCAATGTTTCACAAACATGAGCGCAACTTCCTCACTAATGTTATCCATTTGCCGACCCCGTCTGCGCAAACCCTCATCTGCGCGATCAGCAGCCTTGTTGATTCTAATCCAGTAGTCTACTGGATTCTCACCCGGTCTAGGTAGGGTATCGTAGAAATCCGCTAGCGGGAGACAAGAGGATGTGTCGCTGAAGTAACGGATGAGCATGTGATAGATGAGATTAGGGTCTTGTGTGATATCAAGCGTTTGATCGCTACGAAGCCCAATCTTCACCACATCTTTAGCTTTTCCCATCAATCTGCTCATGATTTCTTCAGCTTGGTCAGGCACAGGACACTTCTGTTTCCAGAGGTAGGCTTTAGTCGAGTCAATCCACTCCTGGACTGTGTATTTGTCAGAATCGTCCCCTCTAAAGACCTGTGGTTCTCTATCGGACTTAACATGAACCGTAACATGCGGGACTTCCTGATTAACTTTGCTAGTTGCCGTGTGTGTGGCTGTAGTGTTCCGACTCTCACCACTGATATTAGTTAGGCCAGCTGACATTAACTTGGCTACAATAGACTCCCCAATCTGTGCACCTAACTGTCCAACCATGTCGGTGAGACGATCCACAACTGCAGTATCAGTGCTGGGTGTAGAAGTACAAGGACCCTCCCCTTTAAACTGTCCAACAGGAGTACAACCTGGGCTCTGACTTAGCCCCGTACACCTACCGCTGTCAGCTAATAAAGGGAAACGCCCCACCCCCCTACTGTCATGTCTAGTAGGAAGTAAATCACTGTCCGCATAACCGCTGAGCCAAAGACCCCTACCCCTGGACAGGGCTGGGCTGGCAAAATGTTCAATATCATTTCTTTCTGCCATCTCTTAAATACCTGCGTTGTGTACTTAGATCGTATAGGAAAAATGTAAACTCTGAATGAGAAAAATTATTACAAATAAATTATTACCAGTCCTCTATACATCATAGACTATACACCGGAATCTACAAGAACTATTCGCAGAATTCATACAGTCTATAATCTATATAATTGACAAAGTCCTCAGACTGCAACCGTTTACAATTCTGACCACACTTGAATCTTGAATCAAATCTTGATCTGGACGTCCACGCAGCATCCACAGCGATCGGCGTAGGCTGATCTTTGAAGATCCGAAAGGTCACGGCACCAGTGTAACGATTCTTGATTCTTCATAGGACTGCACTCACACGGAACTGGTTCTCATTCCTTTATTTATCATTTAGTCTGGTAAACAGAACAAACAAAATCATTTGTTGTTATTTGTTGTTGTTGCACTGCAATCTGCTTTAGAACATCATTCAGTCTCTCTGTTTCTGAAGAGACATGGTAAACATAAGTACATCTGTATAACTGTTGTACTATGGATTACGTAACATTACGCATTCATCAAACACGTCAAAAGAGCAGTACGCAAATTACGACCAAGTAGGCAACATTACATAAATAATAATGTTTTATATTAAACAATTGGAGCAAATCATACCTGGTAAACAGAACAAACAAAATCATTTGTTGTTATTTGTTGTTGTTGCACTGCAATCTGCTTTAGAACTGCATAAAATACAAATAACATCGCCTTAGTCATTACACCGACACAGCTAGGATGCGAACACAAAGGAATGTCAGGAATGTTCGCGCCGTTTTGACAGCTAGCAAAGTGATATCATTAATAAGTATAGGTATAAAGTTGTTAAATACAAATATTTAATATCACACTAATCATCACTTTATCCCTTAACAAGGATAGTATCTAAGTGCATTTGTAAGTGAAACAAAATCATGTTATTTCTATTTTAAGTCACAAAACAAGGAACCACGTTATGCCATCGACCCACCATCATTCAGTCTCTCTGTTTCTGAAGAGACAGACTATGGCAACACCAAAAGGACATAAAACCAGCAGGGCTGCAATACCCCAAACAACCAGGAGGCTCCACTAAAACAATTACTGGAACAAGCTGCTTTGTTATGGCAAAACTCACATATACCAGCAGTACATTTCTAACTCTGTTACATTGGCGCAAGCAACAAGCAATATGCTTTCCAAGCCTTGTGCCTGCAGAAGTCAGCGTTTGAATTTTTCAGGTCAGATGTCTTAAATTATGCTGGAATTTGGCTGCGAAGCTTCCGTTTGGCTGCTAGTCGGCCACCTGTAGCTATGCAGTTAGCCTAAGCCTGAAGCCACAAGCCGGGCTTTCAGGCCGGTGAGGACCGGGGTCAACCGGTAACGTAAAGACAGACGAAACGGATTAGCCTTGTGCTAGGCCTATAGATGTGCAGCGATCTTACAGTTCTAGTACTTTACCGTTATGTGCATAAATCTTCTTGTTTGCAGCTAGATCTGAGTATCGGCTGCTCCTCTATCCATTATAGTTAGATATAAAAAATACATATTTTCCGTCATATATATAGGCCTGCCAACAACTGTGACATCACAAAGTCATTATGACGTCTTGAAGCTGGTCCATTTTTCTCAGTGTAATTTCTAATTATCCTGCAAGCCTAAATAATATTATCAAAATACGGACAGTTAGTTTTTATAATGGTAAAAATGACCTTTTAGCCAACAAGCCATAAGAAGTTTAATATCTATAAAGTTGTAATGTCCACAGTAAATTGTGTCAAGTCAGGTAATGGTTGGAACTCCTCTAAAATGTAACAAAGCACATGACAACAGATCATAATAACTTTGGAATAGTTTAATATGGTCAATAGGCATACATAAAATAATAAAAATAAAAGTTGTTCGCTAGATTGTTTGTACAACATAGAGTATGTGTCAGTGCGTGTGCGCAAACATTGCGTCATGGCAACCGCTAAGAGGTAGTCGTGGTCATTTCCTACTTTTTTGATAACCTAAGGTCGTCTATGCATGCACAATTGTCAATACAACTGTACCTTGTTCTTGGAACAACATGTTTGTTCTTTGCATTGCCATTAAACGACTGTTTCCTAACATAACGTGATGCTGCAACCTAATTCCACGATTGGTCCATGGATTGTTTAAATAACCAAACATTAGAATGCAATTGATTCACCTCATTGTTCACCACCGATAATGTAAATATAATATTTATAAACGCCTTGTACTACTAGTGAAACGGTAGCCTACACGTGTAAACGTATCCGCATGTTCAGAACGATTTTGACACTATTGAGGCTAATTAATTGGACAGTTAGGATGTGCGTGAATACAGCCGTCTTCAAGAAATGTGTTCGATCATTGAAAAGAAATACTGGCATGTTCGTCAATAGTGGGGAAACACTAACAACAGGTTAAATGAGCTAGGTCCTCACACAGAAGCCTATGTTTGTCTGTAATTATGAAATATCATTGAGGTCGGTTGCTGGGTTTAAATCCGCGGCGAAAACTTCTACTGCATAGGTAATTATCTCTCTACTCCACCGATTCTGCTTTGAAGTTCACCACCAAATAAATAATCTGCTCTACCATCACCGCAAACTACCCCTGTTTAAAATGGACCTGTCTATCCCCTTTCTAGATTAACTTCTAGATTAACTTAACGTCATATAGGCTACATTGAATAGCGTTAGACGCTAATCCCAAAATAAACCTTCCTCTGCAAAAAAGGCCCCTCAGACCCTCACCTAAGAATTTTACTTCATCACAACTGGGAATATATATTCAGTTGCATGCAGACTGTTTGGGGAAGCCACTTTACATGAGATATGAAGATAAGATCAAATATATATTACTATTGAAGTCACATGCCAGCAAAAATGCATTTATTGGAAATATATGCCCACTTTTTTCATAGGTCATATATAAAATGAAATGAAAAACACTATTCATGGGAAGGTTCAAGGAGTCAGCCTTGGTTTGGTATACATTGTTTACCATCGGTCAGACACCTTCCTTGCAGAAACTAGAGTCCAAGTGGGGTGTTGCACCATGCAGGATTACAGAGGAGCCAGGTGTCCATTAAAAACACACCCACACCTGTGATGATTAGCTAACAGGATAATTACATGTTGATCAGACATAAGCTCCACCCCCCACCAATTATGGAGAGTGTATAAAGGGATCCTACTGCAGAGCAGCGTGGGGTGCTGAGCGGAGAGATTCCGAGAGAGAGAGAATAGTATAGATATTGTCTTAGAACAATGGATCTATAAGAAGTCAGACTTATGCACAGCTTCCCATAAAGCTAAGACCTGTTGTGACAAAGATGAATGTCCTTAACTTCATGACATATCCCATAGGTATATGATAGAAGACACTGCATGAAGGCGTGAGGACACTGAAGCTGCTGTCATCAGTGTGCAGTTACAGCACTTTCCCTTACTGTGACTGGGATGATAAGGATTGCAAGCAGTACCAAAGTCATTTCCTGCTTTATCTATGTGACCATTTGAAGGACTATGAGACTCAATCAGGAAGGAGTGTCCTTCCAGCATTACAGACAGTTTACCAGTCAGCTCCTGCAGTCTGGTCCTTAGACCTCTCAGAGAGAAAGGCCTCCCTCCTCCTAGAAGTGCATAAACTCCTACCAGAGAAGAAACCAGTAGAGCTGAGGGGCTGGTCAGAAGAAGAGAGCGAAGTGAGGAGTTTCCTTCAGTGTCTGCCCTACATCTCACTGCTTAGGTTAGTTATTGTGGTTTTATTGGTTATATTGGCTAATTTAAATATTAAATAATCGTACACTAATATACTATTATTTAAGCCTTTATTAAATAAGATATTTTCTAAATCATTAGATGCAGATGAAATGCATGCTGGTGAATTTGGCAGTCACTGTGGGGTAGAGAAAACCCACCAGGCCATAAAAAGCAGGTATCATTGGCCTGGTATGGAGCAAGATATCCATAACTGGGTGAGTTGTCAGACGCTGAATGAGTTTTGTGGTGTGTTAACATTCCTTAATCTTGAATAGATAGTGGAATGTGTGGAATTTTCTCTGCACTGGCAAGAATTACTTTGTTCAAAATGTCCATTAAATTGTCTCTCTTAGGTGGCTCAGTGCCCTGAGTGCCAGGCCAGAAGGGCCACACTAAAACAAAACAAGGAGTACAACCTCATTGCAGTACCTAGGTTTTTTCTAGTCACTTAGCAATGATAGTATGATAACCAAATAACATTTCCCTTTTAGGTAACACAGCCTCTGGAACTAGAGGGCATGGACCTAGTGGGGAAACTGATTCTTGGTCACTAGTATATTTGCGTGATGGTTGAGTATTTTACAAAAGGGTCTGAGGCTTTCCCTCTAAAAAATAAATCAGCCTAAAAAGTGTCAGGCTGTACTGTGGTCTTCTCTAAATTTGTGTACCACTGTTACGACCCTTAGGGTGGTGTAAGGCTAGGAGATGTAAGGGTCTAACATGCGTCCATAAATAGGAGGTGACGTACGCAACACAATAGGCAAAGGAGTAGTGTACTATAAAGTCTTTATTGTGATCGCCACACAGGGAGCAGCAGGACAATGAACAGCGCCAAAGAAAACAAAACCATAGAAAAAAAAACCTCTCTGACTACCTATCCAAATCTCTAACTAGCTTCAAAACACAAGGGGTGGCACATGTTCCTTACCTAGTGTATATAACATATAGTACCTGCGTGAAGGAAGAGTAAACCCCAGGGTTCTTACCTAGTCAAACTGACCCCGTGCGGGATGTGCGAAGAACAGAAAGTGACACCGAGTGCCAGACTTAACAATAATAAATGTTTACGCCTTTTGGCTACTATTACAAACACAGGCCATCACAGATAGCATCAACATGCAGTGAACATGGAGGATCCCAACGATCAAACAACGCCAATAATAAGTAACCATTGTAGTTTAACTGAGCACACAGATAGTCAAAGCATTCGCTCCTTCCCTCCCTCTCTTCCCGTCTGCCACTGCAGTCATTCTTGTAGCGTGCAGACCTGTTGCATTGGCCGCTAACAGCTGCACGGAATGTAGGCTGATGAATGGGCGTGGTCATGGCGATGTCAACCTGAATGAAGGATAGAGAGAGTTTGGTGAAAAGGAGGGCACAAACACACATACAATGCGGCCATATATATATAAACATATATATACACACAGGGCCGTAACAACCACAGAGGATTCTGAATGACCGGGGACAAGAATTTGTGAACCAAGTAAGTATAATATAATTGCAAGATCTACATTAAATGAAACATGAATGCATTGCTTGATTTCTGATACATTGTATACTGTACCATATCAGATCAGCTATGGGATTTGTGAGACATGGAGTCCCCTACCACCCTCAAACAAATGGTTTGGTTGAGAAATGAAATGGCACCATTCGACGGTAGAAATTGAGCTGCTGGTAAACTACCTATGTCATTCCTAGATACAGTCATGGCCAAAAATATTGGCTACCCTGCACTATTTTCATATAATCCACCACTTCTCCCAGACAATTGTTGCAATTAAACATGCTTTTGTATTCACATGTTTATTTATTTCGATTGTATTGGAACAACACAAATAAGCAGAGAAGAAAGTCAAATCTGATATTATTCCACACAGAACTCCAAAATGGACTGGACAAAATTATTGACACCCCCAACTTAATATTTAGTATAGCACACCCATTGGAAAACATAACTGAAATCAATCACTTCCTGTAAGGATGAATTAGTTTCTTACACCTCTCTTCTGGAATTTTGGACCACTCTTCTTTTGCCAACTGTTCCATGTCTCTCAGATTTGAAGGGTGCCTCTCCCAACTACTCACCTCAGGCCTAGGGTAACCTGGGCCAGTAGCAAACTCTCTGTACAAAGATATGCAAAACGTTAGCTTGTGTTAAACTTGACTGCAGGATTAATTCTCTTCCTCAACATAAGAAAAATAGACAATTGACTGCTCAAGATAATCAACAGACTGCTTATTGTAGTATCATGCAAGAACTGTATCTTCCAGAATAGAAACTCTTACTACATGCTTAGATAAACCCAAATAACCAAAGCCTATGTAAATACATTGAAACTGAAGCACAGAGAAATTAACTATGAATGTCTAATAATATCCTTATTTTTCTGTTATATATTGTCCATAAGAACACAAAATTACTCTTTGTTCTCATTTGGTTAGTGTATCATTTTCCATAGCTCGAGACTTTCTTCACATTACACACAAAACAACAATATTCAACCTTAATAACTATCAAATATCTTTATCCTCCAAGTCCTACTCCATTGTTAGTTACAAATTACTGCATTTATATTGCTTCAAAAATCAATAGCAACGCATTACATGCAAACAGAATATGCAACATACTATATGACTTAACACTTTATGTATCTTCAAGTTATTTAACAAATAAAACAAAAGCCTTTCACGTTAACATTTCAAATGTACCATTAGCAACAAGTCCGCTAGCCCCACTTGGCAGTATAGCGTCTCGAATTTACCACATTACTGCAAAACCCAGACGACAAACATTGCACATCATCACCAGGGATTCACACAACTCTCATCCCTTATATCGAATTACATGCATGTGAGTTTTGAGGACTATCAAGCCACCTGTATGTATGAACAGAGACACAAAACGTTAGCTTGTATTCAACTTGCAGGATTTACAGTACGTGCCTCTAAAGGGATTTCAATTCCTCCCAAGCGCTTTGCGCCCTCTGGTGGACTGTTGAGTATCGCGCTAACAGTACCAAATCGAGTGAAATGAAAACATTTTAATACCTATGCGAAAAATACAAATATAGGAGCGTCTTTTTTACAGTATACGCCTTATTCGAGGTTCTTTATCCACTATTCGAACAATCCTTCGTTGCAATTTTTCATAAATGTTCCTCTTCCGTGTGGTTTCTATATTGCCAGCACCTGTTACATGCCACAGGGGAGTTTAATTACAAATTAAAGGAGCATCACATAATTGATACCCAATTATTTCTTACAGTTTTGAAAAGGTGCCAACAATTTTGTCCAATCCATTTTTGGAGTTCTGTGTAAAATTATATCAGATTTGTTTTTTTTTTTCTGCTTTCTTCTGTTTTTCCAAAAAAAGAAAAACATATGAATACCAAAGTCTTTCTAATGATAAGCGCCTTACCCAATGAGCCACCATGGGACCCATAAGAATAAGTGTTTACAAGCTGTGTTTGTCGTGATGATTTAAACGTTATTGCTGTGTGTATGCAGTGTTTGGGAGTGGTGAACTACATGATGCAGTAGCTTGCTGGTAATTCAAATATGTTAATATTTGCATGGCTTGTTTTTGGTGTAGTTAATTACTGAAACTACAAATAATGGAATTGATTATTGCTATTTATTGAAAAAAATGTAGAGGAATTGTTGCATGCTATTTTGTAGGTTGTAGGCTGTTGCGTAATCCTGCATGGTGCAATACCCCTCTTGGATTCTAGTTTTTGGAAGGCAGGTGTCTGACTGATGGGAAACATTGTACACCAAACCTGTCACGGCCTGGCCCTTTGGGCCTGATTGGATTATTGTTTGCACCTGCCCCTTTTCTTGTTTAGGTTTGCTTATTGGTTAATTATTGCTCACTCTTTGTACTCAAGTTCTGGTTGTTTGTTGTCCCTTTGTGTCTTCATTGCATGCTGTTAACTGTTCCTTTGGTTCGTGAGTTCCTGTATTAAAATACCTCCTTTGAAGATATCTGCATTTTGGTCTCAACTCCTTCACCAGCTCATGACAAAACCAAAGCTGAAATTCCTTGAACTTTCCCAATAAGTGTTTCATTTTATGTAGGACCTGTGAAAAAGTGGGCATATATATTTCCAATAAATGCAATGAGAGTAATTTCTTGCGGTCTTCAAGAAAAGTGTTTGATCATTGAAAAGATATACAGGCATGTTCGTCAATAGTGGGGAAACACTAACCACGGGTTAAATGAGCTAGTTCCTCACACATAGGCCTACGTGTGTCTGTAATTGTAAAATATCATTGCACTCGTTTGCTGGGTTTAAAACATCAACTGCATAGGTGATTATCTCTCTACGCCACCGATTACGCTTTAAAGTTCACCACCACGTGAATAATCTTCTTTCCAACCACCGCAAAATTCCTATGTTTAAAATGGACACATCTATCCCCTTTATAGATTGACTTGTGATATAGGCTACATTGAACAGCGTTAGACGCTCATCCCAAAATAAACCTTCTATGACATTTACCTCTGCAATGCAAAAGGCCCCTCACACCCTCAACTAAGTATTTTACTTCATCACAACTGGTAATATATATTTAGTCTCATGCACAGTGTTTGGGGAAGCCAATTTACATGAGATTTGAAGATAAGATAAAATATATATTACTATTGAAGTCACATGCCAGAAAAAATGAATCATTGCATTTATTGGAAAAGTATGCCCACTTTTTTCATAGGACTTACATAAAATGAAATGCAAAACACTATTCATGAGAAGGTTCAAGGAATGTCAACTTTGATTTTGTATACAATGTTTACAATCGGTCACACACCTTCCTTGCAGAAACTAGAGTCCAAGGGGGGTATTGCACCATGCAGGATTACACAGGAGCCAGGTGACCTTTAAAAACACACGCACACCTGTGCTGATTAGCTAATAAGATCATTACATGTTGATCAGACATAAAGAAGGAATTATTGGCCTGGGATGGAGCAAAATATCTGTAACTGGGCGAGTTCTCAGAAGCTGAGTGAGTTTTGTGGTGTGTTAACATTCCTTGATCTTGATTAGATAGTGGAATATATTTTCTCTGCACTGGCAAGAATTACGTTATTCAAAATGTCCATGAAATTGTGTCTCTTAGGTGGCTCAATGCCCTGAGTGCCAGGCCAGAAGGGCCACACTGAAACAGAAAAAGGAGTACTACCCCATTGCTGTACCTAGATTTGTTCTAGTCACTTAACAATACATGATAACCAAATTATATGATCCTTTTAGGTAACACAGCCTCTGGAACTAGTGGCCATGGACCTACTGGGGAAATTGATTTGGATTTCAGATGGTCACCAGTATATTAGCGTGATGGTTGATTATTTCACCAGATGGTCTGAGGCTTTCCCTCTAAAATGTAAATCGGCTGAAGTGTCATGCTGTGTTGTGGAATTCTTCTATATATTTTGTGTACCACAGAGGATTCTGACTGACCAGGGACAAGAATTTGTGAACCAAGTAAGTATAATAAAATTGCAAGATCTACATTAAATGAAACATAAATGCATTGCTTTATTTAGTAACATTGTATACTCTACCATTTTACTACTATGGGATTTGTGAGAGATTAGGCATCACACAGAGTCCCCTACTACCCTCAAACAAAGGGTTTGGTTGAGGAATGAAATGGCACCACTAAACGGTAAAAACTGAGCTGTTGGTAAACTACTAATGTCATTCCTAGATACAGTCATGGCCAAAAGGATATGCATCCCTGCACTTCTTTCAGATAATCTACCACTTCTGCCGGACAATTGTTGTAATTAAAAATGCTTTGGTATTCACGTTTATTTCTTTTGATTGTATTGGAACAATACAAATCTGAAATTATTCCACACAGATCTCCAAAATGGACTGGACAAAAATATTGACACCCTCAACTTAATATTTAGTATAGCACACCCATTGGAAAACATAACTCAAATAAATCGATTCCTGTAACCATGGATTCGTTTCTTACACCTCTCTACTGGAAGTGTGGACCACTCTTCTTTTGCCAACTGCTCCAGGTCTCTCAGATTTTAAGGGAGCCTCTCCCAACTACTCGCCTCAGGCCTAGGGGTACCTGGGCCAGTAGCAAACTCTCTGTATGTATGAACAAAGAGACGCAACAATATAGCTTGTGTTCGACTTGATAGCAGGATTTATTCTCTTCCTAAGCATAAGCAATACTAGACAATTGACTACTCAAGTTAATCAATAGACTGCTTATTGTAGTATTCAGGAAGAACTGTATCTTCTGGAATAGAAAATCTTACTAAATGTTTAGATAAACCCAAATAACCAAAGCCTATGTAAATACATTGAAACTGAAGCACAGAGAAAATAACTATGAATGTCTAATAATATCCTTATTTTTCTGTTACATATTGTCCATAAGAACACAAAATTACTCTTTGTTCTCATATGGTTACTGTATAATTTTCCATAGCTCGAGACTTTCTTCACATTACACACAAAACAACCATATTCAACCTTAATAACTATCAAATATCTCTATCTTCTAACTCCAACTCCATTGTTAGTTACAAATTACTGCATTTATATTGCCTCAAAAATCAGTAACAACGCATTACATGAAAACAGAATATGCAACTTACTATATGACTTAAAACGTTATGTATCTTCAAGTTATTTAAATAAAACAAAAGCCTTTTACGTTATTTCAAATGTACCATTAGCAAAAAGTCCACTAGCCCCGCATGGCAGTATAGCGTTGCAGATCACCACCAGGGATTCACACCACTCTTATCCCTTATATCGAATTACATGCATGTGAATTTTGAGGGATATCAAGCCACCTGTATGTATAAACAAAGAGACACAAAACGTTAGCTTGTGTTCAACTCGACTGCAGGATTTATAGTACGTGCCTCTGAAGTGTTTTAAGTTCCTCCCAAGTGCTATGCGCCCTCTGGTGGTCTTTTGAGTATCACGCTAACAGTAACAAATCGAGTGAAATGAAAACATTTTATTCCCTATGCGAGAAATGAAAATATAGGGGTCTTTTTTACAGTATTCGCCTTATTCGAGGTTCTTTATCCACTATTCGAACAATCCTTCGTTGCAATCTTTCATACATTTTTCTCATCCGTTGTGGTTTCTATGTTGCCAGCACCTGTTACATGCCACAGGTTTAATTATAAATTAAAGGAGCATCACATGCTTGAAATCCAATTATTCCTTACAATTTTGAAGAGGTGCAAATAATGTTGTCCACTTCATTTTTGGAGTTCTGTGTAGAACGATATCAGATTTTGCGTTTTGTCTTTGTTGTTCCAATAGAAACAAAAGAAATAAACATGTGAATACAAAAATATTTGTAATTGCAACAATTGTCTGGGAGGGGTGGTGCATTATCTGAAAGAAGTGCAGGGGTGCCAATATTTTAGGCCATGACTGTATGCTTTGAAGGAGCAACCTAATAGAGAGATGATAAGCTTTTGTTTAATTAACATTTCAAATCACTAAATAATAGTATTAAAGTTGCTAAGAATGAGTGGCATAAATACTTGGCGCCGACCGTGTTTGGACTAAGGACCAATAAACACCTCACTTCCCAATGCAGTCCTTCTCCCCTCCCCTGCTGGACCTGCATCCCCTCTACCCTCCCCTGCTGGACCTCGATCACCTCTACCCTCCCCTGCTGGACCTACATCCTCTCTCCCCTCCCCTGCTGGACCTCCATCCCCTCTCCCCTCCCCTGCTGCACCTCCATCCCCTCTCCCCTCCCCTGCTGGACCTATATCCCCTCACCTGCTGGACCTCCATCCCCTCTCCCCTCCCCTGCTGGACCTCCATCCCCTCTACCCTTCCCTGCTGCATCCATCCCCTCTCCCAATGAGCCACCAGGGGACCCCTACCAATAAGTGTTTACAGGCTGTGTTTGTCATGATCATTTAAATGTTAGTGCTGTGTGTATGCAGTGTTGGGGAGTGGTGAACTACATGATACAGTAGCTCGCTGGTAATTCAAATACATTTATATTTGCATGACTTTTTTTTCTTGTGTAGTTAACTACTGAAATACAAATAATTGTACAGATTATTGCTAATTATTAAAAAATGTTCAGAGGAGTTGCATGCTATTTTGGAAGGTAGCTGGCTGTTGTGTAATCCTGTAAGGTGCAATACCCCCCTTGGACTCTAGTTTCTGGAAGGCAGGTGTCTGACTGATGGGAAACATTCTACACCAAACCTGTCACGCCCTGGCCCTTTGGGCCTGATTAGATTATTGTTTGCACCTGCCCCTTTTCTTGTTTAGGTTTGCTTATTTATTTATTTACTGCATTTATATTGCTTCAAAAATCAGTAACAACGCATTACATGCAAACAGAATGTGCAACATATATATGACTTAACACTTCATGTATCTTCAAGTTATTTAACAAATAAAACAAAAGCCTTTCACGTTAACATTTCAAATGTACCATTAGCAACAAGTCCGCTAGCCCCACTTGGCAGTATAGCGTCTCGATTTTACCACATTACTGCAAAACCCACACTACAAACATTGCAGATCATCACCAGGGATTCACACCACTCTTATCCCTTATATCGAATTACGTGCGTGTGATTTTTGAGGGATATCCTGCCACCTGTATGTATGAACAAAGAAACAAAACGTTAGGTTGTGTTCAACTTGACTGCAGGATTTATAGTACGTGCCGCCAAAGGGTTTTAAGTTGCTCCCGAGCGCTATGCGCCCTCTGGTGGACTGTTGAGAATCGCGCTAACAGTAACAAATCGAGTGAAATGAAAACATTTTAATCCCTATGCGAGAAATAAAAATGTAGGGGCGTCTTTTTTTTACAGTATACTCCTTATTCGAGGTTCTTTATCCACTATTCGAACAATTCTTGGTTGCAATCTTTCATACATTTTTCTCATCGGTTGTGGTTTCTGTATTGCCAGCACCTGTTACAGGCCACAGGTGAGTTTAATTACAAATTAAAGGAGCATCACATGGTTGAAATCCAATTATTTCTTACAATTTTGAAGAGGTGCAAATAATGTTGTCCAGTCAATTTTTGGAGTTCTGTGTAGAATATCAGATTTGGCGTTTTGTCTCCGCTTTCTTGCATTATCTGAAAGTATTTTTGGCCATGACTGTATGCTTTGAAGGGGCAACCTAATAGAGAGATAACCTTTTGTTTCATCAACATTTCAAATCACTAAATAAGATTATTAAAGTTGCTAAGAATGAGTGGCATATATACTTGGCACAGACCGTGGTTGGACTAAGGACCAAAAACACCTCACCTCCCAATTCAGTCCCTACTACTTGATGTTTGGCCAAGAGGCAAGATACCCAATGGAGGTTTCACAAACCTATCAAGATAGACTTTTTTGGGTGACTTGCTCAGAAGGGCATCCAGAGACAAGACCAAATTTTTTCCATAGCGAAGCAGGAAGTAGCAAACGTTCAAAGCAAGGTCAGAATACGCTGTTATGGTCCATGGCTCAAGGACCATAAGAATAGGGCACACCACGCATTTTTAAATAACAGAGAAAAAAAGCAGTTAAACCAGCATCCCTCTGTTGTGGTTGTGGCCATCTTAAATAGACTACAGCACCCTGGGTGCCCAGGTGTGCCGCATTGGCACTAACGACTCTCCACCAGAGAGCGGGGTGGGGCGTACAACGCAAGTTGGAGCAAGGCCATGAAGCCCATTTAGTTGTTTGGGACATGGTCCTCAGACAAAACGTCAGAGGAGCAACGAAAGGGAGGAAAAATGGAACCACAAAAACTGGGTGGTTTTAAAATAGCAAAAATAGAAGGGAAGATTGTTGATCTGGTGACCGAGAAAGTAAAGGCTATTACAGAAATAAATATTGACCATTTGGTTCACTTCCAAGAACCAGAGAGAAAGATTCCGGGTAACCTACAGACATTTACTCGTGATGCCTTTATCCCGTCCCTAAATCCTTTTGAAGAACCTCCCCAGTACTCCATTGTACCTCCATCCCCTCTACCCTCCCCTGCTTGACCTCCATCCCCTCTACCCTCCCCTGCTGGACCTCCATCCCCTCTACCCTCCCCTGCTGGACCTCCATACCCTCTCCCCTCCCCTGCTGGACTTCCATCCCCTCTACCATCCCCTACGGGACCTCCATCCCCTCTCCCAATGAGCCACCAGGGGACCCCTACCAATAAGTTTTTACAGGCTGTGTTTGTCGTGATGATTTAAATGTTAGTGCTGTGTGTATGCCGTGTTGGGGAGTGGTGAACTACATGATGCAGTGGGTTGCTGGTAATTCAAATACATTCATATTTGCATGGCTTGTTTAGTGTAGTTAACTACTGAAACTACAAATAATTATATTGATTTTTGCTATTGATCAAAAAATGTTCAGATGAGTGGTTGCATGCTATTTTGTAAGTTACCTGGCTATTGCGTAATCCTGCATGGTGCAATACCCCCCTTGGACTCTAGTTTCTGGAAGGCAGGTGTCTGACTGATGGGAAACATTGTACACCAAACCTGTCACGCCCTGGCCCTTTGGGCCTGATTAGATTATTGTTTGCACCTGCCCCTTTTCTTGTTTAGGTTTGCTTATTGGTTAATTATTGCTCACTCTTTGTATTTAAGTTCTGGTTGTTTGTTGTCCCTTTGTGTCGTCATTGCATGCTGTTAACTGCTCCTTTGGTTCATGAGTTCCTGTATTAAAATACCTCCTTTTGAAGATATGTGCATCTGGGTCTCAACTCCTTCACCAGCTCGTGACAAAACCAAAGCTGAAGTTCCTTGAACTTTCCAATGAAGTGTTTTTCATTCTATGTAGGACCTGTGAAAAAGTGGGCATATATATTTCCAATAAATGCAATGAGAGTCATTTTTTGCGGTCTTCAAGAAAAGTGTTCTATCATTGTAAAGAAATACTGGCATGTTCGGCACTAGTGCGGAAACACTAACCACAGGTTAAATGAGCTAGTTCCTCACACATAGGCCTACGTGTGTCTGTAATTGTAAAATATCATTGCACTCGTTTGCTGGGTTTAAAACATCAACCGCATACAGTCCCCTCCAAAAGTATTGGAACAGTAATGCCAATTCCTTTATTTTTGCTGTAGACTGAAAGCGTTTGGGTTTGACACCAAAAGATGAATATGAGACAAAAGATCAATATGTCAACTTTTATTTCCAGGTATTTTCATCTGGATCTGATAAACAACTTAGAAGATATCATTATTTGTAAAAGAACACCACATTTTTTGTTGAGCAAAAGTATTGGAACATGTGCTAACAGGTGTGTTTTGTTGCCCAGGTGTGTCTTATGACATTTATTATTCAAACAATAAATAACACTGAATGTCTAGGCTCAGTTTCAGATTCTGGTTTTGCCTGTGCAGACTGCAGTTATAGTAATCAACATGAAAAGCAGAGAACTGTCTATGGGTGAAAAGAAAACAATTGTGAAGCTAAGAGAAGATGGGAAATCAATCAGAGCCATTGCACAGACACTAGCCATAGCCAGTACAACAATTTGGAATATCCTCAGGAAGAAACAAACTACTGGTGTACTAAGTAACAGACATCGAACGGGACGACCAAGGAAAACAACAGCAGTTGACGACAGAAACATTGTCAGAGCTGTGAAGAAAGACCCTAAAACTACTGTTGGTGAGATCAACAACAACCTCCAGAGGGCAGGAGTGAAGGTTTCAGAATCCACTGTTCGCAGAAGACTTCATGGACAACAGTACAGAGGCTACACCAGAAGATGCAAGCCATTCATTAGCATAAAGAATAGGAAGGCCAGGCTGGATTTTTCCAAAAAGTACAGAGACGAGCCTCAAAAATTCTGGGAAAATGTTTTATGGACTGATGAGACGAAGATTAACTTCTACCAGAGTAATGGAAAGGCTAAGGTTTGGAGAAAAAAAGTATCTGCTCATGACCCCCAAAACACAAGCTCATCTGTGAAACACGGTGGAGGTAATGTGATGGCTTGGGCTTCAATGGCTTCTTCTGGGACGGGCTCATTAATCTTCATTGATGATGTAACACATGATGGCGGCAGCAAAATGAATTCGGAAGTCTACAGAAACTTTTTGTCTGCCAATTTAAAGAAGGATGCAACCAAACTGATTGGGAGATCCTTTGTCGTGCAGGAAGATAATGACCCTAAACACACTGCAAAAGCAACAAAGGAGTTCATCAGGGGCAAGAAGTGGAAGGTCCTAGACTGGCCAAGTCAATCTCCAGACTTATACCCTATAGAGCATTCTTTTTACCTTCTTAAAAGGAGACTGAAGGGAGAAACCCCCCAAAACAAGCAACAACTGAAAGAGGCTGCAGTGAAAGCCTGAAAAGGCATAACAAAAGCAGAATGCAAAAGTTTGGTGATGTCCATGGGTCGCAGGCTTGATGCAGTTATTGAAAGCAAAGGATTTGCAACAAAATATTGAGTCTTATTCACTTAAATCCATTTCAAGTCTATCTGTTCCAATACTTTTGCTCATCTAAAAATGTGGTCTTTCTTTTCAAATAATGATATCTTCTAAGTTGTTTATCAGATCCAGATGAAAATACCTGGAAATAAAAGCTGACATATTGATCTTTTGTCTCATATTCATCTTTTGGTGTCAAACCCAAACGCTTTCAGTCTACAGCAAAAATAAAGGAATTGGCATTACTGTTCCTATACTTTTGGAGGGGACTGTATGTGATTATCTATCTACGCCACCAATTCCACTTTGAAGTTCACCACCAAATGAATATTCTTCTCTCCAACCACCGCAAAATTCCCATGTTTAAAATGGACCCGTCTCTGCCCTTTATAGATTAACTTGTGATATAGGCTATATTGAATAGCGTTAGACGCTCATTCCAAAATAAACCTTCTATGACATTTACCTCTGCCAAAAAAAAGGCCCCTCAGACCCTCAACTAAGTATTTTACTTCATCACAACTGGGAATATATATTTACTCGTGCACAGTGTTTGGGGAAGCCACTTTACATGAGATTTTAAGATAAGATAAAATATATATTACTATTGAAGTCACATGCCAGAAAAAAATTATTCATTTCATTTATTGGAAATGTATGCCCACTGTTTTCATAGGACATACATAAAATTAAATGCAAAATATTATTCGTGAGAAGCTTCAAGGAATGTCAACTTTGATTTAACAATGTTTACCATCGGTCAGACACCTTCCTTGCAGAAACTAAAGTCCAAGGGGGATATTGCACCATGCAGGATTACACAAGAGCCAAGTGACCATTGAAAACACACCCACATCTGTGCTGATTAGCTAATAGGATCATTACATGTTGATCAGACATAAGGCCCCCACCCCCACCAATTATGGAGAGTTTATAAAATGGAATCCTACTGCAGAGCAGCGTGGGGTGTTGAGCGGAGAGATTCCGAGAGAGAGAGTACAGTTGAATAGAATGGATACTTTCTTGAACTATGGATCCACAAAAAGTCAGGGAGATCCTCGACCTGAAAATCCATAACGTCTATCCTGCTGCACTGACGAACAAAGAAAAGTATGTCTTGAAAACAAGAGCAGACACATACAGGATAAAGGGTAAGGGACTTATGCACAGCTTCCCATGAGGCTAAGACCCCTTGTGACAAACATTCATGTCCTTAACTTTATGACATATCCCATTAGATGGGGATCTGCACTGTGTGTGCCGAAGGAGAAAGGGGCGGCAGGAGCACTCGGCCAAAGTAGTCACCTCAGGGGAGGAGGCCAGCTCTGTTTTTGTAGAAATGCATGCTGGTGAATTCGGAGGTCACTGTGGGGTAGAGAAAACACACCAGGCCATAAAAAGCAGGTGGTATTGGCCTGGGATGGAGCAAGATATCCATAACTGGGTGAGTTCTTAGAAGCTGAGTGAGTTTTGTGGTCTGTTAACAGTCCTTGATCTTGAATAGATAGTAGGATATATATTCTCTGCACTGGCAAGAATTACGTTATTAAAAATATCCATGAATTGCCTCTCTTAGGTGGCTCAATGCCCTGAGTGTCAGGCCAGAAGGGCCATACTAAAACAAAACAAGGAGTACAACCCCATTGCTGTACTTAGATTTTTCTAGTCCCTTAACAATGTATGATGACCAAATTACATTACCCTTTTAGGTAACACAGTCTCTGGAACTAGTGGGCATGGACCTAGTGGGGAAACTGATTCCAATTTTTAGATGGGGACCAGTGTACTTGCGTGATGGTTGATTATTTCACCAAATGGTCTGAGGCTTTCCCTCTAAAATATAAATCAGCTGAATTAGTGTCAGGCTGTACTGTGGAATCTTTCTATAAATTTGTGTTCCACAGAGGATTCTGACTGACCAGGGACGAGAAATTGTGAACCAAAAAAAATGTTTCATTAAAATGTAGATATATTTTACTGTTTTCTCTCCTCTTCTTTGAGTTGTTCCGATACAATCAAAATAAATAAAAATTTGTAATAAAATAAAAAGCCAAATCTGATATTATTCCACAAAGAACGCCAAAAATGGACTGGACAAAATTATTGACACCCCCAACTTAATATTTAGTATAGCACACCCATTGGAAAACATAACTGAAATCAATCGCTTCCTGTAAGGATGAATGAGTTTCTTACACCTCTCTACTGGAATTTTGGACCTCTCTTCTTTTGCCAACTGTTCCAGGTCTCTCAGATTTGAAGGGTGTCTCTCCCAACTACTCACCTCAGGCCTAGGGGAACCTGGGCCAGTAGCAAACTCTCCGTATGTATAAACAAAGATATGCAAAACGTTAGCTTGTGTTAAACTTGACTGCAGGATGTATTCACTTCCTCAACATAAGAAATACTAGACAATTGACTACTCAAGATAATCAACAGACTGCTTATTGTAGTATGAGGTAAGAACGGTCTCTTGCAGAATAGAAACTCTTTCTACATGTTTAGATAAACCCAAAAAACCAAAGACTATGTAAATACATTAAAACTGAAGCACAGAGAAATTAACTATGAATTTCTAATAATATCCTTATTTTTCGGTTACATGTTGTCCATAAGAACACAAAATTACTCTTTGTTCTCATTTGGTTACTGCATCATTTTCCATAGCTCCAGACTTTCTTCACATTACACACAAAACAACAATATTCAACCTTAATAACTATCAAATATCTCTATCCTCGAATTCCTACTCCATTGTTAGTTCCAAATTACTGCATTTATATTGCTTCAAAAATCAGTAACAACGCATTACATGAAAACAGAATATGCAACATACTATATGACTTAACACTTTATGTATCTTCAAGTTATTTAACAAATACAACAAAAGCCTTTTACGTTAACATTTCAAATGTACATTGGCAACAAGTCCACTAGCCCCACTTCGCAGTATAGCGTCTCGATTTTTAGACATTACTGCAAAACCCATATGACAAACATTGCAGATCATCACCAGGGATTCACACAACTCTCATCCCTTATATCGAATTACATGCATGTGAGTTTTGAGGACTATCAAGCCACCTGTATGTATAAATATAGACAGAAAACGTTAGCTTGTATTCAACTTGCAGGATTTATAGTTCGTGCCTCTAAAGGGATTTCAATTCCCCCCAAGCGCTATGCGCCCTCTGGTGGACATTTGAGTATCGCGCTAACAGTAACAAATCGAGTGAAGTGAAAACATTTTAATCCCTATGCGAGAAATACAAATATAGGAGCGTCTTTTTTTCAGTATACGCCTTATTCGAGGTTCTTTATCCACTATTCGAACAATCCTTCGTTGCAATCTTTCATAAATGTTCCTCTTCCGTGTGGTTTCTATATTGCCAGCACCTGTTACATGCCACAGGTGAGTTTAATTACAAATTAAAGGAGCATCACATGCTTGAAATCCAATAATGTCTTACAGTTTTGAAAAGGTGCCAACAATTTTGTCCAGTCCATTTTTGGAGTTCTGTGTAAAATTATATCAGATTTGTTTTTTTTTCTGCTTTCTTCTGTTTTTCCAAAAAAAGAAAAGAAAAGAAAAACACCAGAAAAACACCAATACCAGTCTTTTTAATGATAAGCGCCTTACCCAATGAGCCACCATGGGACCCCTACCAATAAGTGTTTACAGGCTGTGTTTGTCGTGATGATTTAAACGTTAGTGCTGTGTGTATGCAGTGTTTGGGAGTGGTGAACTACATGATGCAGTAGCTTGCTGGTAATTCAAATATGTTCATATTTGCATGTCTTGTTTTTGGTTTAGTTAACTACTGAAACTACAAATAATGGTATTTATTATTGCTATTTATTAACAAATGTTCAGAGGTGTTCTTGCATGCTGTATTGTGTAATCCTGCAGGGTGCAATATCCCTCTTGGACTCTAGTTTCTGGAAGGCAGGTGTCTGACTGATGGGAAACATTGTACACCAAACCTGTCACGGCCTGGCCCTTTGGGCCTGATTAGATTATTGTTTGCACCTGACCCTTGTCTTGTTTAGGTTTGCTTACTGGTTAATTATTGCTCACCCTCTGTATTTAAGTTCTGGTTGTTTGTTGTCCCTTTGTGTCTTCATTGCATGCTGTTAACTGTTCCTGTGTTTTGTGAGTTCCTGTATTAAAATACCTCCTTTTGAAGATATCTGCGTCTGGGTCTCAACTCCTTCACCAGCTCGTGACAAAACCAAAGCTGAAATTCCTTGAACTTTCTCATGAAGTGTTATTCAATGTATTTTTTGTATGACCTGTGAAAAAGTGGCCATATATTCCCAATAAATGCAATCAGAGACATTTTTTGCTGGCATTTTTCTGCTATTTATTTTTTCCTTAATTATGACAAACATTATTATAATTAGTTTTGTACCATTTGTCATTCGTTTGGTCAGATATTGCAAATAGTACTCTTCGTTTTAAAATAAAACCCCAGGTCTATTAGGTTTGAGGACATAATCCGATTATTTAGGTGGCCTTTACTATTATTATTAAGAGTATTTAGTCACTTTTGAGAGCAAAAGTGCAGGCTTTGCAGAGTTAAACCCCAACCCAGCGTTATTTCTCGGATTATACTCAAAATATCTATTTAAAATATATCGTTTTTATTTAATAGTTCTGTGAGGTGAGGACATTCGCTTTTTTTCTGTTGACACAATCGTTTAAATAGTTCTGACATAACATACTTTACCAGGGGCATGACTGCTACGATGATGTTTAAGAGATGATGGAACAGTTGACAGAAGACTGTGCCAGAACATGGTGGTCTGCTGGAAGAAGGGATAGAGGCACAGAGAGAGGAGAGGCTGTTGGAGAGAAGGAGATGGGTGCTACAAGCAAACATGTGCACAAGAAAGCAAGAAGACTGCACAGGAGGAGAAAGAAGCATGGCTGAGACATGCCGCCATGCAGAGGAAGGCTGCTAGGCGTAAAGCCCCTGAAACTCTCCAAATGAAGGCAAGGAAGAAGTACTGATGGATGGTGCACCCTAAGATTATAGCTTATAGTTCTGAAAAAAAAAAAAAAAAAGATTTTACGACTTAAAATCAGTCTGTCTCTAATTGGTACAAGAATATTAACTCAAATAAAATTTACTTTTAATTTAGCATAGCAGCACAGGTATTAGTTTCTCATTCCTGCTATGTTCTTCCTCTCATAGTTATGTAACAGCACAAGACGCATCATTCATTGGAATGTCTTTTTATAGCTCAGTAGCCATATTTTTTATGTTTATGCATGTTGCATGTTAATTGACGTATCAATTGCTTTTCGTTTGGAGTGTTTCTTTTAGTGTGTTTGTGTTGGTTATTGGCTGCATGCGTTTGGAGCTGATTGCATTATCCGTTGCAGGTGCGCTGGTGTTACCCCTTTAAAAGTTGGCGTGGCGAGATGGAAGGAGCAGTTGGGATTTGGCTCACCACGGGAGGTTAATACCGGACACGAGTTAAGGAACAATTTTAGATTGTGTCATAGTAAGTAGAACTAAAGGCTATAATCCAGTACTGTAGTCTGTGGTAAGCACCTTGTTATTGGAGTGGGTAGAAATTCCACCTTAAATTGCCGTAGTAGGTCTACTGCATCTGACCTGTGCTGAACAAAGTGTTTGTAATGCTGCCTTGTTTGAGATGCATCTCTGATTTTAGCCAGCTATTTAAATGCGATTTTGTTTTAACCTTCAGTACATGCATTGCTCCTTGTCATCCAATGTGAATACATTATTTAATTAATACAACTACTACGGTGCGTGTTGGATGTTTGGTAACATGCTCACCACCTCACTGTTGGAACCTGTTTGTTTATTGTAGATTAAGTGTCTCTCGCTTAAAACCAAAGGTAGTGGCGTTGTCGGTTCAGAGAAATTTGCTTAAAGGTGAGACGCTTGGCTGCAACTATACTTTGCATATCAGTTTTAAACTCTGAACAGTTGGCAAAATGATCATAAGCACAATGGCAATGTCAAAGTTATTTATGAACAATTATGGGCCAACACTGGATCGGCAACATGACAACCTTAAGTTAAAATATTTATATATTTAACAGATTGTAGAGCTGATACTTTTACATACCCATGCTTATGTTCTATTGATAACTGCTCTATACATTTTATTCTAAGGAGGGTCCATATAACCTACAAGCTGAGCGTGTGTGTCACAGGGTGGGAACAAATTGGCAACAAGCTGTGCGGTATCAGCTTATTAGCGAGGCAGCCCTGGGATTGGTGGGAGGATTGGGTAAAAGGCATTGTGTTTGGGTGGTTGAGGAAGCGGAAACAGGGGGATAATGTATTGATGCCCGTAGCGGTATCTGTTGTGGACTGGAGTATATGCCCTGGTTTGGCACGAGACGAACGAACGAACGAACGAACGAGCGAGTGAGTGAGTGAGCGAGCGAGCAAGCAATCAGTGGATGCGTGTGTTGGTGAGTCTTTCTCTACTAGGGTGTTGGGAGGGAAATCAAGGGTCAGACGTCGAGAGCCCAACCAGGTCTGCCAGAGTGGTTCGGTACAGCAGCTTCGTTCCAGTGTGACTTTCAGCAACGAGGGGGCGTGGCCCTGAACGACAGCAGCTTCGTTCCAGTGTGACTGTCAGCAACGAGGGGGCGGGGCCCTGCACGACATCAGCGATTGTTCCAGCGGACTGTCAGAAAAGGCGGGGGGCGTGGCCTTGGACGACTTCAGTGTCCCCTGGACGACATCAGTGAGCTGGATGCTCCCAACCGAACGTTGGTCCTATCCTTTTTTTGTGGGGATTTGGTTCTCCGCAGTGCAGGGGAAGAGAACCTATCCCCACTACTATTTTGTATGTTGTGCTGTCTTGTGTGTCCATATTTCACCCTCCTTACCATTGCTTATTGAATCCCCTTCGTGATCCACGATGGGATAGCGTTAAGGGTGGGCCCCAGGGATCCAGGAACACGTGTGTTGTGCTTAGGCCCATAGTGGAGATTTTTTCTCCTCATACTTTGTAGTGGTTTGAATGGAGTTATGCGTGCAGTGACCAGTGTGATGTGCCTTTCAGTTGTTTAGGCGAGTGCAGTGAATTATTGGGGTAGGGACAGGGTCACTAACCTTCAGGCGCTAAGGTCACCCAGTCACAGAGGGGAGGGTCAAAGAGCGAGCTGGGGTACAGTGTTTCATGTCCATGTTTTATCAAATGTGCAATAAAGCTATATTTTTTATATTTAACCGTTTGTGCTTCCGGCGTGAGTTTGTGTGCTGGAGAATTACATGTCCAAGTCGGGTAGAGTCGAGGGGTGATCGCCTGGAACCGTGACGTGTGTGAGGAACGCTTGCTCACAAACTAATACATGACACAGTCGTGGAGTTTTCAAGAGACGTGAATCTCTTCCTCCCAGTGCGGTGTAAAGGCCAGTTCAGACCACAGATTCGCGACGAGACTGGTTTCAACTTGCAACGGAGTCCCGAACGTCTGATCGTAAACGTTCGAAAACTGCAACATTCACACCAAAGCAATACGCTCCAACACAGATGACCGTTTCTTTAATGACGCACTGTCATACCCCACTACTTCTGCTGTGATACATTGTATTACTTGGGTTAGCAGGATTTCTGTTCTTATTTACCTGGCAAGAAACAAAGAAATGAGATCAACATCTCTGAATCGCATCCACACAAACTGCGAGAGAGAGAGCTGATGAATACAGAGGAAAGGCCAAGTTGAAAGTCCTAGAAAAGAGCATTTCGGTTTGAACAAACCATTTGTTTCTTTAAAACTTCTTATTGCAGTTCTAACATTGCAACAACTTAATGCCTTTTTTAACATACAAATATATTACTAGTAGTACCAGTACTTTACTATCACATTACAAGCCTGTATAGGGTATTAAGAAGACTTGTTATGGTGGCACCAACAAAAGGTTCCGGCATAGAAGTTGGACTTGGATGACTATCCTGAACATTTACTGGAACCAAACCTCCTTAGGATTTGTCATAGCAACATCCAGGAACAATATTACCCTTACTGCTTACTTTTATGTTGAGAGACAACTTAAACATTGAATTGTCCTTTAGTCACTTTTTCTACCATTAAACATTAGTGGAGACATTACACAACGTATCCCTCATAGAAAGACCCACAGGGACTCCATACAACTTTGTTTGGTCTTACCGTGCTGCTCAGGGAGAAACTTAAGTCATTAGAATGAAAGGTTCACAAACTGACTGTTTCCCTGACAACATATACTGTATTTATATGTCAGTGCTTTGCCCTTACACTACCTGTATTGTCCTAATAATCGATAAAACATACACACACATACACTCAGTCCGTCAATAAAAATTCTGGATTCTACGGATTCTACGTCCTCTTTGTCGTCAACGTCATTGTCTCCGTCCTCTGGCAGCTTAGCGATGTTTTTAAGCATGGCTCCCGCCAGTGCTTTCACGTGAGGGTTTTCCTCCTGGACCTGGTCTCTCACCGCCACAAGGATCTGACTCAGGTTCTCTTTGGCGTGAGTCAGTATGTTGCCGGTTGGGCTAACTGCGGCTGGCTTACTGGCAAAGCAGGCCTTCATTTTCTCCTGCAGCTTGTGGTAGATGCTTGGAGCCAGTGTTGGAGCCACCTCCCCCTCCGAAATGTCCTCTTCCTGGACAGCGGAGAGGATAATTCGGACAACATTGTTGGTGGTTTTGTCCAAGAAGTGGTCGCTAACTGAGAGTTTGACAGGCTCAGGGCCACTCTCGCTCTTCCTTCTGACCTTGGGCGAGATGGCCGTCAGGACGCGGGCATAAAATGCCCCGAGCTTCTCTCGCAGCTGCTCCACAAACTGCTGAGCTGTGGACATGGACTTGGCCTGAGTGAGTGGTTGGTCAGCGGCCTGGTTCTCGTCCAAGATGGCGGCGACGAACAGCTCAACGACCTCTTCAGCCTCCCGAGGCAGACAGACGGCGTAGAGTGCCGTCACAGTCAGCTGGGGCAAACTTAGACAGGGACCCACCAGTGTGGAAATGTCCACGAATGACTTCAGAAGAGTTGCACTCACAGAGTTCTTTGCCTTGGCCCTGAAATGTGTGCTGTTGGTGTTGGGCATGGGGCAGGTTCTGTGGCAGGGCACCGGGCTGGTCTGGGGAGGCTCCTGGACTTCTGCCAGCCTTTCCTCGATGGGAGACGCCGTTCCGCTGGAGCTGGTGAACGCCTCCAGTTTTCCCATGATCTCCCCGACGATCAGCCTTGCCTCCAGAGATAGAGTGCCCTCGGATATGACGCTGGAGGCGGACGAGCTCTTTGCTAACCCGCCTTGACGGAGCCCAAGTCCAACTGGGAGGTCAGGGAGGTCAATGCAGGGTCTAAAAGGGGTCAGGGAGGTCAAAGGAGGGTACAATAGGGGTCGAGGAGGTAAAATGAGGGTCCAATAGGTGTCAGGGAGGTCAATGAAGGGTCAAATAGGGGTCAGGGAGGTCAAAAGACGGTCAAAAAGGGGTAAAGGAAGTCAACGGAAGGTCAAATGGGGGTCAGGGAGGTAAACGGAGGGTCAAATTGGGGTCCAGGAGGCCACAGGAGGCTCCAATTTGGATCAGGGAGCTATAAACAGGGTTCAAAAGGGGTCAGAGAGATCAAAATATAGTCAAATAGGGGTCAGGGAGGTCGGAGGAAGGGTAAAATAGGGTTCAGGGAGGTCAACGGAGGATCAAAGGGGGGTCAGGGAGGTCAAAGCAGGGTATTAACGGGGTCAGGGAGGTCAAAGGAGGGTACAACAGGGGTCAGCGAGGTAAAATGATGGTCCAATAGGTGTCAGGGAGGTCAATGTAGGGTCAAATAGGGGTAAGGGAGGTCAAAAGACGGTCAAAAAGGGGTCAGGGAGGCCAACGGAGGGTCAAATGGGGGCCAGGGAGGTAAACGGAGGGTCAAATGGGGGTCCACGAGGTCACAGGAGACTCCTATTTGGATCAGGGAGCTATAAAGAGGGTCCAATAGGGGTCAGGGAGCTCAAAATATGGTCAAATAGGGGTCAAGGAGGTCAAAGAAGGGTCAAATTGGGGTCAGGGAGATTAAAGGAGGGTCAAATGGGGGTCAGGGAGGTCAAAGAAGGGTCAAATAGGGGTCAGGGAGGTCAACGGAGGATCAAAGGGGGGTCAGGGAGGTCAAAGTAGGGTCTAAAAGGGGTCAGGGAGGTCAAAGGAGGGTACAATAGGGGTCAGGGAGGTAAAATGATGGTCCAATAGGTGTCAGGGAGGTCAATGAAGGGTCAAATAGGGGTCAGGGAGGTCAAAAGACGGTCAAAAGGGGGTCAGGGAGGTAAACGGAGGGTCAAATGGGGGTCAGGGAGGTTAAAGGAGGGTCAAATGGGGGTCAGGGAGGTCAAAGCAGGGTGAAATAGGGGTCACGGAGGTCAACGGAGGGTGAAATAGGGATCAGGGAGGTCAAAAGACGGTCAAAAAGGGGTCAGGGAGGTCAACGGAGGGTCAAATGGGGGTCAGGGATTGCAACGGAGGGTCATATGGGGGTCAGGGAGGTCAACGGAGGGTCAAATAGGGGTCAGGGAGATTAAAGGAGGGTCAAATGTGGGTCAGTGAGGTCAAAGCAGGGTGAATTATGGGTCAGAGAGGTCAACTGAGGGTGAAATAGGGTTCAGGGAGGTCAAGGAAGGGTCAAATAGGGGTTAGGGAGGTAAACGGAGGGTCAAATTGGGGTCAGGGAGGTTAAAGGAGGGTCAAATGGGGGTCAGGGAAGTCAAAGAAGGGTCAAATAGGGGTCAGGGAGGTCAAAGGAGGGTACAATAGGGGTCAGGGAGGTAAAATGATGGTCCAATAGTTGTCAGGGAGGTCAATGAAGGGTCAAATAGGGGTCAGGGAGGTCAAAAGACGGTCAAAAAGGGGTCAGGGAGGTCAAAGGAGGGTCAAATGGGGTTCAGGGATGGGAACGGATGGTCAAATGGGGGTCAGGGAGGTCAACGGAGGGTCAAATGGGGGTCAGGGAGGTTAAAGGAGGGTCAAATGGGGGTCAGGGAGGTCAAAGCAGGGTGAAATAGGGGTCAGGGAGGTCAACAGAGGGCTAAATAGGGGTCAGGGAGGTCAAGGAAGGGTCCAATAGGGGTCAGGGAGGTCAATAGACGGTCAAAAAGGGGTCAGGGAGGTCAACGGAGGGTAAAAAGGTGGTCAGGGAGATTAAAGGAGGGTCAAATGGGGGTCAGGGAGGTCAAAGCAGGTTCAAATAGGGGTCAGGGAGGTCAACGGATCATCAAATGGGGGTCAAGGAGGTCAATGCAGGGTCTAAAAGGGGTCAGGGAGGTCAAAGGAAGGTACAATAGGGGTCACGGAGGTAAAATGAGGGTCCAATACAAGGAGGGTACAATAGATGTCAGGGAGGTCATTGTAGGGTAAAATAGGGGTAAGGGAGGTAAAAAGACGGTCAAAAAGGGGTCAGGGAGGTAAACGGAGGGTCAAATGGGGGTCAGGGAGTTAAACGGAGGGTCAAATTGGGGTCCACGAGGTCACAGGAGGCTCCTATTTGGATCAGGGAGCTATAAAGAGGGTCCAATAGGGGTCAGGGAGCTAGAAATATGGTCAAATAGGGGTCAAGGAAGTCAAGGAAGGGTCAAATTGGGGTCAGGGAGGTTAAAGCAGGGTATATGGGGGTCAGGGAGGTCAAAGAAGGGTCAAATAGGGGTCAGGGAGGTCAACGGAGGATCAAAGGGGGGTCAGGGAGGTCAAAGCAGGGTCTAAAAGGGGCCAGGGAGGTAAAAGGAGGGTACAAGAGGGGTCAGGGAGGTAAAATGATGGTCCAATAGGTGTCAGGGAGGTCAATGAAGGGTCAAATAAGGGTCAGGGAGGTCAAAAGACAGTCAAAAAGGGGTCAGGGAGGTCAACGGAAGGTCAAATGGGGGTCAGGGAGGTCAAAGGAGGGTGAAATAGGGGTCAGGGAGGTCAACGGAGGGTCAAATGGGAGTCAGGGAGGTCATTGGAGGGTCAAATGGGGGTCAGGGAGGTCAAAGCAGGGAGAAATAGGCGTCAGGGATGTCAACGGAGGGTGAAATAGGGGTCAGGGAGGTCAAGGAAGGGTAAAATAGGGGTCAGGGAGGTCAATAGTCGGTTATAGAGGGGTCAGGGAGGTCAACGGAGGGTCAAAAGGTGGTCAGGGAGATTAAAGGAGGGTAAAATGGGGGTCAGGGAGGTCAAAGCAGGGTCAAATAGGGGTCAGGGAGGTCAACGGTTCATCAAATGGGGCTCAGGGAGGTCAATGAAGGGTCAAATAGGGGTCAGGGAGGTCAAAAGACGGTCAAAAAGGGGTCAGGGAGGTTAACAGAAGGTCAAATGGGGGTCAGGGAGGTCAAAGTAGGGTGAGATTGGGGTCAGGGAGGTCAACGGAGGGTCAAATGGGAGTCAGGGAGGTTAACAAAGTGTCAAACAGGGGTCTTGGAGGTCAATCGAGAGTCAAATCGGATCTGGGAGGTAAAAATAGGGTCAATTAGGGGTCAGGGAGGTCAAAGGAGGGTCGCTTTGGGTCAGGGAGCTACAAAGAGGATCCAATAGGGGTCAGGGAGCTCAAAATAGGGTCAAATAGGGGTCAGGGAGGTAAACGGAGGGTCAAATTTAGGTCCAGGAGGTCACAAGAGAATCCAATTTGGATCAGAGAGCTATAAAGAGGGTCCAATAGGGGTCAGGGAGCTCAAAATATGGTCAAATAGGGGTCAGGGAGGTCAAAGCAGGGTAAAATAGGGTTCTGGGATGTCAACGGAGGGTGAAATAGGGATCAGGGAGGTCAAAAGACGGTAAAAAAAAGGGTCAGGGAGGTCAACGGAGGGTCAAATGGGGGTCAGGGATGGCAACGGAGGGTGAAATGGGGGTCAGGGAGGTCAACGGAGGGTCAAATGGGATTAAGGGAGGTTAAAGGAGGGTCAAATGGGGGTCAGGGAGGTCAACGGAGGGTCAAATGGGGGTCGGGGAGGTCAAAGGAGGGTCAAATGGGGGTCAGGGAGGTCAAAGCAGGGTGAAATAGGGGTCAGGGAGGTCAACGGAGGGTGAAATAGGGGTCAGGGAGGTCAAAAGACGGTCAAAAAGGGGTCAGGGAGGTCAACGGAGGGTCAAATGGGGGTCAGGGATGGCAACGGAGGGTCAAATGGTGGTCAGGGAGGTCAACGGAGGGTCAAATGGGATTAAGGGAGGTTAAAGGAGGGTCAAATTGGGGTCAGGGAGGTCAAAGCAGGGTTAAATAGGGGTCAGGGAGGTCAAGGGAGGGTGAAATAGGGGTCAGGGAGGTCAAGGAAGGGTCAAATAGGGGTCAGGGAGGTCAACGAAGGGTCAAATGGGGGTCAGGGAGATTAAAGGAGGGTCAAATGTGGGTCAGTGAGGTCAAAGCAGGGTGAATTATGGGTCAGAGAGGTCAACTGAGGGTGAAATAGCGGTAAGGGAGGTCAAGGAAGGTTCAAATAGGGGTCAGGGAGGTCAATGGAGGGTCAAATTGGGGTCAGGGAGTTTAAAGGAGGGTCAAATGGGGGTCAGGGAAGTCAAAGAAGGGTCAAATAGGGGTCAGGGAGCTCAACGGATGATCAAATTGGGGTCAGGGAGGTCAAAGCAGGGTCTAAAAGGGGTCTGGGAGGTCAAAGGAGTGAACAATAGGGGTCAGGGTGGTAAAATGATGGTCCAATAGTTGTCAGGGAGGTCAATGAAGGGTCAAATAGGGGTCAGGGAGGTCAAAAGACGGTCAAAAAGGGGTCAGGGAGGTCAACGGATGGTCAAATGGGGGTCAGGGAGGTTAAAGGAGGGTCAAATGGGGGTCAGGGAGGTCAAAGCAGGGTGAAATAGGGGTCAGGGAGGTCAACGGAGGGTGAAATAGGGGTCAGGGAGGTCAAGGAAGGGTCAAATAGGGGTCAGGGAGGTCAATAGACTGTCAAAAAGGGATCAGGGAGGTCAACGGAGGGTCCAAATGTGGTCAGGGAGATTAAAGGAGGGTCAAATGGGGGCCAGTGAGGTCAAAGCAGGGTCAAATAGGGGTCAGGGAGGTCAACGGTTCATCAAATGGGGGTCAGGGAGGTCAATGAAGGGTCAAATAGGGTTCAGGGAGGTAAAAAGACGGTCAAAAAGGGGTCAGGGAGGTCAACGGAAGGTCAAATGGGGGTCAGGGAGGTAAAAGGAGGGTGAAATAGGGGTCAGGGAGGTTAAAGGAGGGTCAAATGGGAGTCAGGGAGGTCATTGGAGGGTCAAATGGGAGTCAGGGAGGTTAACAAAGTGTCAAAGAGTGGTCTTGGAGGTCAACCGAGCGTCAAATGGGATCTGGGAGCTAAAAATAGGGTCAAATAGGGGTCAGGGAGGTCACAGGAGGGTCCAATTGGGATCAGGGAGCTATAAAGAAGGTCCAATAGGGGTCAGGGAGCTCAAAATATGGTCAAATAGGGGTCAGGGAGGTCAAGGTGGGTCTAAATAGGGGTCAGGGAGGTCAACGGAGGGTCAAATGGGGGTCAGGGAGGGCAACGGAGGGTGAAATGGGAATCAGGGAGGTCAACGGAGGGTCAAATGGGGGTCAGGGAGGTTAAAGGAGGGTCAAATGGGGGTCAGGGAGGTCAAAGAAGGGTCAAATGGGGGTCAGGGAAGTCAAAGAAGGGTCAAATAGGGGTCAGGGAGCTCAACGGATGATCAAATTGGGGTCAGCGAGGTCAAAGCAGGGTCTAAAAGGGGTCTGGGAGGTCAAAGGAGGGAACAATAGGGGTCAAGGTGGTAAAATGATGGTCCAATAGTTGTCAGGGAGGTCAATGAAGGGTCAAATAGGGGTCAGGGAGGTCAAAAGACGGTCAAAAAAGGGGTCAGGGAGGTCAACTGATGGTCAAATGGGGGTCAGGGAGGTCAACGAAGGGTCAAATTGGGGTCAGGGAGGTTAAAGGAGGGTCAAATGGGGGTCAAGGAGGTCAAAGCA
Source organism: Aplochiton taeniatus (assembly GCA_017639675.1). Taxonomy (NCBI): domain Eukaryota; kingdom Metazoa; phylum Chordata; class Actinopteri; order Galaxiiformes; family Galaxiidae; genus Aplochiton; species Aplochiton taeniatus. The sequence goes on from CM030188.1 coordinate 14,053,478, forward strand.
GGGTGAAATAGGGGTCAGGGAGGTCAACGGAGGGTGAAATAGGGGTCAGGGAGGTCAAAAGACGGTCAAAAGGCGGTCAGGGAGGTCAGCGGGGGGTCAAAAGGTGGTCAGGGAGATTAAAGGAGGGTCAAATGGGGTCAGGGAGGTCAACGCAGGGTTAAATAGGGGTCAGGGAGGTCAAGGAAGGGTCAAATAGGGGTCAGGGAGGTCAACGGAGGGTCAAATGGGAGTCAGGGAGGTCATTGGAGGGTCAAATGGGAGTCAGGGAGGTTAACAAAGTGTCAAAGAGTGGTCTTGGAGGTCAACCGAGCGTCAAATGGGATCTGGGAGGTAAAAATAGGGTCAAATAGGGGTCAGGGAGCTCAAAGGAGGGTCACATGGGGGTCAGGTAGCTATAAAGAGGGTCCAATAGGGGTCAGGGAGCTCAAAAGATGGTCAAATAGGGGTCAGGGAGATTAAAGGAGGGTCAAATCGGGTCAGGGAGGTCCAAGAAGGGTGAAATAAGGGTCAGGGAGGTCAACGGAGGGACAAATGGGGGTCAGGGAGATTAAAGGAGGGTCAAATGTGGGTCAGGGAGGTCAAAGCATGGTTAAATAGGGGTCAGAGAGGTCAACTGAGGGTGAAATAGGGGTCAGGGAGGTCAAGGAAGGGTCAAAGAGGGGTCAGGGAGGTCAACGGAGGGTCAAATTGGGGTAAGGGAGGTAAACGGAGGGTCAAATGGGAGTCAGGGATGTCAACAAAGTTTCAAATAGGGGTCTTGGAGGTCAACCGAGCGTCAAATTGGATCTGGGAGGTAAAAATAGGGTCAAATAGGGGTAAGGGAGGTCAAAGGAGGGTCACTTGGGGTCAGGGAGATACAAAAGGATCCAATAGGGGTCAGGGCATTCAAAATAGGGTCAAATAGGGGTCAGGGAGGTAAACGGAGGGTCAAATTTGGGTCCAGGAGGTCACAGGAGAATCCAATTTGGATCAGGGAGCTATAAAGAGGGTCCAATAGGGGTCAGGGAGCTCAAAATATGGTCAAATAGGGGTCAGGGAGGTCAAGGAAGGGTTAAATAGGGGTCAGGGAGGTCAACGGAGGGTCAAATGGGGGTCAGGGAGGGCAACGGAGGGTCAAATGGGGGTCAGGGAGGTCAACGGAGGGTCAAATGGGGGTCAGGGAGGTTAAAGGAGGGTCAAATGGGGGTCAGGGAGGTCAAAGCAGGGTGAATTATGGGTCAGAGAGGTCAACTGAGGGTGAAATAGGGGTAAGGGAGGTCAACGGAGGGTCAAATTGGAGTCAGGGAGGTTAAAGGAGGGTCAAATGGGGGTCAGGGAAGTCAAAGAAGGGTCAAATAGAGGTCAGGGAGCTCAACGGAAGATCAAATGGGGGTCAGGGAGGTCAAAGCAGAGTAAAAAAGGGGTCTGGGAGGTTGAAGGAGGGTACAATAGGGGTCAGGGAGGTAAAATGATGGTCCAATAGTTGTCAGGGAGGTCAATGAAGGGTCAAATAGGGGTCAGGGAGGTCAAAAGACGGTCAAAAAGGGGTCAGGGAGGTCAACGGAGGGTCAAATTGGGGTCAGGGATTGCAACGGACTGTCAAATGGGGGTCAGGGAGGTCAACGGAGGGTGAAATGGGAGTCAGGGAGGTCATTGGAGGGTCAAATGGGAGTCAGGGAGTTTAACAAAGTGTCAAAGAGTGGTCTTGGAGGTCAACCGAGCGTCAAATGGGATCTGGGAGGTAAAAATAGGGTCTAATAGGGGTCAGGGAGCTCAAAGGAGGGTCACATGGGGGTCAGGGAGCTATAAAGAGGATCCCATAGGGGTCTGGGAGCTCAAAATAGGGTCAAATAGGGGTCAGGGAGGTAAACGGAGGGTCAAATTGGAGTCCAGGAGGTCACAGGAGGGTCCAATTGGGATCAGGGAGCTATAAAGAGGGTCCAATAGGGGTCAGGGAGCTCAAAAGATGGTCAAATAGGGGTCAGGGAGATTAAAGGAGGGTCAAATCTGGTCAGGGAGGTCCAAGCAGGGTGAAATAGGGGTCAGGGAGGTCAACTGAGGGTGAAATAGGGGTCAGGGAAGTCAAGGAAGGGTAAAATAGGGGTCAGGGAGGTCAACGGAGGGTCAAATGGGGGTCAGGGAGGTAAACGGAGGGTCAAATGGGAGTCAGGGATGTCAACAAAGTGCAAAATAGGGGTCTTGGAGGTCAACCGAGCGTCAAATGAGATCTGGGAGGTACAAATAGGGTCAAATAGGGGTCAGGGAGGTCAACGGAGGGTCACTTGGGGTCAGGGAGCCACAAAGAGGATCCAATAGGGGTCAGGGAGTTCAAAATAGGGTCAAATAGGGGTCAGGGAGGTAAACGGAGGGTCAAATTTGGGTCCAGGAGGTCACAGAAGAATCCAATTTGGATCAGGGAGCTATAAAGAGGGTCCAATAGGGGTCAGGGAGCTCAAAATATGGTCAAATAGGGGTCAGGGAGGTCAAGGAAGGGTTAGATAGGGGTCAGGGAGGTCAACGGAGGGTCAAATGGGGGTCAGGGAGGGCAACGGAGGGTCAAATAGGGGTCAGGGAGGTCAATAGACGGTCAAAAAGCGATCAGGGAGGTCAACGGAGGGTCAAAAGGTGGTCAGGGAGATTAAAGGAGGGTCAAGTGGGGGTCAGGGAGGTCAAAGCAGGCTTAAATAGGGGTCAGTGAGGTCAAGGAAGGGTAAAATAGGGGTCAGGGAGGTCAACGAAGGGTCAAATGGGGGTCAGGGAGATTAAAGAAGGGTCAAATGTGGGTCAGTGAGGTCAAAGCAGGGTGAATTATGGGTCAGAGAGGTCAACTGAGGGTGATATAGGGGTAAGGGAGGTCAAGGAAGGGTCAAATAGGGGTCAGGGAGGTCAATGGAGGGTCAAATTGGGGTCAGGGAGGTTAAAGGAGGGTATAATGGGGGTCAGGGAAGTCAAAGAAGGGTCAAATAGGGGTCAGGGAGCTCAACGGATGATCAAATTGGGGTCAGGGAGGTCAAAGCAGGGTCTAAAAGGGGTCTGGGAGGTCAAAGGAGGGAACAATAGGGGTCAGGGTGGTAAAATGATGGTCCAATAGTTGTCAGGGAGGTCAATGAAGGGTCAAATAGGGGTCAGGGAGGTCAAAAGACGGTCAAAAAGGGGTCAGGGAGGTCAACGGATGGTCAAATGGGGGTCAGGGAGGTTAAAGGAGGGTCAAATGGGGGTCAGGGAGGTCAAAGCAGGGTGAAATAGGGGTCAGGGAGGTCAACGGAGGGTGAAATAGGGGTCAGGGAGGTCAAGGAAGGGTCAAATAGGGGTCAGGGAGGTCAATAGACTGTCAAAAAGGGATCAGGGAGGTCAACGGAGGGTCCAAATGTGGTCAGGGAGATTAAAGGAGGGTCAAATGGGGGCCAGTGAGGTCAAAGCAGGGTCAAATAGGGGTCAGGGAGGTCAACGGTTCATCAAATGGGGGTCAGGGAGGTCAATGAAGGGTCAAATAGGGTTCAGGGAGGTCAAAAGACGGTCAAAAAGGGGTCAGGGAGGTCAACGGAAGGTCAAATGGGGGTCAGGGAGGTAAAAGGAGGGTGAAATAGGGGTCAGGGAGGTTAACGGAGGGTCAAATGGGAGTCAGGGAGGTCATTGGAGGGTCAAATGGGAGTCAGGGAGGTTAACAAAGTGTCAAAGAGTGGTCTTGGAGGTCAACCGAGCGTCAAATGGGATCTGGGAGCTAAAAATAGGGTCAAATAGGGGTCAGGGAGGTAAACAGAGGGTCAAATTGGGGTCCAGGAGGTCACAGGAGGGTCCAATTGGGATCAGGGAGCTATAAAGAAGGTCCAATAGGGGTCAGGGAGCTCAAAATATGGTCAAATAGGGGTCAGGGAGGTCAAGGTGGGTCTAAATAGGGGTCAGGGAGGTCAACGGAGGGTCAAATGGGGGTCAGGGAGGGCAACGGAGGGTCAAATGTGGGTCAGGGAGGGCAACGGAGGGTCAAATGGGGGTCAGGGAGGTCAACGGAGGGTCAAATGGGGGTCAGGGAGGTTAAAGGAGGGTCAAATGGGGGTCAGGGAGGTCAAAGAAGGGTCAAATGGGGGTCAGGGAAGTCAAAGAAGGGTCAAATAGGGGTCAGGGAGCTCAACAGATGATCAAATTGGGGTCAGGGAGGTCAAAGCAGGGTCAAATGGGGGTCAGGGAGGTTAAAGGAGGGTCAAATGGGGTCAGGGAGGTCAACGCAGGGTTAAATAGGGGTCAGGGAGGTCAAGGAAGGGTCAAATAGGGGTCAGGGAGGTCAACGGAGGGTCAAATGGGAGTCAGGGAGGTCATTGGAGGGTCAAATGGGAGTCAGGGAGGTTAACAAAGTGTCAAAGAGTGGTCTTGGAGGTCAACCGAGCGTCAAATGGGATCTGGGAGGTAAAAATAGGGTCAAATAGGGGTCAGGGAGCTCAAAGGAGGGTCACATGGGGGTCAGGTAGCTATAAAGAGGGTCCAATAGGGGTCAGGGAGCTCAAAAGATGGTCAAATAGGGGTCAGGGAGATTAAAGGAGGGTCAAATCGGGTCAGGGAGGTCCAAGAAGGGTGAAATAAGGGTCAGGGAGGTCAACGGAGGGACAAATGGGGGTCAGGGAGATTAAAGGAGGGTCAAATGTGGGTCAGGGAGGTCAAAGCATGGTTAAATAGGGGTCAGAGAGGTCAACTGAGGGTGAAATAGGGGTCAGGGAGGTCAAGGAAGGGTCAAAGAGGGGTCAGGGAGGTCAACGGAGGGTCAAATTGGGGTAAGGGAGGTAAACGGAGGGTCAAATGGGAGTCAGGGATGTCAACAAAGTTTCAAATAGGGGTCTTGGAGGTCAACCGAGCGTCAAATTGGATCTGGGAGGTAAAAATAGGGTCAAATAGGGGTAAGGGAGGTCAAAGGAGGGTCACTTGGGGTCAGGGAGATACAAAAGGATCCAATAGGGGTCAGGGCATTCAAAATAGGGTCAAATAGGGGTCAGGGAGGTAAACGGAGGGTCAAATTTGGGTCCAGGAGGTCACAGGAGAATCCAATTTGGATCAGGGAGCTATAAAGAGGGTCCAATAGGGGTCAGGGAGCTCAAAATATGGTCAAATAGGGGTCAGGGAGGTCAAGGAAGGGTTAAATAGGGGTCAGGGAGGTCAACGGAGGGTCAAATGGGGGTCAGGGAGGGCAACGGAGTGTCAAATGGGGGTCAGGGAGGTCAACGGAGGGTCAAATGGGGGTCAGGGAGGTTAAAGGAGGGTCAAATGGGGGTCAGGGAGGTCAAAGCAGGGTGAATTATGGGTCAGAGAGGTCAACTGAGGGTGAAATAGGGGTAAGGGAGGTCAACGGAGGGTCAAATTGGAGTCAGGGAGGTTAAAGGAGGGTCAAATGGGGGTCAGGGAAGTCAAAGAAGGGTCAAATAGAGGTCAGGGAGCTCAACGGAAGATCAAATGGGGGTCAGGGAGGTCAAAGCAGAGTAAAAAAGGGGTCTGGGAGGTTGAAGGAGGGTACAATAGGGGTCAGGGAGGTAAAATGATGGTCCAATAGTTGTCAGGGAGGTCAATGAAGGGTCAAATAGGGGTCAGGGAGGTCAAAAGACGGTCAAAAAGGGGTCAGGGAGGTCAACGGAGGGTCAAATTGGGGTCAGGGATTGCAACGGACTGTCAAATGGGGGTCAGGGAGGTCAACGGAGGGTGAAATGGGAGTCAGGGAGGTCATTGGAGGGTCAAATGGGAGTCAGGGAGTTTAACAAAGTGTCAAAGAGTGGTCTTGGAGGTCAACCGAGCGTCAAATGGGATCTGGGAGGTAAAAATAGGGTCTAATAGGGGTCAGGGAGCTCAAAGGAGGGTCACATGGGGGTCAGGGAGCTATAAAGAGGATCCCATAGGGGTCTGGGAGCTCAAAATAGGGTCAAATAGGGGTCAGGGAGGTAAACGGAGGGTCAAATTGGAGTCCAGGAGGTCACAGGAGGGTCCAATTGGGATCAGGGAGCTATAAAGAGGGTCCTATAGGGGTCAGGGAGCTCAAAAGATGGTCAAATAGGGGTCAGGGAGATTAAAGGAGGGTCAAATCTGGTCAGGGAGGTCCAAGCAGGGTGAAATAGGGGTCAGGGAGGTCAACTGAGGGTGAAATAGGGGTCAGGGAGGTCAAGGAAGGGTAAAATAGGGGTCAGGGAGGTCAACGGAGGGTCAAATGGGGGTCAGGGAGGTAAACGGAGGGTCAAATGGGAGTCAGGGATGTCAACAAAGTGCAAAATAGGGGTCTTGGAGGTCAACCGAGCGTCAAATGAGATCTGGGAGGTACAAATAGGGTCAAATAGGGGTCAGGGAGGTCAACGGAGGGTCACTTGGGGTCAGGGAGCCACAAAGAGGATCCAATAGGGGTCAGGGAGTTCAAAATAGGGTCAAATAGGGGTCAGGGAGGTAAACGGAGGGTCAAATTTGGGTCCAGGAGGTCACAGAAGAATCCAATTTGGATCAGGGAGCTATAAAGAGGGTCCAATAGGGGTCAGGGAGCTCAAAATATGGTCAAATAGGGGTCAGGGAGGTCAAGGAAGGGTTAGATAGGGGTCAGGGAGGTCAACGGAGGGTCAAATGGGGGTCAGGGAGGGCAACGGAGGGTCAAATAGGGGTCAGGGAGGTCAATAGACGGTCAAAAAGCGATCAGGGAGGTCAACGGAGGGTCAAAAGGTGGTCAGGGAGATTAAAGGAGGGTCAAGTGGGGGTCAGGGAGGTCAAAGCAGGGTGAAATAGGGGTCAGTGAGGTCAAGGAAGGGTCAAATAGGGGTCAGGGAGGTCAACGAAGGGTCAAATGGGGGTCAGGGAGATTAAAGGAGGGTCAAATGTGGGTCAGTGAGGTCAAAGCAGGGTGAATTATGGGTCAGAGAGGTCAACTGAGGGTGAAATAGGGGTAAGGGAGGTCAAGGAAGGGTCAAATAGGGGTCAGGGAGGTCAATGGAGGGTCAAATTGGGGTCAGGGAGGTTAAAGGAGGGTATAATGGGGGTCAGGGAAGTCAAAGAAGGGTCAAATAGGGGTCAGGGAGCTCAACGGATGATCAAATTGGGGTCAGGGAGGTCAAAGCAGGGTCTAAAAGGGGTCTGGGAGGTCAAAGGAGGGAACAATAGGGGTCAGGGTGGTAAAATGATGGTCCAATAGGGGTCAGGGAGGTCAAGGAAGGGTCAAATAGGGGTCAGGGAGGTCAATAGACTGTCAAAAAGGGATCAGGGAGGTCAACGGAGGGTCCAAATGTGGTCAGGGAGATTAAAGGAGGGTCAAATGGGGGCCAGTGAGGTCAAAGCAGGGTCAAATAGGGGTCAGGGAGGTCAACGGTTCATCAAATGGGGGTCAGGGAGGTCAATGAAGGGTCAAATAGGGTTCAGGGAGGTAAAAAGACGGTCAAAAAGGGGTCAGGGAGGTCAACGGAAGGTCAAATGGGGGTCAGGGAGGTAAAAGGAGGGTGAAATAGGGGTCAGGGAGGTTAACGGAGGGTCAAATGGGAGTCAGGGAGGTCATTGGAGGGTCAAATGGGAGTCAGGGAGGTTAACAAAGTGTCAAAGAGTGGTCTTGGAGGTCAACCGAGCGTCAAATGGGATCTGGGAGCTAAAAATAGGGTCAAATAGGGGTCAGGGAGGTAAACAGAGGGTCAAATTGGGGTCCAGGAGGTCACAGGAGGGTCCAATTGGGATCAGGGAGCTATAAAGAAGGTCCAATAGGGGTCAGGGAGCTCAAAATATGGTCAAATAGGGGTCAGGGAGGTCAAGGTGGGTCTAAATAGGGGTCAGGGAGGTCAACGGAGGGTCAAATGGGGGTCAGGGAGGGCAACGGAGGGTCAAATGGGGGTCAGGGAGGGCAACGGAGGGTCAAATGGGGGTCAGGGAGGTCATTGGAGGGTCAAATGGGGGTCAGGGAGGTTAAAGGAGGGTCAAATGGGGGTCAGGGAGGTCAAAGAAGGGTCAAATGGGGGTCAGGGAAGTCAAAGAAGGGTCAAATAGGGGTCAGGGAGCTCAACGGATGATCAAATTGGGGTCAGGGAGGTCAAAGCAGGGTCTAAAAGGGGTCTGGGAGGTCAAAGGAGGGAACAATAGGCGTCAGGGTGGTAAAATGATGGTCCAATAGTTGTCAGGGAGGTCAATGAAGGGTCAAATAGGGGTCAGGGAGGTCAAAAGACGGTCAAAAAAGGGGTCAGGGAGGTCAACTGATGGTCAAATGGGGGTCAGGGAGGTCAACGAAGGGTCAAATGGGGGTCAGGGAGGTTAAAGGAGGGTCAAATGGGGGTCAGGGAGGTCAAAGCAGGGTGAAATAGGGGTCAGGGAGGTCAACGGAGGGTGAAATAGGGGTCAGGGAGGTCAAAAGACGGTCAAAAGGCGGTCAGGGAGGTCAGCGGGGGGTCAAAAGGTGGTCAGGGAGATTAAAGGAGGGTCAAATGGGGTCAGGGAGGTCAACGCAGGGTTAAATAGGGGTCAGGGAGGTCAAGGAAGGGTCAAATAGGGGTCAGGGAGGTCAACGGAGGGTCAAATGGGAGTCAGGGAGGTCATTGGAGGGTCAAATGGGAGTCAGGGAGGTCATTGGAGGGTCAAATGGGAGTCAGGGAGGTTAACAAAGTGTCAAAGAGTGGTCTTGGAGGTCAACCGAGCGTCAAATGGGATCTGGGAGGTAAAAATAGGGTCAAATAGGGGTCAGGGAGCTCAAAGGAGGGTCACTTGGGGTCAGGGAGATACAAAAGGATCCAATAGGGGTCAGGGCATTCAAAATAGGGTCAAATAGGGGTCAGGGAGGTAAACGGAGGGTCAAATTTGGGTCCAGGAGGTCACAGGAGAATCCAATTTGGATCAGGGAGCTATAAAGAGGGTCCAATAGGGGTCAGGGAGCTCAAAATATGGTCAAATAGGGGTCAGGGAGGTCAAGGAAGGGTTAAATAGGGGTCAGGGAGGTCAACGGAGGGTCAAATGGGGGTCAGGGAGGGCAACGGAGTTTCAAATGGGGGTCAGGGAGGTCAACGGAGGGTCAAATGGGGGTCAGGGAGGTTAAAGGAGGGTCAAATGGGGGTCAGGGAGGTCAAAGCAGGGTGAAATAGGGGTCAGGGAGGTCAAAAGACGGTCAAAAGGCGGTCAGGGTGGTCAACGGGGGGTCAAAAGGTGGTCAGGGAGATTAAAGGAGGGTCAAATGGGGGTCAGGGAGGTCATTGGAGGGTCAAATGGGAGTCAGGGAGGTTAACAAAGTGTCAAAGAGTGGTCTTGGAGGTCAACCGAGCGTCAAATGGGATCTGGGAGGTAAAAATAGGGTCAAATAGGGGTCAGGGAGCTCAAAGGAGGGTCACATGGGGGTCAGGTAGCTATAAAGAGGGTCCAATAGGGGTCAGGGAGCTCAAAAGATGGTCAAATAGGGGTCAGGGAGGTCAACGGAGGCTCAAATGGGGGTCAGGGATTGCAACGGATGGTCAAATGGGGGTCAGGGAGGTCAACGGAGGGTCAAATGGGGGTCAGGGAGGTTAAAGGAGGGTCAAATGGGGGTCAGGGAGGTCCAAGCAGGGTGAAATAGTGGTCAGGTAGGTCAACGGAGGGTGAAATACGGGTCTGGGAGGTCAAGGAAGGGTCAAATAGGGGTCAGGGCGGTCATTAGACGGTCAAAAAGGTGTCGGGGAGGTCAACGGAGGGTCAAAAGGTGGTAAGGGAGATTAAAGGAGGGTCAAATGGGGGCCAGGGAGGTCAAAGCAGGGTCAAATAAGGGTTAGGGAGGTCAACGGTTCATCAAATGGGGGTCAGGGAGGTCAATGAAGGGTCAAATAGGGGTCAGGGAGGTCAAAAGACGGTAAAAAAGGGGTCAGGGAGGTCAACGGAAGGTCAAATGGGGGTCAGGGAGGTAAAAGGAGGGTGAAATAGGGGTCAGGGAGGTCAACGGAGGGTCAAATGGGAGTCAGGGAGGTCATTGGAGGGTCAAATGGGAGTCAGGGAGGTTAACAAAGTGTCAAAGAGTGGTCTTGGAGGTCAACCGAGCGTCAAATGGGATCTGGGAGGTAAAAATATGGTTAAATAGGGGTCAGGGAGCTCAAAGGAGGGTCACATGGGGGTCAGGGAGCTATAAAGAGGATCCAATAGGGGTCTGGGAGCTCAAAATAGGGTCAAATAGGGGTCAGGGAGGTAAACGGAGGGTCAAATTGGGGTCCAGGAGGTCACAGGAGGGTCCAATTGGGATCAGGGAGCTATAAAGAGGGTCCAATAGGGGTCAGGGAGCTCAAAAGATGGTCAAATAGGGGTCAGGGAGATTAAATGAGGGTCAAATCGGGTCAGGGAGGTCCAAGCAGGATGAAAGGGGGGGGGGGGGGGCAGAGACCGGAGGAACGGAGGACCACAGGACTGGAGGAGCGGAGGACCACAGGACCAGAGGGTGGACCAGAGGACCAGAGGACCCCAGCTTGATTCTTCCCAGTCAAAACCACCAACACCCGCTGGATGGACCCTGGACACTGAACACATGGACTAGCTAAATCCAGCTCAGTTTAACAGCAGCACTGGTAGTCTGCACTACCACAACCATAACTTATACATCAACTTATGCTGCTAACCTAACTTATATATACTACAAACAAACTTACAGTGACATATGCTGCTACCCCTAGCAATACATTGTAGACTATACACTTCTGCATATATATATATATATATATTATATATATATAATTTTATTGGACATCTTTTAGCTTTAGTATATATGTCTTATCTGTGTTTGAATGTGCACTTTATATGTTTACCGCAAGAGCATGGGAAACGTCTTTTCGATTCCTTTGTATGTCTCGACATGTGAAGTAATTCACAATAAAGCTACTTTGAATGGAAGGGTGGAGGGGAGAGGGGAAAAGTAGAGGGAATTAGAAATAGGGGTCAGGGAGGTCAACGGAGGGTGAAATAGGGGTCAGGGAAGTCAAGGAAGGGTAAAATAGGGGTCAGGGAGGTCAACGGAGGGTCAAAAGGTGGTCAGGGAAATTAAAGGAGGGTCAAATGGGGGTCAAGGAGGTCAACGGAAGATCAAATGGGGGTCAGGGAGGTCAAAGCAGGGTCTAAAAGGGGTCAGGGAGGGCAAAGGACGGTACAATAGGGTTCAGGGAGGTCAACTGAGAGTGAAATAGGGGTCAGGGAGGTCAAGGAAGGGTCAAATAGAGGTCAGGGAGGTCAACGGAGGGTCAAATTGGGGTCAGGGAGGTCAAAGGAAGGTCAAATGGGGGTCAGGGAGGTCCCAATAGGATTATAAAGTGGTCAGAGAAGTCAATGAAGGGTCAAATAGGGGTCAGGGAGGTCATAGGAGGGTTAAATAGGGGTCACGGAGGTCAAGGAAGGGTCAAATAGGGGTCAGGGAGGTCAACAGAGGGTCAAATGGGGTCAGGGAGGTCAACGGAGAGTCAAATGGGGGTCAGGGAGGTTAAAGGAGGGTCAAATGGGGGTCAGGGAGCTCAAAAGGTGGCCCACATGGGGGTCAGGGAGGAAAAAGGAGGGTCAAATTGGGGTCCGGGAGCTCACAGGTGGGTCAAATTGGGGGCAGGGAGCTATAAAAAGCGTCCAATAGGGGTCAAGGAGCTCAAAACAGGGTCATATAGGGGTCAGAGAGATCAATGAAGGGTCAAATAGGGTTCAGGGAGGTCAACAGTGGATAAAATGGGGGTCAGGGAGGTCAAAGCAGAGTCTAAAAGGGGACAGGGAGGTCAAAGGAGGGTACAATAGGGGTCAGGGAGGTAAAATGAGGGTCCAATAGGTGTCAGGGAGGTCAATGAAGGGTCAAATAGGGGTCAGGGCGGTCAAAAGACAGTTTAAAAGTGGTCAGGGAGGTCAACGGAGGGTGAAATGGGGGTCAGAAAGGTCAAAGGAGGGTGAAATAGGGGTCAGGGAGGTCAACGGAGGGTAACAAAGGAGATTGTGGTTGACTTCAGGAAAAGCCACACTGAACACCCGCCACTGACCATCGATGGTGCTGCTGTGGAGCGAGTGAGCAGCACCAAATTCCTGGGGGTGCACATCAGTGAGGACCTCTCCTGGGCCACCAACTCTGCAGCACTGGCGAAGAAAGCCCAGCAGCGCCTCTACTTCCTCCGTAAGCTCAAGAGAGCGAAAGTCACCAGACCGATTCTGAACACTTTCTACCGGGGCACCATTGAAAGCATCCTGTCCAGCTGCATCACTGGGTGGGGAGGTAGCTGCACTGCACATAGCAGGAAAGCGCTGCAACGCATTGTGAACACAGCTGGAAGGATCATTGGTGCCCCACAGAATCGGTCTGCCCCACTCCCCTCCCTGCAAGACACATATATCACCCGCCTCACCCGGAAAGCTACCTCAATTGCGAACGACACCAGCCACCCAGCACACAGTCTGTTCAGCCTCCTGCCCTCTGGAAGAAGATACAGAAGCCTCCGTTGCCGCACTGCCAGACTCAGAAACAGCTTCATACATCAAGCTGTCAGGGAACTGAATTCTCTCCCAAACACGACCAGGAGACGAGAGGACCAGACGACCACAAGACGAGAGGGGGGGGCCAGAGAACCACAAGACCAGAAAGTGGACCAGGGGACCAGAGGACCAGAGGACCGGAGGACCAGAGAACCGGAGAGCCACAGGACCAGAGGGTGGACCAGGGGACCAGAGGACCGGAGGACCGGAGGACCAGAGGGCGGAGCGGAGGACCGGAGGAGCGGAGGACCACAGGACCAGAGGGTGGAGCGGAGGAGCGGACCAGCGGACCGGAGGACCAGAGGGCGGTGCGGAGGACCGGAGGACCACAGGACCGGAGGAGCGGAGGACCACAGGACCAGAGGGAGGAGCGGAGGAGCGGAGGAGTGGAGGAGCGGACCGGAGGACCAGAGGGCGGAGCGGAGGAGCGGAGGACCACAGGACCGGAGGAGCGGAGGACCACAGGACCACAGGACCAGAGGGAGGAGCGGAGGAGTGGAGGAGCGGACCAGAGGACCAGCGGACCGGAGGACCAGAGGGCGGAGCGGAGGACCGGAGGAGCGGAGGACCACAGGACCAGAGGGTGGAGCGGAGGAGCGGACCAGAGGAACAGAGGACCAGAGGACCAGAGGACCAGAGAGGACCAGAGGACCAGAGGACCAGAGGACCAGAGAGGACCCCAGCTTGATTCTTCCCAGTCAAAACCACCAACACCCTCTGGATGGACACTGAACACTGAACACATGGACTAGCTAAATCCAGCTCAGTTTAACAGCAGCACTGGTAGTCTGCACTACCACAACCATAACTTATACATCAACTTATGCTGCTAACCTAACTTATATATACTACAAACAAACTTACAGTGACATATGCTGCTACCCCTAGCAATACATTGTAGACTATACACTTCTGCATATATATATATATATATATATATATATATATATATAATTTTATTGGACATCTTTTAGCTTTAGTATATATGTCTTATCTGTGTTTGAATGTGCACTTTATATGTTTACCGCAAGAGCATGGGAAACGTCTTTTCGATTCCTTTGTATGTCTCGACATGTGAACTAATTGACAATAAAGCTACTTTGAATGGAAGGGTGGAGGGGATAGGGGAAAAAGTAGATGGAATTAAATTAAATTAAAATGGGAGTCAGGGAGGTCATTGGAGGGTCAACTAGGGGTCAGGGTGGTCGACGGAGGGTCAAATGGGAGTCAGGGAGGTTAAAAAAGTGTCAAATAGAGGTCTTGGAGGTATACCGAGCCTCAAATGGGATCTGGGAGGTAAAAATAGGGTCAAATAGGGGTCAGGGAGGTAAAAGGAGGGTCAAATAAGGGTCAGAGATGTATGCGGAGGGTCAAATTTGGGTCCAGGAGGTCACAGGAGGGTCCAATTGGGATCAGGGAGCTGTAAAGAGGGTCCAATAGGGGTCAGGGAGCTCAAAATGTGGTCAAATAGGGGTCAGAGAGGTCAATGAAGGGTCAAATGGGGATCAGGGAGATTAAAGGAGGGTCAAATCGGGTCAGGGAGGTCCAAGCAGGGTGAAATAGGGGTCAGGGAGGTCAACGGAGGGTGAAATAGGGGTCAGGGAAGTCAAGGAAGGGTCAAATAGGGGTCAGGGAGGTCAACGGAGGGTCAAATGGGGGTCAGGGAGATTAAAGGAGGGTCAAATGTGGGTCAGGGAGGTCAAAGTAGGGTGAAATAGGGGTCAAGGAGGTCAACTGAGGGTGAAATAGGGGTCAGGGACGTCAAGGAAGGGTGAAATAGGGGTCAGGGAGGTCAACGGAGGGTCAAATTGGGGCCAGGGAGGTAAAAGGAGGGTCAAATCGGGGCCAGGGAGGTCAAAGCAGGGTTATATAGGGGTCAGGGAGGTCAACGGAGGGTAAAATACGGGTCAGGGAGGTCAAGGAACGGTCAAATAGGGGTCAGGGAGGTCAACAAAGGGTGAAATGGGGTAAGGGAGGTAAAAGAGGGGTCTAAAAGGGGTCAGGGAGGTCAAGGGAGGGTACAATAGGGGTCAGGGAGGTCAACGGAAGATCAAATGGGGGTCAGGGAGGACAAAGCAGGGTCTAAAAGGGGTCAGGGAGGTCAAAGGAGGGTACAATAGGGGTCAGGGAGGTCAAAGGAGGGTACATTAGGGGTCAGGGAGGTCAATGAAGGGTCAAATAGGGGTCAGGGAGGTCAAAAGACGGTCAAAAAGGGGTCAGGGAGGTTAATGAAGGGTCTAATAGGGGTCAGGGAGGTCAAAAGACGGTCAAAAAGGGGTCAGGGAGGTCAACGGAGGGTCAAATTGGGGTCATGGATGGCAACGGAGGGTCAAATGGGGGTCAGGGAGGTCAACGGAGAGTCAAATGGGGGTCAGGGAGGTTAAAGGAGGGTCAAATGGGGGTCAGTGAGCTCAAAGGTGGGCCACATGGGTGTCAGGGAGGAAAAAGGAGGGTCATATTGGGGTCCGGGAGGTCACAGGTGGGTCAAATTGGGACAGGGAGCTATAAAAAGGGTCCAATAGGGGTCAGGGAGCTCAAAACAGGGTCATATAGGGGTCAGAGAGGTCAATGAAGGGTCAAATAGGGGTCAGGGAGGTAAACAGAGGATCAAATGGGGGTCAGGGAGGTCAAAGCAGAGTCTAAAAGGGGACAGGGAGGTCAAAGGAGGGTACAATAGGGGTCAGGGAGGTAAAATGAGGGTCCAATAGGTGTCAGGGAGGTCAATGAAGGGTCAAATAGGGGTCAGGGAGGTCAACAAAGGGTGAAATGGGGTAAGGGAGGTTAAAGAGGGGTCTAAAAGGGGTCAGGGAGGTCAACGGAGGGTACAATAGGGGTCAGGGAGGTCAACGGAAGATCAAATGGGGGTCAGGGAGGTCAAAGCAGGGTCTAAAAGGGGTCAGGGAGGTCAAAGGAGGGTACAATAGGGGTCAGGGAGGTCAAAGGAGGGTACAATAGGGGTCAGGGAGGTCAATGAAGGGTCAAATAGGGGTCAGGGAGGTCAAAAGACGGTCAAAAAGGGGTCAGGGAGGTCAACGGAGGGTCAAATTGGGGTCAGGGATGGCAACGGAGGGTCAAATGGGGGTCAGGGAGGTCAACGGAGAGTCAAATGGGGGTCAGGGAGGTTAAAGGAGGGTCAAATGGGGGTCAGTGATTTCAAAGGTGGCCCACAAGAGTGTCAGGGAGGGAAAAGGAGGGTCAAATTGGGGTCCGGGAGGTCACAGGTGGGTCAAATTGGGGCAGGGAGCTATAAAAAGGGTCCATTAGGGGTCAGGGAGCTCAAAACAGGGTCATATAGGGGTCAGAGAGGTCAATGAAGGGTCAAATAGGGGTCAGGGAGGTAACCAGAGGATCAAATGGGGGTCAGGGAGGTCAAAGCAGGGTGAAATAGGGCTCAGGGAGGTCAACGGAGGGTGAAATAGGGGTCAGGGAGGTCAAGGGGGGGTCAAATAGGGGTCAGGGAGGTTAATAGACGGTCAAAGAGGGGTCAGGGAGGTCAAAGGATGGTCAAAAGGTGGTCTGGGAGATTAAACGAGGGTCAAATGGGGGTCAGGGAGGTCAAAGCAGGGTTAAATAGGGGTGAGGGAGGTCAAGGGAGGGTCAAATAGGGGTCAGGGAGGTCAACGGAGGGTCAAATGGCTGTCAGGGAGGTCATTGGAGGGTCAAATAGGGGTCAGGGAGGTCAACGGAGGGTCAAATGGGAGTCAGGGAGGTCAACAAAGTGTCAAATAGGGGTCTTGGAAGTCAACCGAGCATCAAATGGGATCTGGGAGGTAAAAATAGGGTCAAATAGGGGTCAGGGAGGTCAAAGGAGGGTCACACGGGGGTCAGGGAGCTATAAAGAGGATCCAATAAGGGTCAGGGAGATCAAAATAGGGTCAAATAGGGGGTCAGGGACGTAATTGGAGCGTCAAATTGGGGTCCAGGAGGTCACAGGAGGCTCCAATTTGGATCAGGGAGCTATAAAGAGGGTCAAAAGAAGGTCAAAAAGGGGTCAGGGAGGTCAACGGAGGGAGAAATAGGGGTAAGGGAGGTCAAGGAAGGATCAAATAGGGGTCAGGGAGGTCAAGAGAGGGTAAAATTGGGGTCAGGGAGGTAGAAGCAGGGTGAAATAGGTGTCAGGGAGGTCAACGGAGGGTGAAATAGGGGTCACAGAGGTCAATGGAGGGTCAAATAGGGGTCAGGGAGGTCAAAAGACGGTCAAAAAGGGGTCAGGAACGTCAACGGAGGGTCAAATGGGGGTCTAGGACGGCAAGGGAGGGTCAAATGGGGGTCAGGGAGGTCAAAGAAGGGTGAAATAGGGGTCAGGGAGGTCAACGGAGGGTAAAATGGGGGTCAGGAAGGTTAAAGGAGGGTCAAATGGGGGTCAGGGAATTCAAAGCAGGGTCAAATAGGGGTCAGGGAGGTCAACGGAGGGTCAAATTGGAGTCAGGGAGGTCAAACTAGTGTCAAATAGGGGTCATTGAGGTCAACCGAGCGCTAAATGGGGTCTGGGAGGTAAAAAAAGGGTCAAATAGGGGTCAGGGAGGTAAAAAGACGATCAAAAAGGGGTCAGGGAGGTCAGCGGAGGGTCAAATGGGGGTCAGGGAGGTCAAAATAGGGTGAAATAGGGGTCAGGGATTTAAAGGAAGGGTCAAATAGGGGTCAGGAAGGTTAAAGGAGGGTCAAATGGTGGTCAGGGAGGTTAAAGGAGGGTCAAATGGGGGTCAGGGAGGTCAAAGCAGGGTGAAATAAGGGTCAGGGAGGTCAACGGAGGGTGAAATAGGTGTCAGGGAGGTCAAGGAAGGGTCAAATAGTGGTCAAGGAGGTCAACGGAGTGTCAAATGGGGGTCAGGGAGGTTAAAGGAGGGTTAAATGGGGGTCAGGGAGGTCTAAGCAGGGTCAAATAGGGGTCAGGGAGGTCAACGGAGCATCAAATGGGGGTCAGGGAGGTCAAAGCAGGGTCTAAAAGGGGTCAGGGAGGTCAAAGCAGGGTCTAAAAGGGGTCAGGGAGGTCAAAGGAGGGTACAATAGGGGTCAGGGAGGTAAAATGAGGGTCCAATACGTGTCAGGAAGGTCAATAAAGGGTCAAATAGGGGTGAGGGAGGTCAATGAAGGGTTAAATAGGGGTCAGGGAGGTCATTGGAGGGTCAAATGGGAGTCAGGGAGGTCATTGGAGTGTCAAGTAGGGGTCAGGGAGGTCAACGGAGGGTCAAATGGGAGTCAGGGAGTTTAACAAAGTGCCAAATAGGGGTCTTGGAGGTCAACCGAGCGTCAAATGGGGTCTGGGAGGTAAAAATAGGGTAAATAGGGGTCAGGGAGGTCAAAGGAGGGTTACATGGGGGTCAGGGAGCCATAAAGAGGGTCCAATAGGGGTCAGGGAGCCCAAAATATGGTCAAATAGGGGTCAGAGAGGTCAATGAAGGGTCAAATGGGGGTCAGGGAGATTAAAGGTGGGTCAAATTGGGTCAGGGAGGTCCAAGCAGGGTTAAATAGGAGTCAGGGAGTTCAACGGAGGGTGAAATAGGGGACAGGGAAGTCAAGGAAGGGTCAAATAGGGGTCAGGGAGGTCAAAGGAGGGTACAATGGGGGTCAGGGAGGTCAAATGAGGGTTAAATAGGGGTAAGGGAGGTCAACGGAGGGTCATATCGGGTCAGGGAAGTTTAAGTAGGGTCAAATGGGAATCAGGGAGGTCAAGAGGGTCCAATAGGGGTCAGGGAGCTCTAAATAGGGTCATATAGGGGTCAGAGAGGTCAATGAAGGGTCAAATAGGCGTCAGGGAGGTCAAAAGTCGGTCAAAAAGGGGTCAGAGAGGTCAACGGAGAGTCAAATGGGGGTCAGGGAGGTCAAAGGAGGGTGAAATAGGGGTCAGGGAGGTCAAGGAAGGATCAAATAGGGGTCAGGGAGGTCAACGGAGGGTCAAATGGGGGTCAGGGAGGTTAAAGGAGGGTCAAATCGGGGTCAGGGAGGTCAAAGCAGGGTGAAATAGGGGTCAGGGAGGTCAAGGAAGGATCAAATAGGGGTCAGGGAGGTCAACGGAGGGTCAAATAGGGGTCAGGGAGGTTAAAGGAGGGTCAAATCGGGGTCAGGGAGGTCAAAGCAGGGTGATATAGGGGTCAGGGAGGTCAACGGAGGGTGAAATTTGGTCAAGGAGGTCAAATGATGGTAAGGGAGGAGAAAAGAGGTTCAAAGAGGGGTCAGGGAGGTCAAATGAGGGGAAAGGGGGTCATTGAGGTCACAATAGTCAAATAGGGGTTGGGGAGGGAAAACTAAGGTCAAATAGGTATCAGGTAGGTCAAAAGAGTCTAAAATGAGGTCAGGGAGGTCAAATGAGTGTCACATAGGGATCAAGGAGGTCACTGAAGGGTCAAATAGTAGTCAGGGAGGTAAAAAAGGATCAAATAGCGGTCCGGGAGGTCAAACATGGGTCAAATAGGGGTCAGGGAGGATGGACAAGGGTCAAATACGGGTAAGGGAGGTGAAATGAGGGTCAAGTAGCAGTCACGGAGGTCAAATTAGTTACAAATGAGGTGAAAGGAGTGTCAAAAAGGGGTCAGGGCGGACAAGGGAGGGTCAAATCTGGTCAGGGACGTAAAAAGAGGGTCAAGCAGTGGTCAGGGAGGCAGAAATTAGGGTAGAACAGGGCTGTCAAATGAGGGTCAAATTGGGGTCAGGGAGGTCAAAGGAGGGTCAAATGGGGTCAGGGAGGTAAAAATCAGGGTCAGGGAAGTCAAAGGAGGGTCAAATAGGGGTCAGGGAGGTCAAATGAGGGTCACGACGTGTCATGGAGGACAACTTAGTTACAAATGAGGTCAGGGAGGTGACATCAGGGTCAAATGGGTTCCGGGAGAAGTGAGGGTCAAATAGGGATCAAAGGAGAAATGAGGGTCAAATCGGGGTAAGGAGGTGAAAGAAGTGTCAAATATGGGTCAGTGAGGTCAAGGGAGCGTCAAATTGGGTCAGGGAGGTAAAATGAGGGTCAAATGGGGTCAGGGAGGTCAAAGGACTGTCAAATGGGGTCAGGGAGGTCAAATCAGGGTTAAATAGGGGTATGGGAGGTTAAATCAGGGTCAAATAGGGGTCAAGGAGGTCAAAGGAGGGTAAAATGGGGTCAGGGAGGTACAATTAGATAGGGGTCAGGGAGGTCAAACAAGGGTCAAACAGAGGCCAGGGAGGTCATAAGAGGGTCAACTAGGGGTCAAGCAGGTAAAATTAGTCAAATGGAGTCGGAGGTGAAATGAGGGTCAAGTAGGGGTCAGGTAGGACGAACAAGGGTCAAATAGGGGCCAGGTAGGTGAAATGAAGGCCAAATGGGGTCAGGGAGGTTAAATGAGGGTCAAATATTGGTCAGGAAAGTAAAATCAGGGCCAAATAGGGGTCAGGGAGGGTCATATGGGGTCAGGGAGGTCAAATAAGGGGCAAATAGGGGTCAAGGAGGACGAACGAGCGTCAAATAGGGGTCGGGGAGGTCAAATGACGTTCACATGGGTTCAGTGAGGAAAAATGAGGTTCAAATTGGGATTAGGGAGGACAAATGAGGGTCAGATAGGTGTCACAAAGGTCAACCGAGGGTCTAATTTGGTCAAGGAGGTCAAATGAGGGTCAAGAAGGGTAAGGGAGGACAAAAGAAGGTCAAAGAGGGGTCAGTGAGGTCAAATGAGGGTCAAATGGGGTCAGGGAGCTCAAAAGACGGTCACTCTGATTTCGGGGAGGAATAACTAGGCTCAAATTTAGTCAGGGAGGTCAAAGAGGGGTCAGGGAGGTAAAATGAGGGTCAAATGTGGTCAGGGAGGAAAAATGAGGGTTTAATAGGGGTTAGGGAGGACAAAAAGGTCAAATAGGGGTAAGGGAGGTCAAATGAGAGTCAAATAGGGGTAAGGGAGGTCAAATGAGTCAAATAGGGGTCAAGGAGGTCAAATGAGGGCCAAATGGGGTCAGGGAGGTCAAGAGAGGGTCAACGTCGGGTCAGGGAGGACAAACAATGCTAAGAAAGGGGTATGGGAGGAGAAATGAGGGTCAAATAGGGGTCAGCGAGGTGAGATTAGGGTCAAGTAGGGGTCAGGGAGGTCAATCAAGGGTTAAATAGGGGTCAGGGAGGTCAAATGAGGGGTCATCGAGGTCAAATGAGGGTCAAATAGGGGTCAGGAAGGTCTAATTAGGTCAGGGAGGTCAAATGAGGGTCAACTGGGGTCATGGACTCCAAATGAGGGTCAAATTTGGGTCATGGAGGTCAAAAAATTGTCACAGTGGTCAGGGAGGGCAAACAAGGGTCATATAGGGGTCAGGTAGGCCTTGCAAGAGAGGGTCAAAGGAGGGTAAAATGGGGTCAGGGAGGTCAAATTAGGGTAAAGTAAGGGTCAAGGAGGTTGAGAATAGAATGATAAAAAAAATATATCCAAAGGTTTATTTCTGGTTCTTTTAAGACTATTCACTATGGGTGAGAACAACTTGCATCGACTGAGTCAGACAATTTGCGATGTCTAACTCCTGATTGTCTTTTCTGTTTTGCCTGTGAACAGTATGGGTGATCAGAGTCACTGTTCTGGCCTGTTGGTCGTGCAGCTGTGAGATGCCGTTTGTACCAGCCTTGGTGGAACAACGAGCAACAGCTGTAGGCTGACAAGGAATCATAGGGCCTAGTCGTCTGGCAGCTTTTCGGAGTGCTGCTGCTCTGTTGGCCCCTGGGCTGATGTGAGACTTCCCAAAACAATGGAGGGCTGACACAAGCCTTGATGGATTCCATTTAATTACATTGAATTGCTTGGCAATTGCCTCACTAAAGACGCCATCAATGCTTGGCCTGTTGAGGTCAAACAGCATTCCAGCAACCAGGTCAGTTGGTGATGAATCAGAAGGTATTTCTGTACCACAAACAGATTTTTTTACTGTGCAATGTAAAAGTCTAGTAATGAATCCAAACTGAAATGACAGAAAATGTGACACTTTCAAAATTATGCTAAGTGTACTTCACTGTTTAGAAGTACAATTCACTTACCCTCATCATTTTCGCTCTGCACAGACTGTTGGTAGGAGCACACTGTTTGTTCCTTCAAGTAGGTGGCCATGTCTGTAGTAGAGTGATATTGTTACACTAATTATGAACATGGACCTTTATTGTGAAATGTAATAGCGTGAAACAACACAGTGCAGATTAGACCCCGTTGCATCTTCAAGTTAACATAAAACTATTAAGACATGATTACTAAGGTAACATGCGCAATGAAGGTAGTATTTTTGAATCGTTCGCTTAATATGGATGGCAACACCACATACCCTCATTTAAGAACAAAAGTAGAATAGGAACACCTTTTACTGATGAGCTTGGTTTCCCAAGTTGTTGACTGGAACAAGAAGTAGGTAATAGTTATAAACATGGTGGTCAATGAAATCACAATGAAAACTATCTATTTGAGTAGTTTTAATAAGTCTGTGGAACTGTGGAAGTACTTATTGAGTACACACTTTAACCATATTATTTCCTGTGTCTGATGTACTTGCCTGTTGGATGATTGTTGTCCCTCATGGGTTGCAGGAACTCGAGGGAAATGTTAGCTATAACAGGTATTCAAAGTACATACAATGAACACTGATGCATTTATTTATGTACATTAACAGTCCACTAATGTCATGTTGGGTTTTATCAGATTTTGTGGGTACAGTATTACCTCCTGATGTTATTTTCAAGAGCTCAGCCCACATCTCTGGTGTTGTGGGAAGGAAGTTGCTGGTGAAGCATCCAAAGTTCTGCACCACTGCAGCCTGGTGCTTACACGGTGCTCCTGTATGGCCTACTGTGCAGGTACACAGCTCCACCTCCATATCAACTGTGTAGACAGTGCCTGCAGTGGTGCCCTTCACGCTGAACAGCTTCTCTTCAACCTAAGATATTATATGAAAAATGTATCTATAAGATATAACATCAAATGTGGTGAGAGACTGTATAAGGCCTGTGATAGTAATGTATTTTTTATTAACCTGAAAGAGTCTGACCGTTGAACATCGTTTAAAATGTATGTACCCCATGGTTTCTCAAACCATATGCCGGTTCGCGACGAGGAAATTGCTGGTTCGCAGAGCCCTGCCTCTATGCCAGTCTGAATGGCGTTTATTGCAGTTCCATCTTTGATCACTAACATTATTTTCAATAATGCTTAAAGTCTCCAAAAGGAGCTAAACGTCCTCTGCCTCCTGAAATATTTCCTGAGTGATCGAGCATTAGTTAGCCTGATTAGGGTCTTAGTCTGCATTTGGGCCAATATCTACCTTGTTATTTAGCCTTTTAGGTGTTATTGCATTAAATCAATGAATTTCATTAAACCTAACACGAGACCATTTTAAACTGGTGACCTGGCAATCAGCCCCAAATATTCCATTTCAAATTTTGGCCATTGAAAATTAAAGGTAAGGCAGACAGTCTTTCCATAGGATGTTGTCACAGCAGTGGTGCGAATATATACAGTGGGGCCAAAAAGTATTTAGTCAGCCACTGATTGTGCAAGTTCTCCTACTTAGAAAGATGAGAGGTCTGTAATTTTCATCATAGGTACAGTTCAACTATGAGAGACAAAAATGAGAAAAAAAATCCAGGAAATCACATTGGAGGATTTTTTAAGAATTTATTTGTAAATGATGGTGGAAAATAAGTATTTGGCCACCCACAAACAAGCAAGATTTCTGGCTCTCACAGACCTGTAACTTCTTCTTTAAGAAGCTCTTCTGTCCTCCACTCGTTACCTGTATTAATGGAACCTGTTTGACCTCGTCATCTGTATAAAAGACACCTGTCCACAGCCTCAAACAGTCAGACTCCAAATTCAACCATGGCCAAGACCAAAGAGCTGTCGAAGGACACCAGGAAGAAAATTGTACACCTGCACCAGGCTGGGAAGAGTGAATCTGCAATAGGCAAGCAGGTTGGTGTGAATAGATCAACTGTGGGAGCAAATGTAAGAAAATGGAAGACATACAAGACCATTGATAATCTCCCTCGGTCTGGGGCCCCACGCAAGATCTCATCCCGTGGGGTCAAAATGATCATGAGAACGGTGAGCAAAAATTCCAGAACTACACGGAGGGACCTGATGAATGACCTGCAGAGAGCTGGGACCAAAGTAACAAAGGCTACCATCAGTAACACACTACGCCGAGAGGGACTCAAGTCCTGCAGTGCCAGGCGTGTCCCCCTGTTTAAGCCAGTACATGTCCAGGCCCGTCTGAAGTTTGCCAGAGAGCATATGGATGATCCAGAAGAGGATTGGGAGAATATCACGTGGTCAGATGAAACCAAAATAGAACTTTTTGGTAAAAACTCAACTCGTCGTGTTTGGAGGAAGAAGAATGCTGAGTTGCATCCCAAGAACACCATACCTACTGTGAAGCATGGGGGTGGAAACATCATGCTTTGGGGCTGTTTTACTGCAAAGGGGACAGGATGACTGATCCGTGTTAAGGGAAGAATGAACGGGGCCATGTATCGTGAGATTTTAAGCCAAAACCTCCTTCCATCAGTGAGAGCATTGAAGATTGAACGTGGCTGGGTCTTCCAGCATGACAATGATCCCAAACAAACCGCTCGGGCAACGAAGGAGTGGCTCCGTAAAAAGCATTTCAAGGTCCTGGAGTGGCCTAGCCAGTCTCCAGACCTCAACCCCATAGAAAATGTGTGGAGGGAGTTGAAAGTCCGTGTTGCCCAGCGACAGCCCCAAAACATGACTGCTCTAGAGGAGATCTGCATGGAGGAATGGGCTAAAATACCAGTGTTGAAGGTCGCAGGCTGATGGCGCCATCAGTACCACATCATCCGCAAAAAGCAGTGACGTGATCCCAAGCTCACCAAGCTGCAGCCCTCCTCCCCCACGGCTGCGCCTTGAAATCCTGTCCATGAATGTCACAAACAGAATCGGTGACAAAGCGCAGCCCTGTAGGAGACCAACCCTCACTGGAAAACGAGTTTGACTTACTGCCGAGAACCCGGACACAGCTTTCGCTTTGGGGGTACAGAGATTGGATGGCCCTAAGTAGTGACCCCCTCACCCCATACTCCTGCAGCACCTCCCACAATAGCTCCCTGGGGACCCGGTCATACGCCTTCTCCAAATCTACAAAACACATGTAGACCGGATAGTCATACTCCCAGGCCCCCTCCAGGATCCTTGCGAGAGTAAAAAGTTGGTCCGTTGTTCCACGCCCTGGTCGGAAACCGCATTGTTCCTCTTCAATCCGAGGTTCGACTATCGTCCGGACCCTCCTTTCCAACACCCTAGAGTAAACTTTCCCGGGGAGGCTGAGTAATGTGATGCCCCTATAATTGGCACACACTCTCCGGTCCCCCTTTTTGAAGAGGGGAACCACCACCCCGGTCTGCCACTCCTTAGGTGCTGTTCCTGACCTCCACGCAATGTTGATGAGACGTGTCATCCATGACAGTCCCTCAACACCCAGAGCCTTCAGCATTTCAGGGCGGATCTCATCAACCCCTGGGGCTTTGCCACTGTGGAGTTGTTTGACTACCTCAGTGACCTCCACCAGGGAAATTGGCGTTGATCCCCCATCGTCCTCTAGCTCCGCCTCAAACATAGAGGGGGGATTTGTCGGGTTTAGGAGTTCCTCAAAGTGCTCCTTCCACCGTCCCATCACCTGATCAGTTGAAGTCAGCAGCGTCCCATCCTTGCTGTATACAGCTTGAATGCTTCCCTGCTTTCCCCTCCTGAGGTGCCGGATGGTTTTCCAGAACAACTTTGGTGCCAGCCTAAAGTCCTTCTCCATGGCTTCTCCGAAATCCTCCCACACCCGATGCTTCGCCTCTGCCACCGCCGAGGCTGCAGTCCTCCGTGCCTGTCGATACCTTGCAACTGCTTCCGGAGTCCCCCGGGATACATTATCCCGGAAGGCTTCCTTCTTCAGTCGGACGGCTCCCCTGACCCCTGGTGTCCACCAGGGTGTTCGGGGATTACCGCCCCTTGAGGCACCCAAGACCTTGAGACCACAACTCTCAGACACGGCTTTAGCAATGGAGGCTTTGAACATTGCCCACTCTGGTTCTATGCCCCCAGCCCCCACAGGGATGCAAGAGAAGCTCCGCCGGAGGTGTGAGTTGAAGGCCTCCCGTACCGGGGCCTCCTCCAGACGTTCCCAGTTCACCCGCACTACACGTTTGGGCTTACCAGGTCTGTCCAGAGGCTTCCCCGGCCACCTGACCCAACTCACCACCAGATGGTGATCAGTTGACAGCTCCGCCCCTCTCTTTACCCGAGTGTCCAAAACATAGGGCCTCAGATCCGATGACACGATAACAAAATCTATCATTGACCTTCTGCCCAGGGTGCTCTGGTACCAAGTACACTTATGAGCATCCTTATGTTCGAACAAGGTGTTCGTTATGGCCAGTCCATGACTAGCACAGTAGTCCAATAACAAGCAACCACTCGGGTTCAGATCCGGGCGGCCGTGCCTCCCAATCACGCCCCTCCAAGTGTCTCCATCATTGCCCACATGTGCGTTGATGTCTCCCAGTAAGACTACGGAGTCCCCACCAGGAACCCTATGCAGGACTCCATCCAGGGTCTCCAAGAAGGCCGAATACTCCACACTACTGTTTGGCGCATAGGCGCAGACAACAGTCAGAGTTTCCCCCCTGCGACCCGCAGGCGTAGGGAGGCGACCCTCTCATCCACCGGGATAAACTCCAACATAGAGGCA
This sequence comes from Aplochiton taeniatus, assembly GCA_017639675.1. Taxonomy (NCBI): domain Eukaryota; kingdom Metazoa; phylum Chordata; class Actinopteri; order Galaxiiformes; family Galaxiidae; genus Aplochiton; species Aplochiton taeniatus. The sequence goes on from CM030188.1 coordinate 14,079,551, forward strand.
CTCAGCCGGGGACTTATAAGTATCCCCACTCCCGCCTTGCGCCTCGCACCTTGGGCCACTCCGGAGAAGAATAGAGTCCAACCCCTGTCCAGGATTGAGGTACCAGAGCCGAGGCTGTGCGTAGAGGTAAGCCCCACCAGATCCAACTGGTAGCGCTCCACCTACCGCACAAGCTCCGGCTCTTTCCCTCCCAGAGAGGTGACGTTCCACGTCCCCAAAGCCAGCCTCTGCCACCCAGGTCTGGTCCGTCGAGACCCTCTACCTTCACTACCACCTTTCTGGCAGCGCACCCGAACCCATTGGTTCTTCCCGCAGGTGGTGAGCCCACGGGACGGAGAAGTTGAGACGGTGATGGTGTTTTCCACGTTGCTTCTTCGGGCTGTGCCGGGCAAGCCCGGCCACCAGGCGCTCGCTGATGGGTCCTCCTCCTGGGCCTGGCTCCAGGAGGGGACCCCGGGCTTCCTCCGGGCCGGGTATCTACTCTTCTTCCTCGCTTGTCCATGAGGTGTATTTGGGACCATTCTTTGTCTGGCCCCTCGCCTGAGACCAAATTGCCATGGGAGACCCTACCAGGAACACAAGGTTCCAGGCAATACAGCCCTCAGGTTCACAGAGGCACACAAACCTCTCCACCACGTTAAGGTGATGGTCCCCAGGAGCGGTCTTGTTGACCTTTAAATATAAGCATTCTTTCATTCATTCATTTTTGGAGGAATACGGCAACATGGCTAACACTACTTTTAATGTCAGATAAACATATTCAATAGCAAACTTGATCTCAGAGTGGATTTCAATTGAACTAGTAACACGTACAACAACTTGGAAATCACTGAAAACTGCCTCAACAAGATGCAATTGACATGTGACAAAAATAACTGTGCAGCAGTCATGCACGAGACCCTAAAATTGTGAATGCCAAGGGAAGGTATGCCTATTGGTCCCTTGGAGAATTAGAGTAAAATACAGACTCCATCTTTAAAGTAAATTAGTCATCATATTGTGATGCGTGTTCAGGAAGCCCTGTTACCCCTTGTGGGACTGCCCATGTGGACAAGGCTAATAGGCTCTATTAATTATTATAATATATATTAATGAGCCTATTGTTCATTATCAACCTCCTGGGACGTGCTTTGAGAGAAGAGCCTCCGGTCCACACATTTAGAGCTGCATACTGCTCTGAAAGTATGCTTAAAACTGCATTTTTACTGAGGGCTGTGAAATACACTGCTCCAAAAAATTAAAGGAACACTTTTTCATCAGAGTATTGCATGAAGTCAATTAATCTTCTGGGCTCTTGATCTGGTCAGTTAAGTTGCAGAGGGGTTGTTAATCAGTTTCAGCTGCTTTGGTGTTAATGATTGACAACAGGTGCACTAGAGGGGCAACAATGAGATGACCCCCAAAACAGAAATGGTTTTCCAGGTAGAGGCCACTGAAATTGTTTCCCTCATCTTTTCTGACTGTTTTTCACTAGTTTTGCATTTGGCTAGGGTCAGTGTCACTACTGGTAGCATGAGGCGATACCTGGACCCCACAGAGGCTGCACAGGTAGTCCAACTCCTCCAGGATGGCACATCAATACGTGCCATTGCCAGAAGGTTTGCTGTGTCTCCCAGCACAGTCTCAAGAGTATGGAGGAGATTCCAGGAGACCGGCAGTTACTCTAGGAGAGCTGGACAGGGCCGTAGAAGGTCCTTAACCCATCAGCAGGACCGGTATCTGCTCCTTTGTGCATGGAGGAACAGGATGAGCCCTACAAAATGACCGCCTGCAGGCCACTGGTGTGAATGTCTCTGACCAAACAATCAGAAACAGACTTCATGAGGGTGGCCTGAGGGCCCGAGGTCCTCTAGTGGGCCCTGTGCTCACTGCCCGGCACCGTGGAGCTCGATTGGCATTTGCCATAGAACACTAGATTTGGCAGGTCCGCCACTGGCACCCTGTGCTTTTCACAGATGAGAAATTCTAACTTGAAGATTTTCTGTGAAAAATAAAACCAGAATAAATAATGAACAGTAACATCTCAGTTCATTCTGTCCAACAGCTATGAATATGATTAACATTATGAACAGCAATAATCATCCCACACAAACAAGTAAAATACATACATAAAGACATGTTACTGTACAGTACATGTACAAGTACAGTACAAATGCTGTTAAGGCTTTTGCTTACAGGTGTTGCTTTTCAAGTAAATCTAGATTTAAAAACAACAACCCAGGACAGACACCTTTATACACCATCACAACCCACCCTGAGCATGTGACAGACGTGAAAGAGTCTGGAGAAGCTGTGGAGAACGTTACGCTGCCTGTAACATCGTTCAGCATGACCGGTTTGGTGGTGGGTCCATGATGGTCTGGGGAGGCATATCCATGGATGGACGCACAGACCTCTACAGGCTAGACAACGGCACCCTGACTGCCATTAGGTATCGGGATGAAATCCTTGGACCCATTGTCAGGCCCTACGCTGGTGCAGTGGGCCCTGGGTTCCTCCTGGTGCACGACAATGCCCGGCCTCATGTGGCGAAAGTATGCATACAGTTCCTGGAGGATGAAGGAATTGATACCATTGACTGGCCCCCACGCTCGCCTGACCTGAATCCAATAGAACACCTCTGGGACATGTTTCGGTCCATCCGACGCCGCCAGGTTGCACCTCAGACTGTCTAGGAGCTCAGTGATGGCCTGTTCCAGATCTGGGAGGAGATACCCCAGGACACCATCCGTCGTCTCATTAGGAACATGCCCCGACATTGTCAGGGGGGCAATACACAGTACCGAGTACCATTTTGAGTTGCTGCAATGGAATTTCAGCAAAATGGACTAGCCTGCCGCATCATTTTTTCACTTTGATTTTCGGGGTGTCTTTGAATTCAGCCCTCTGTAGGTTGATCATTTTCATTTCCATCAAACGATGTGGCATCCTTTCGTTCCTCACTCATTACCCAGTCCATATCAGTATAGATATCCAGCATGATTTTTTTCCCCCCATTGAGATCTGATCTGGTTTCAAAGTGTTCCTTAAATTTTTTTGAGCAGTGTAGTTTTGTGCTCTTATGGAGGAAGCTAAATTATGACATAAAAACATATTCAAAATTGTTTGGGGCTGGTAAAGTTGTTGTTTCAAACTGACTAAAGTAATCTGAACAATATCTCACTTTGCTCCCTCAACATTATCCTGCGTCCAATGCCCTCAGTATCCCCCATATCCAGTGGGATAATAAAACAACAACGTCCACTTAATACAGAAAGTTCCATGTCATCCTGTTCTCGTTAATTTACCTTGTTTAAGTGAAATGGAAGCTAGCCATTCCAAAATATTTCTGTCAAAAAGCCATTTAGAATAACCTAGGCCAAATCTTGTGAAAAGGTATTACTCATGGCCTTATTCTTCACACGTACAGGTTAAACTTATTGGGATGTTCAGATAAGTTATCCTTATCGGCAAGCTTTGTCGGAAGCTGTCCAGCATGGTTGAAAGCAGAATTCAGTACCAGAGTAACTAAAGCAAAAGCTTAGAGTTGTAAAAGGGTAAGAATTTATATAGAGGACTGTCTTGAAGTGATGGAAACTTCCCAGTCATCACTTTAGCTGATGGTCCTCCTACCATTTCAAAGCAGGATCCAAAATAATGAACACAATTTAAATAATCTAATTAAATAATGAATAAAATTATGATAAATAGCTTTTTACTATCACAATTTGCTACGGTAACCTAATTCAAGACAAAATGGTAAAAAATCTAGGTTATGAGAAGTCGGACAAGAACCACCCTAGATGGAGCAATCACCTCAGGACAGAGAAGAGTCACATCTCCAAATGAATCCATTCCGCTTTCATAGGTTGTGAATGCACCCCTCTCTGAAAATCCATACTAGGTTTTGCTCGTTACCTTGCAGTGACAGAAACTTGGCTCTCGTCAAGGCAACGGGCATTGAGCGAAACTCGACTCCGAGTCTTACCAGACCGACTAGGCTTATGATAGCTAGTAACTGGTAAGCTCGTAAATTGGTTGATACGCACATTTCAATATTAGCATGCTCACATTGTTTTGAAGCGGAGGCTGGTCGTACACGTACACGCATAGCGGATTGAACTTGTTAATCAAAACACAATTCTAAAGAAACCGACTGGACTTACATGAGTCGTCGGCTTTTTGGTCGGCAGCCTCGCTTATGGAAAGCTAAGCTGACTAGCAGCTTTGACAGCGCCTGAAGACAATTCTTTTATTTTATTTTTTTTCTTTCTACCGGCCAGAGTGGCATGTGGTCTCCATAATTTACTCGCCAAAGACTAAATTGACCCGCTTGGTGTTTGGTGTGTTGCCAGAACAACATTTTGACAGGATAATGATTTATAGTATATAACACTGCAATTTCTTTCAAGTGTTGTAATAAAAGTTTCTCTTTATAAAGAAAATAACTTGAGGGTTTCTGTGGGAAGGCCCTTTAAGATCTTATCGTGTTGGCATTGTCAGGATTGACCAAAGGCTTTAATTGGGGAGCACTAGGTTATCAGGCTGAGGAAAAAAAAAATCTTCATTGCAGTCAAATCAAATATTGATATCATAAAGCAATATGCTAAGCCCTCATGTCTGCTGCAGATAGGGCTGACCCTTTGAGCAGAGGCAATAACCACATGCAGATTAAACCAAACAAAATTAAGCTTATTAGCATTAGCATAACAAGAGGTTGGGAAATGGAATGAATACGCACATTTAGACAGACTGAGTGGAATCAGCCTGTAATCAGCTCTTAGGTTTTCGAGAGGATATTTGTGTACATGTGTATCCTCTTTACAACTGTTGGAGGGAAAAAAAGTTATTCAAAGCAAGTTCTGATATGTTTTCTATCGAGCAAATATTTATGCCCAGAATAAAATACAGTGCAGTGATACATGTTTTTTCTTGGCCTTTTATTTTGCTTGTTTTGAATTGTTTAAAAGTGATCCAGTATGTAAACGTTGTTGTGACTGTGTGAAAAAGAAAGGGTTACAAAAGAGTTTCTAAGGTTTATAAAAACCAGTCAAAGCTTTAGGCTATTGTCCAAAAAGTCAAATTGGGAACTACTCCCACGAGTGGCCATCCAATGCCAAAGTTGAGTAAAAGAAGAAAAAGAAAGGCTAGCAGAAATTGCCACCAGAGGGCTCATTCCGTAGGTTTGAAAGATCAACAATGGAGTTTGAATTTTAAGGCTTGGTGACTAGTATCCATCTGTTTGTATGAGTTTACAATGTGAGCAGTATTCGTTTTAATCCTTGATTGTAAGCATCGAACTATAAAAAAAACCTGAAAGCCGCAAGCTTCACTGGAGCATTGATGCCAAAAATTGCTTTCTCAGACTTCTTGGAAAAGTGACAACTTCCGGCACTGAGTCGATTGGGTGCATGCAATGTAGTGATGGGAAGAGCAGTTATTTTCAGTGTACTGAATCATAAGAACCAGTTCACCAAAAAGATTCGTTCACCGAACCATTCAGTGCCCTTTGGAGCTCCGACTGCGTAGTCCCAATCACTGAACTGAAACACGGCCGAGCGTTCAGTTCAGCTTGCTAAAGTGATCTGAACGGTAGTAGGCTATGTGAAGGATACAAATTTAGTTGGATACTACAGTTTGAAAACTGAAAGCTGCTAAAACAAAGTCCTACCCTATTATGTAACAGCAGATATTTTCGCGACACCTAATTATAAAATAGCTGGTAGTACTATGCTACTTTCTACTTCGAGACTTAAAGCCATGAGAGAGAGGAAAAGAGGCGGGATTGAGACTGTCTATCACTGAACCAAGCACACACATGCATGGTCCCTATAGCTAGCGTCTCAGCCAGTTGACTCGTTCAAGTGAACGGATCACTGAACTTCTCAGCCAGTTGATTGCACATTTAAGTTCAAATGTTCTTCTTTTTTTGCACTATGGTTATATTTATTTGCTTGTATTTTCTGGTCAATGATGTTTTTATTTGACTGCAATTTCTATTTCCTATTTTTATTATTTATTGTTTTCATTTGAGTAAAATACAAATATTTAACAACTCGTTTAGTTGCATAAACCCTTTTTTTTGTTTATTTGACAGGAAAAATGTACATTACATTCATACACTGCGAGGGAACGTAGCACGTTCAGTGATTGGTTTATTTAGTGGTACTGACTAGCTAGTGACAGTGTATGTGTGTGACTCATTCAGTGATAGACAGTCGCTAAAGCCCACCTCTCTCCCTCTCATGGCTTGAAGTCTGGAAGTAGGAAGCAGTAGCTATTTTATAATTAGGTGTCGTGAACATTTCTGCTGTTACAAATAGGGTAGGACTTTGTTATAGTAGCTTTCAGTTTGCAAACGATCCAACTAAATACTTGTAGGCCGGGAGGGGGTGACGTTGGTTGATGCTACGTTTGGTTGGTTAGCCATACATTGGGTATGAGACTGATGGAAACGATCTACTTCCGAAGCTCATGGAACTGTATGTTCTGAAGTGGAGGTGACAGGCTGCCACTAACTACTGAGCCACACTCCGAATGGCAATCATAGTGACATTCTCTTTGCTGTCTGACTGCTTACCGCGACCAGGGCAATCATAGTGACATTCTCTTTGCTGTCTGACTGCTTACCGCGACCATGAGGCACCATAGCTCCATCTAGCTGACTAGAGGGGTAGCTGGCATGACGATTAATGTCCCATCTGCCTACATCATGGACTGTGTGCTCTATTGTTGCAGGGTCATTGCTAGAGGGAGCCAAAGAACATCATGTGACTAGATAGTAGCTGTTGCAGGTTTGGCCTGCTCACTGTATGGACTGCAGCTGAGGTGTCTTGTCACTCTGCGTGTTTCCCTGCGCTCTATTGCGAGTGCCTAGGGGGACTGTGGACCACAGCAATGTATGGGGGAGAGTCAACTGGTAGTCTTGTAGGTGTACTGGGAGCTGCCTTGTCCTCCTTTGTGCTGTCATAAAGCTGTCTGGGGCTACTGTTTCTCTCTGCTCCTCCATCTCCACTGTGGGTAAAGTATCTGGCTCGAAGGACCATTTGTTGAGAACTGAAAGTGTTAGGTGGATTGCTAAATCCACTGCGGGACTCTTATAAGGAGCAGGCAGGAGTTTGTTTACTGGTCTTTATGAGGAGAGACTATTTAAAAAAAGCAACTAGCAACAAATCTAGCGACTTATTCACATCATCGGGGGAAAAAGCAAGAGATCTATCAAAATCAAATGTATTCCCACGCATTCTGCTCAGAGTAATCACAGTCTCTATCTCTCCCTCTCTACTCCTTATACTGTGCGCATTGCAGAAGTGGGAGAATGAATGCTGTTCTTCGTGGCTCTGAAAGTGTCAAGCACAAATTAGTATGTGGTGACGTCACAAATATGCAAATGAGCTTCTGACGTAATCTGGCAACATCTAGCAACTTTTGGAGCTAGTGCTAGCTACTTTCCTCTGCAGTAGTCATTAAAAGTGGCATTTTCTGTCGAAGTCTATGTTGCCAAATCTTTCCAGTCTCAGAATTATTCAACCCCCTGAATAGAATCCCTCATAAGAGCACGAATTTGTAAATCAGGTGTTGTCTCAAGGTCTTCATTAGTTGCATTAGGTGTGCTTGAGATAAAACATCAAATACCTGGACTGTCTAGGGCTTTGTTGGGCATAGTTCACAAGTTCAAAGTAAAAGGAACCCTGGCTACACTACCTGGACGTGGCAGAAAGAGGAAGCTATGAATGGCATCCACCAGATTCCGGAGGAGGCAGGTGGTCAAAAAGCCGAGTGACTGCAAAAGACCTGCAGCAAGATTTGGTGGCAGCAGGCACTGAGGTTTCAGTTTGCACAGTAAGGTGCATAATAAACGCTGAAGGTCTCCATGCCCAAACTCCAAGACGCACCCCTCTGCTGACCCAAAAGGACAAGAAAAGTCGAGTCCAATATGCTCAAAACCATATAAATAAGCCACAGAAGTTTTGGGATTCTGTTCTGTGGAGCGATGAAACAAACCGGAACTTTTCGGCCCCTATTGATTAGCGGTATGTCTGGACGAGGAAAAATTATACATACGCCGAAAAGAACAACCTGCCTACCGTGAAGCATGGCAGTGGCTTGGTGATGCTCTGGGGCTGCTTTGCTTCTTCTGGCACTGGAAACCTGCAGCGTGTGGAGGGCAAGATGTATTCAATCAAGTATCAGGAAATCCTAGGAGAAAACATCATTCCTTCTGTGAGGAAGCTGAAGCTTGGGCGTCAATGGACCTTCCAACAGGACAATAATCCCAAGCATACTTTAACGTCCACCAAGGCTTGGTTTCAGAGGAAGTCCTGGAAGATTCTGCAGTGGCTATCACAGTTGCCTGACTTGGACCCCATAGATTCGATAAGAGGGTGCATTTTTTAGGTAGTTGTAAAGTTCCCCCACTGTTTGCACTAAGTGGCTGTGTTCGGAATAGCCTACTATGCATCCTTAACATACTACATTTGACGAAAAATGTATAGGCAGTATGCCAACGGTACAAAGTAAGTTACAATTGAATATGGAAGAAGTTCCCGGATGACCTATATTTGGGAAAAGATGTGGCAAGACTATGTTTCATGCCCCAAAATGCAATGTGCCACTCTCCTTCTGGCTTTGACAGAATACATATAAAAGTGGTGCCACACGTTCCAGTTGAGTATACTAAAAATGTAGGCAAATCTTTGAAAATGTAGTTTACTAGATCACCTTGAGTATGGTATAGTATTGAAGTATGTAGTTTCGAACATAGCCAGAGACTCTTTGGTCTGCTGTACCCGCAAAACAGGTGGTGTGGATAAATCATCTATTTTTCCAAAAAATAAAACACTGAACACTTGAAAATAGTTAAACATAGGTCAGGTTAGGTCATATTACACCTTCAATCAACATCACAAACTACTGATATTTGACAAAATTGGCCACTAACAGAAAAGCTTGTAATATGAGTTAAACGGAGTAACCGGTTACACCATTTGATATTTCAATTTAAAATCTAATTTGATAGGCATTATCATATGCAAGCATGAGGTCTTAGTGTGTATATTTAAAATGTAATTTATAAGTAAATACAAATTTTCATAATAATGATGTATGATCAATGTTTTCCTGGGGTCATAACATTTGACATGTAAACCTAAGCATACCTGACCATACCATATATAGGTCAAATAAATCCATCAATTTATATTTTAAGAGTTACTAGCCTTGGCATGCAGCAGTTAGGGGCATCAGGGGTCCTTCCATGTGACTATTATTTCCTGTCACATGGTCTTCTTGCAGAATTTTAACAAAGTTGCTCCTTGAAAGGTGGTTACACCACCTGGACACTTCAAGAAGTAGACCTGACTTACATGATTCCCCAAATGAATTATAATATTTAGAACAATGGTGTTCCATTACTTAAATTTACTATTAAATAGATCTGATGTAAGATTATGCCAAAGTAGATGATAGGGTATTTTATTGCTAATTTCAAGTTTCATTATTTGGTTCAAAGTTTTACGGTTACACCACATTGCATTTTTTAAATCATAAGCCAAATATTCGCTCTAAATTGATTAAAGCAAAAGATTGTGCAGTAGGTTCTCAAAGAAATAATGTATGCAAGTAATTTGTCTGTTCATTTTCAAATTTTAACCCTTTGACCCGAGTATCAAAAGTAAAAAATAGGCCTACTACTGCTAACATGACAAGCAGAATATGCAAACTGTTATTTTTCACAAAATGGCATTCATTTTTAATGCATGTTTACCGTTTCTAAAATTATTCAACTTACTCAGTTGTGTGTGTGTGTGTGTGTGTGTGTGTGTGTGTGTGTGTGTGTAACCCTCAACTGTATCCCATTAGCCATTGTATATCAAAATGACCATCCTCAAGTTCTGTTTCCCTACTGAAGATTGGAGTTCAGGTTAAGAAAGGGGCATGAGACACAGCTGACTGGTAGAAAAATGCAGGTTATCTTTAATAGAAATTGTTCTTTCATGCAGCTTGTTACCCTTGCAGAATGAGAAAATTGTTTTGTTTTACAATTCAGAATAATTTTACTTAGCTACATTATAGAACTCCACAGAGCTTTGAGATATGGCAACGGGTGTTGCTGTGCCCCAACCTATGCAGGCAAGAGGCTGTCAGACATTTTCCGATTGGTAGGCTTTTGAAAGCGTGTCGCATTATTCTATAGGATCTTTTAGAAAATCCATTTTCTCCACATAAAAGTAACGAGTAACAACAGATATCGCACAAAAGTAGTAGGGTGAACCTACCTACCTTTGTATTGCACCTTCTGGATGTCTGTGCCATGCTTGATGGATGGGTGGCTACTGAGAGAGAGAGAGAGAGAGAGAGAGAGAGAGAGAGAGAGAGAGAGAGAAAAAAAGTGTCAGTATCCATCACGCTATTCTAAACAGTATTGGAATAGATGAGTAACCATACACTGTTCTATAAAGTAAACACTTAACATAAAGCGTAAATAAACTTAATACAGCACAGGCAGCATTGGCAATCCATATTTTAACACATTCAGGGTTTGTCCTGACAAAAAATAAGGCGGAGGTGGTACCATCTTGGTCACGTGCACGCGTGTACCGTACCTTTAACTGGCTCAAGCGAACACTTATCAACATAGTCTTGGAGGAAAATGATTACACTGCGAAAAATCTGGCAGTAAAATACCAAATTTGGTGGCCTCTGGCACATTCTAATGCAAATTTAATCATATACACTGATCTTATTTATTGTACATTATAATGTATTTGCCAACCCGATTGTAAACATGTAGTGAATTATTGTAAAGAAGAAGTTGGCTTCTGGTACGCAGCCCACCCAGTCTGTAAAAATCTATTTATATTTAAAACGACACCATTGGTCAGAACTATTGTAATAAATGATCATTAGACCTTGTTTATTAACACCTTCACAAAGCCTATGTAAAGGTTTTAAATAAAGTTAAAATAAACCTGTGCTAATTTTGGCTGATCATTATCTATAATTGCATACTACAGTTCGCTAGCTTATTTACACTGATTTTGTAGCTAACAAACATGTGCATATTTGACAGTTTCATACGCTTAATTATTATCTATAACCAAATTGTCGATCAATCCGGAAAATCAGCAATTTCACATGGGCTAAATTAGTTACATCACCAAGTGAATCCATTCCGCTTTCATTGTGTGAGAATAGCCACCTCTCTGAAAATCCATACCGGGTTTTGCTCGTTACCTTGCAGTGAAAGAACTTGCTCTCTTCAAGGCAACGGGCAGTCGTACTAGTGTCCATTTTAGGAAATGTTTCAGTCTCTTTTGTACTTGGTTCATTCTCATCAAAACTTGCTTTTAAAGGTTTGCGTCAATCTCGTCAGGACTTTGTAACAAAGTCAGTCTAACCAAAAGTTTCTCGCTCTCACAAGAAGTTCGAGTCAATCTCATCAAGACTTGATAATAATGTCAGTTTTAAGAACAAGTTGTATTCATTCTCACTACAAGTCGGCATTGATGTAAAATGTTGGGTTACTTTACTGGATTTACCTAGTATTAGAATCTAGACCATAACACCCCCCCAAGTAACATACGTTTATTAGATTAAGGGCCTTAATAATGCAACATTTTACAACGAATTGAATGTGCTGGCGGCTCTCATGGTCCGTACCCCTGCCGCATACAACGGTCACAGTTATGAGGTCAGGCTTGGAGACCCAGCGATTGCCACAGTGATCATTTTGAGAGCCATAGCATAAATGCATAGTAAGCAGATACATAATAGTCAAGCTTTAACAGGAAAATACCAGTGCTATGTATTTTCTACCTTGAAAGATATTAAATTAAGTTCTGCCTGCTTGTAGTAGCTGGCTAGCAATGTCACTAGGCTAACGTAACAAGCTACCTTACTTCAGAAACAGCACGTTAAAATCTGCTGCGTTACAACAGCAAGGTGTTCGGAAAAGATACAACATTTCAAAGCATTTAAAAACGAAATATTTGATTTGCGTGTTCGTTGCTTTCACGAAGAATATAGCTGTCTCCCGTCATTGGGGCCGATATCGTAGTCTACTTCCTCCCAGAAAAGGTTGTCTGTTGTTGTAACGTTAACATTCAAAGTGAATACAATTATAATATTCATAATTTAAAAAATCTAAATTGTAGTGAGATTAACAAACTTTTGGTTAAATTGACATTATCATCAAGTCCTGATGAGATGGACTCCAACTTTTTATGAGATCGACAACTTTCGGCTACACTGACTTTGCTAACCATTCCTGATGAGATTGACGCAAACTTTTAACGAGAATGAAAGCAAGCTTTGATGCGAGTGAACAGTGTCCTAAAATGGACACCGTCGCAGTCAGGCCAGCTCCCCTCGAGTCTGACTTGACTAAGATTAGTTATGATAGGAAGGTCAAACCCGTTTTCACGTTCTTTTTAAATCAAGTGATTAGACAGTGAAATGTTTCGATTTTTTTGTTATGGTAAACCTTTAACATATAAGTTATGATTGCTAAAGTTCGTGGATGACGTTACTCTATCATCACGCTCGCATTGTTTAAAGCTAGTGGTTCTACAAAGCTAGGCTACACACATACCGAATAGAAACTTGTTAATCAAAAGTCAAAATATATTTTGATAAAGTAGCCGGCTTGAGCAGTCGGCGCTTATAGAAAGCTCTAATGCTTTATTATGATATATGCATTTTATGTGCACAAAACAGTGGCCTATTTATCGCAGCTTTTTTGGCACGCTATTTTGCGTGGAATGCACGTGTGTTTGAGGACTCATTCACACCCCGACTAGTCCCTTCAGCATTAACGCGTAGGCCTACACTTCCTAGCGGACATGCCATCATAATCTGCAGCTTGGTCGTTCGGTGATCAGTTTTTTCTCCAAATAACAAGTCAAAAGAGGAGGCGAACTGAAAAGGGCATTTTATTTCACCCTAATCTCTACCACATCGACAACGTTGAAATGTTGCAATTGTAGTAACAAATGACAGAAATTCACCAACTGCAACGCTTGTGAGAAAATTGTGTTTTCTATTATGACACTTCAGTTTTGTCGAGAGCTGGAGGCGGTACGAAATTTGACGGAGACGGCCGCCTCGTAATTCTCCATGCAGGAAAAACCCCGACCTTGCTAATGTTGCCGCTAACTAACCTACTTTCCGAACCATCTAAGGCAGTAACAGAATGGTGAAATGATCGATAACGTTACAAAAAAAATGTGTTTGTGGGTAAACGTAATTAGTCTTAACTTTACCTTTCGAAATATCTAGTTCTTGAGCATTGAAGTTCTTGTCGATAAGCCTCCTGCGCGAAGTTAAACCGGAACTAAAGCTACTCTGCTTTGTTGAAAAGCGGATGTTAGCTGAGGTCATCGTGAAAAGGGCCTATTGGCAGGCAGGTCAAACCCGTTTTCACTTTTTTTTTTAATTAAGTGATTCCAATTTGTTGTTATTTAGTAAACGTTTATTAATAAAAAATGAATTAATGAATTTTCATTTTGCCCAAAAGTGACAGTTTTATTGTTGAAAAAAGGATTTTATATTTACCGGGATGTTACTTCCGTTTAGACAGACGCCGGGTCTATAAGGATGAACATCCTACGGCCCACTTTGTTGTTATTACGCTTACTTCTTAATTGTGAAAGTATTAATAGATATTTCACAACAGATACCTCAAGAAATGAATTACCTATACATTTGATATAATTGTTTACCCAAATAAAGTGTACAATGTTGAAAACTTGTACTCTGAAAACAGCTTAGCTTTTTTAGGACGCGTCCAAAGTCTGCTCGCAATAGCATTGTAACATATCGGTCTCTAAAATAATGCCACAGTGAAAAAATGAATATAGCCCATACCTTTTTATATTATACAATGGCAAGATGGTTCGTTAACACTGGCCTAAGTGTTGATTGGATCGAGACTAAATACCTATATCTTAATCATCGGCAGCTCTGATCCATACGGATACTAAACAATTTAATTATTGAATGGATTTAGAAGCTTTCTTAATGTAAAACGTTGATCAAAAATGTATTCATGCAGGCTAGGCTTCTATGTTTCTAAAGGTGCAGGCATATATCATGTTTGAAAAGATCTAGGTTAGTAGCCTATGAGACAGGTAGTCTTCGGACGCCTCATTTCAAATTCTACTGAAATAATCACCTTATCTTGCCAGACATGCAAAAGTCTAGAAGCCAATGATAACATAAATGCTAACCAAAATGTATTGCATTGTTTTTCCGCCACTAGCCAAATCGAATTAATCGCACAGTGGCCATAGCTCTAAGGCAGTTCAACGACAATGAAGTAGGCTATAAGGAGCATTCCTCACATGAGTGGGCGTATCTCCAAAGTCCAGCTATCAATTTCTTCAATTTTGGGATCACAGGTCAATGAGACCTCCTTCTAGGTCCAGTTAAAAGCTGTCATGCAACGGATGTAATTTAGGGTAGTAGCAACGCAATTGAAGTATTTAAAACACAGCATCAAGGGCACATGATTTGAGGGGGCGTATCTCCAAACGTCCAGTTATGGATTTCTTTCTTAATTTGATCACAGCTTAATGATACCTCCTTCTTAGTCAAGTTTAAAGCTTTATTTGCTTTACTTTACTTTCTGGTAGTAGCAACACAATTAAAGTATTTGAAACACATGTTACTAAGTTACTTAGTTACTAAGTTATTTATGACCGATCGGCGCCGTCACTCAGTGTCAGTTCCTGAGAGAGGTTGTCTTCAAAACAAGCCCAAGATTGATTGTTAATTAATATGGGAAGTAATCTGCATTTTTGCTTAAACAATAGGTGCGTACCAGTTTTCAGGTCCCGTTTTGGCCAGAATAAGAGATTATAACGAAGTCCGCTCTGAATGAATTACTTTATTAACGGTTGACATATGGAAATATTTAATTTGAGTGGTTTAAGAATATGTGCTTAAACCAGTTCATCAATCGTTTGACATTAAATACAACGTGTGTATATATATATATATATATATATATATATATATATATATATATATATATATATATATATATATATATATATATATATATATATATATATATATATATATATATATACATACATACACACATATATATATATATATATATACACATACATACATATACATATATATATATATATACATATATATATATATATATATATACACATACATACATACATACATACATACATATATATATATATATATATATACACACGTTGTATTTAATGTCAAACGATTGATGAACTGGTTTAAGCACATATTCTTAAACCACTCAAATTAAATATTTCCATATGTCAACCGTTAATAAAGTAATTATAAATATATATATAATATATATATAGCTTTTTGGAAGCTAACTATGAATAAGCAAGCGCTGTATGCATATCAACACTAATATATGGTGAAAGTAGGTATTACTTTTGAATGACTTATGTGATTCAGACCAATAAAAAAATTATATTTGTGTCCAGGAAGTAGCAACGCAATTGAAGTACTTAAAACACAGCATCACATGATTTGAGGGGGAATATCTCATCAGTCCAGCAATCGATTTCTTTTGGATTTTGGATCAGAGCCAATGAGCCCTCCTTCTAGGTCCAGTTAAAAGCTCTCATGCGACGGATGTCATTTAGGGTAGTGGCAACCAATTGAAGTATTCAAAACACAGCATCAAGGGCACATGATTTGAGGGGGAATATCTCATCAGTCCAGCTATGGATTTTTTTAATTTTTGGATCAGAGCTCAATGAGCCCTCCTTCTAGGTCCAGTTTAAAGCTCTTATGCGATTTAATTATGCGGTGGTAATTTAGGGTAGTAGCAACACAATTGAACTATTTAAGACACATGTTAACCAAGTTATTTATGACCGATCGGCGCCGTCGCTCAGTGTCAGGTACCGTGAGGGGTTGTCGCAAAATGAACCCAAGTTTGATTGTTAAATGTTATGGGACGTGCCCTGCATTTTTGATCAAACACTAGATGCGCACAGTTTTTCAGGTCCCGTTTTGGCCCAAATAAGATAGATTCTAATGAAGTTCGCTCTCGACCTCCGCGCTGTGGTGAGTTTTACAGTGACAAAATGACTTTATTAACGGTAGACATATGGAAAGATTTAATTGTCAGTGGTTTAAGAATATGTGTTTAAGCCATATCATCAATCATTTGATATTAAATAAAACGTATATATTTTGTGTAAACTGCTTAAAGTTACGGCTTTTTTCAAGTAAGAACAAAACATACGCTCTTTGGAAGCTAACTATGAATTAGCAAGCGCTGTATGCATATCGACACTAATATATCGTGAAAGTAGGTATTACTTTTGAATGACTTAAGTGATTCAGAGCAACATAAACGTAATATTTTTGTTCATTTAAACAGGTTGATATGAATAGGGCAATTTTCTTCAGCGCTGAGCGTGGTAGCTCTCGTATTGACTACACCGGCGTTCGACTGTTCGACCTGCGTACTATTGGGAAAATACTTTGTGAGATGAAGATTTCACGTTTTTAAAAGCTGATGTTGAACCGAGCCAAAGTTGCAGCAAGCCTAAATTTACGGCTTGGGTGATGGTCAGAGGTATTGGCGTCATTGAGACTGTCGGTTGCACTTGTATCGCTAGGTTAGGGAAGTCCTGTAGTCGCGCAGCAGCTATCATGTGGAAGGTAGGATATGGTATTGATAGCAGTTGGGCCATTTTTGGTTTGTGTTCTTGTTCAATACTACGATAATGTTGTGCTTGGTGTTGTTACGCTATTGTTAGGTTATCTAGCGTAATCATCTCCAAATGCGAAATTTGACCGTGGTTTGTATTCATAAATTACTTCGTGGAAATGTAAATGTTTGTGATATAGCATATATCTTAACTGCCCGAGAATTCAGCGTATACTAGTCCTCTGCCTTGTGGTGTCTGAAGTTAATCTGAGACGCTTTGGCTGAAGGTTCCTACATACCATTTGCGCTGCTCAGAGGGGTGAGGGGGCCTCAAAAGCCAATAATGAATAAAGTATTTATTCATTTTTTGGCAATATTTTATTTCAAAGTAATTTGTGTCATAACTACATTAAATTGGCTAAATAAATTGTTTGAGGGACTGAACGTTGTACCCCCCCAAAAATAGGCGCAATGGTTTAGTCCGCACTTTAGGCCTACGTAGCTAATCGAATCAAGTGAGACTGTTGCTGATGCTGGTGCACCAACTTTGCACCCAGCTATCAGCTATTGCCTTGTGTAAAGCACATTGACTAGCCTATATGTTTGAAAAGTGCTAAACAAATAATAGGCCACGTATTTGATTTCATAAAGCTAACTTCTTATTTACCCCAGTGAGTCCACTCCACTTTCTGGGCGAGTTGGTTGTCAATTGTTATCATCGTTCGGGCTATATGTCTTGTGCTTACTTATCTGTCCAATTCTTTTCAGACTATTTTTGCTAATAGGAATGTGCACTGTCTCAATACCCAAGAAATATAGCTTGACTCTAATGAAGCCTTGTCTTTTATTATGCAGTAGGCTATAAGCTCTCAATGTAGGGGCTAAAAAACGAAAAGGAGATGGTATTTGTATAGCTTTGTTTTACAAAGCGTTCCATAACTGTCAGCCAAACACCCATGATAATAGTGAAACGTGCCTATCGACGAACCTTCGCTATCGTAAGCTTTAGTCAAGTCAGACTCCAGGGGAGGCTGGGGAGCTCAGTTAGCTTAACTGTTTCAGGTAGGATATCGTAACTAATTCAGTCCATGTGAAATTGCAGATGTTTTGCTGGTTTCCGGATTGATTGATCATTTTGTTGTAGAGATATTAAGCTTATGAAAAACTGTCCAATTTTTGATGATTAAATTGTCCTATCTTGAGTGATTTAAGTGTCCTATCTTCCAATTTATTGTTATTTAGTAAACTTTAAAAAAAAAAAACGAATTAATAAATTGTCAGTTTGCCCAAAAGTGACAGTCTTATTGTTGAAAAAAGGATTTTATATTTACCGGGATGTTACTTCCGTTTAGACAGACGCTGAGTCTATAAGCATGAACATCCCACGGCCCACTTTGTTGTTATCATACTTCTTAATTGTGTTCCAACGTTGTCTGGACAAATTGGATGCTCCAATCATCACGCAGCCAGCTCTAGGAAGAGTCCTGGTGGTTCCAAACTTCTTCCATTTGTGAATGATGGAGACCACTGTACTCGTTGGGACCTTCAATGCTGCAGACATTTTTTGGTACCCTTCCCCAGATCTGTGCCTCGATACAATCCTGTCTCGGAGGTCTACAGACAATTCCTTGGACTTAATGGCTTGGTTTGTGCTCTGACATGCACTGTCAACTGTGAGACCTTATATAAACAGGAGTGTGCCTTTCCAAATCATGTCCAATCAATTGAATTTACCACAGGTGGACTCCAATCAAGTAGAAACATCTCAAGGATGATCAGTGGAAACGAGATGCCCCTGAGCTCAATTTTGAGTGTCACAGCAAAGGGGGTGAATACTTATGTACTTATGTATGTATTAAAAATAAAAAAATAAAATATCACAGTTGCAAAAAATTCTACCAAACTTTTTTCACTTTGTCATTATGCGGTATTGTGTGTAGAATGTTGAGAACATTTTTTTATTTAATACATTTTGGAATTAGGCTGTAACATAATAAAATGTGGAAAAAGTGAAGGGGTATGAATACTTTCCGGATGCACTGTAGGTGTGCCTTACTCTAATCATTGTAAAGCAATCACATCGCATTTTCCTGAAAATGCATTTGTATTTAGTTAGTTTTCACCAATGTTTAGACTTAGCTAAATGTTTTACATCCTTATCCTCTATCCCTTTCTAATTCGTTTGTGCTCTCCCATGATCATTCTTAAATATTTCGCAGACAAACACTTTCTGAAAGCTCACATCAGGCTCTTCCTCCATTTTCAATTCCCTCATTCTCCCCTTCCGAACTGCATTTCCTTGGTAGTTCCACATCCTCTCTTTCACTTACCCTCAGCCCTTGGTATAACATAAAATCATATGTCGCACTGAGGCCAAGTGGCAAAGTGGGCGGGGGAGGAGCAACAGCCCTTGTTCACTTTCAGTCTAAACTATCCAATCAACTGCCAGTTGTAGGCTTAACGCAATGCATTGTGGGTGATATACACGTCTGGAGTGACCACCCCCTCCGAGGGTCGATCTCAAAGTTTTCTTCCGTTTTTTAGACAAATGGAACGACACTTATGATGGCGGCAGGGATTCCCCAAGGGCAAGTGCTGAGGGGAAGTCAACAAGGTTATGCAACTACTAATGAAACACAGTCCCATACTGATGTATCTCCCTTGCTCTTGCGCCCCTCTATTGCTACTTACTCCAAGTCTCCCCACCTAATCTCCCCCACCTCATATGATGATATGATGGCTACTGTACTGTTGTAGAACTGAAGTAAAATATCCTGTCATTTGCTGCTGTTCCCAGAACATCATGTATATCCTAAACAGTAAACTAATGGATTTGTCCAAATGAGGTACTTTGCTCGGCAACTTTGTAAAATGTACTTTATAAAATGCCTGACTATAACCCAGAATGTTTAAGGGTTATAAAAAAGCACTGATGAGATCAAATATTTGGATAAAACCAAACTCCAACTCTTTATGCCAGTGCCTTGGTCGGGACTAGGGATGTAACAGTTACCGGTTTAATGATAAACCAAGGTAGAAATTCCCGACGGTTAGTGTTACCGTGGAAAATTGTATTATCAGTAAAACCGACAAGGTACCGACCCTGGTTTTAAAAAAAGTCAGATACTTTCCAGCGCCACCCAAGCAAGCGCCGCATGTAACGTGGGTTTGTTTTGGTTAAAGGAAAACATAGCGGAAGGCAGTGACAGACAGGGTTGGAACTTTGGTTATTCCCGGGTCGGACTCCGCTCGGCTGTGAAAGATACTCGACCCGGGTTATAATAAAAAATTAAAAAATAATAAATATTGGTTAGGATATGTGCATAAGATCTGAATAAATCAAAAGTGAAGACATTGACCATCCTTGGACTAGGGGGTGGGGCTGGGGAAGAGCTGGGAGGAGCGATGGGTGGAGCCCGTTTCTTTTGATACTCTATCGGGATATCCCGATAGAGTATCACAAGGTAGCCACGCCCTAAAGCATACCCTGCTTTTTCGTCTATTTTATTCTAAATGGGACCATCATTTACAAAATGAACGTAAGGAAAATGTTTACTAATGTGATATAGTAAGTAAGAAGTAGGGTCATTTTCTCATAGACTTCCATACAAGCGAGTTGCTTCTGAAACCAGAGAGTCGCTCCCTGCTTGTTATTAGAAAGAATGCAGGTTTAAGGCACTTCCGCTTCCGCTTCATTTTTCAGAGCCAGAAGTACACCACCGTACCTAACATTTAGAGCTCCGGACGTCACGTGACTTTTTTGTTTACACCGACATTGTGGCAGTAAAAACGGACGACAATGCATGGCGCCAGAGTGGATTTCCAGCTGTCCGAGTACACCGCCCACTTTAATCCGAACGATTTTGAATGATTTGTTGAAAAAATGTATAGATTAAACATTAGTGACCCTTATGTTGCCCCCGGAGTTATTTTCAATTGCAGGGAAAGACAACGTCCAAGACCTCCAGTATCTGGACATTTACAATTATTTGCTCAACTTTCCTTCGCCCTACTCTGGAGAGTCTTTGAAAGCCTACAAAAGCCCGGAAGAATACAAGTGGACAAAATCTGGATTTGTGGTAAATCTTCAGCTTTGGAGTCTGCCGGCTTTGTAATCACTGGGAGGGTAAGTGTCAATTAATTATAGTTTACATTAGCGTAAGTAACACCCAGGGGGTGTAAGTTAGGCTAATCGGTATGTAGCTAGCAAACGCAGTCTGCATTTTCGATTTACCGGCAAGAACAACATTTTCACTGTGTCAATGAAATTTCGAAAGTAACCACCTCATACATGAAATTATACCTTTATGATATGATTATTACAGGTGAATCATTCCCAAAGAGTGAATGACCCGCAGTTAAAGCCTTTGGTAGTGGTTAGGAATGATGGAGTTGTGTTTGGAGCCCACTGCAATTGCATGGCTGGACTTGGTGACAGTTGCTCCCATGTGTCAGCTGTGTGGTTCAGAGTATGGCAGTATAAACATGGAAGAGAGGAAGAGATAGCTGTGGCATAAAAAAATCTAAATGGTCCACACCAAGTGAGGAATCTTTGAAAAAAGTAAATTATCAGCAAGGCAAGGACATCATTTTTAAAACTCACAACGATGCAAAAAAGAGAGATCTTCCAAAAGCCACTCTGCTATTCCCCCAGCTTTACTATCTCTACCCCTACTGAGCAAGGCTAATAACCTCTCCAAAAGCTGCACATAAGAGGGAAAGATCATAAAGCCAGGGGTCCTCTCTGTTGTCAGAGAGTATGCAGCATCCTATGTCCCAAAAACTGGCATACTAAGTATAACAGAACCCCTCACAAATTTGTATGACAACCAGGCAGAGATCTCAACCTAGCAGAATTACAAGACTCACTGTGACACACCAGAACAGGTAGCCTAAATCATAACTAATACTTGTCAAATCTAAAATGAAACATGTATGGGTATGCTGTTAGTGAAAGAATCAGGGGAATTTGCAGACTTAAAAATGCAGTTGTGTAACAGTTTGAATCGTATTTTCAGAGTGATATTGTAGAGGAGGAGACTCAAGCACAGTCGAAGTCCAAAGTCTGGTTTAATCAAAGAAGTGGTAGGATAACAACATCTACCTTCAGAGCAGCTACTAAGACAGACATTAAAAAGCCCTCAGTGTCCCTGATTAGAAAAATATGATACCCAAAGTCTCATAGCTTCACCACTGAGGCGACCAGGCATTTATGAGAATAGAAGTGTTAGGCATGTGTGCTTATCTCAAATCCAAACAATTCTACTCAACCTCCACTGTTTCACAATAATGATTATCACATACAAGTGTGTGGTATGTGAGATCAGTGTTTATGTTAATCAGTGTTGTGAGTAACTCATTACAAAGTAACGTGTTACTGTAATTAGATTACATTTTACAGTAATGAGTAATGTAAAGGGATAACGTTTTAATTTTCAGTAGTCCCATTACAGTTACTGCCTCAATAAAAATGGTTGTTACTTCGTTACTTATATTACTTGCGCGTAGGACCTCCACCGCAGTAATGTGACCAATGAAAAATAAAATAACAATGTTCGACCAAAGGATATAGTAGACCTAATAATAAAAAATGCTCTTGCGTAAATCTTTTTGTTTAGATACGCATGCGCTTTATTGCTCAACAGTAGCTTACGTTAGCCCAATAAGTATCTCGTTCGTTAACAACACCCCAAAGCAAAGTTATGGCAGAAGAAATTTGAGACAATGGATGTTTCGGAAATATTCGCATTATTTTGGATTTCTATCACGTAAGGAAAAAAATGTTACAGTGAAACGTAAATTGTGCTCTGGCGAGAAGCGCCTGTCGACTAGACAGGTCAAATGTTCTGGGCGTACTTTTACCAAATCAAATATCTAACTTAAATAAATAAGCATATACACTTTGTAAATTGTGTCATAGTAACACTAACTGTCTACTAACAAGAATGAATGTAACACTTAACCAGCTGTCATTTTTCTATTTGGTACTACTTACGGTTCTCTCAAAATGCCAGTAGTGAGGATTGTGCCTACCTTGTACAGCTAAGATCTAGTAACGCTAGACCATTTGACTCTGAGGATGATATACAGTGATTTTGGTGTAATTTGGTCTGACGGTCTCGTCTGAGTTTATTCAAAAACTCCAAACAAAAATGAGAAACACAAATAGAGATCTGAGATTTTGCACTAGTCTTGGGATTTTGGATGAGGAAACAAACATGAGCCTGTGAGATGACCAATTGAATGTACAGTAGTGTTTACAGTAATACATTTTGATGTGCTCTGGGCTAATTTTTTCTGGTATTCTCACTTAATTATGTATTTGAGTCAGTTTGGATTCCGTTTTTTTCTGCAAACTAAAAAGAGACAATGGATTCACCAGGCGTCTTTCTTTATATATCTTTACGAAATGGGTAAAGGGAAGTCAAGTGATGTCAACAGTGGGATTTGTATTTCAAAATAAGGGATTTTGTTACACAGTAACACCAGTGATACTACTCCAGGGGACAACCAATTTCATAATATTTGTTATAATGTTCATTTGGCGTTTTGTTTATTTATGTTGATTACATCAAATATGTGATATCTATGTCTATATTACTGCATTTTTATTCGTAGAAAAACAGTTTTTTTTACTCAAAATACAGCACTTGCCCTATATACGTGACTGTGGGGAGGAGCACTTCTGTGGTGCTTGGAATTCCAAATGATTGATTAAAAAGCAAATTTTGCCAAATTCATGGCTCAATTGTTCAAATAACATATTGTTTTATTTTTAAATATAAATAGATTGTAACCCTAAAGTATATTTCAAGTGTAATATTTCTGTAAAGGCCAGGGCCAGAAAAATAGACGTTTCCATAGAATTACCCAAAAGTAGTCTGAAGAGAATTTGACAGATAAACATTTCACTTATTGGTACGAGGATGGCAATTGACAACCAACTCACCCAGAAAGTGGAGTGGACTCACTGACGTAAATTAGAAGTTAGCTTAATCAAATCAAATACATTTTTTTTGTGCAGCACATTTCATACATAGGCAAATCAATGTGCTTTACAATGGGCAATAGCTGATAGATGGCCGCAAAGTTGGTGCACCAGCATCAGCAGTCAGTCTCACTCGATCATTGACAGTATCATTGGCACTCGATTCGATTAGCTGCGTTAAGGCCAGTTCAGACCAGAGATTCGCGACGAGACAAACCGGTTTTAGAACTTTGCAGAGAAAACTTGCAGCGATGTGAACTGTTTAGTCGAAGAGCGGCTGGTGTCGTTGCTTGGAGTCTCAAATGACCTAAAGGCCAGTTCAGACCAAAGATTCGCGACGAGACTAGTTGCAACGGAGTCCCGAACGTCTGATCGTAAACGTTCGAAAACCGAGCAGTTCACACCAAAGCAACGCGCTCCGACACGGATGACCGTTTCCATAACAACGCACTGTAATACCGCACTACTTCTGCTTTGATACATTGTACAACTTGGGTTAGCTGTTCTTGTTTACCTGGTAAGAAAAAAATAAAGAAATGTCTGACAGTAACAGTGATTGCAGTGATACTAATAAATGGTAAAGAAAGCAAGCTGAGAAACCAAGGATCTGGAGCCGTCTTTGGCTACTGTAGCGGCAGAGAGGGGTTGCCTTCGCTAATGTATGTAAGGAGTTGGAAGATGGCTTTTAACATTTATTTATAAAATGTATTTTATTTATTATTTATAAATTAAATTATAATATTATATTATTTATTTATTTATTACGTTCTAAAACTGCCCTTTACGATTTGACAAGTTAGATCCTTTGAGACTCCAAGCAACGGCATCAGCCGCTCTGCGACTAACCAGTTCACACCGCTGCAACATTTCTCTGCAACGTTCTAAAACCGTTTGGTCTTGTCGCAAATCTTTGGTCTGAACTGGCCTTAACTTGTCAAATCGCAAAGGGCAGTTTTAGAAAGTAATGGCGTGTATGGGGATAGATTTAAGTCAAAAGCGCGTATTTGTACATGCTATATTACACTGAGAATAGGTGAGCGAAAATGTAAAGAGAAATCTTCCAACTCCTTCCATAAATTAGCTCAGGCACCCCGTCAATGTCGCTACAATAGCCAAAGACGGCTCCAGATCCCTGGTTTCCCAGCTTGCTTTCTTTGCCGTTTATTTAAGTATCACTGCGAACCCTGCCAGCTCTGAAACCCATTGTTTCCTATGGATTGCGCCGCGTCACGGCGGTTTTGCGCTGCGCCGAGCATAGCGCAGGCGCAGCGAAGCGCGTTGCTTGGCGAGCTCGCGCCCAAAGTTCAACTAGGTTAAACTTTGGGCGCCTCGCGCTGTGACAAGTCTCCGCTTAGCCAATAGAAATTCAGCCGGGCAGAAAGAAAAATGGAGGAAAAACCAATTATATGCGTGTCGGAATTTCCGGAACTATATGACACTTGTTTACGAGTGTATCGCAACCTCGGGAGGAAAGCCCTATCGTGGAAACTTATTTCTCAAAGGACATAGTCGGCATATCAGGTGTGTAATTTTAACGGTCAGGTAGTGTTGTGTATTTTGCATGGGTGCAGGGCCTGGACTGTGTGGTTATGTACTAATGCATCCTTTGTAATCATATTACCCTGCATTAGTTAACGGGGGTCACATAAGTAATGCCAGATGTCCTTGCTGGGTAGGAGGCAACAACACCCCTGATAGGATGATCTTTGACCTTACCCAAAAGGGGGACATACTATATGAGAGAATCAAGAGAGAAACGGGGTCGGCCACCGTTAAAGTTAGGAAAACCTGTGTGCAGTGTGTGTGTCTTTGTATGTCAAATAAAGCCACCTTCTCCAAAGCTAAACCCTGACTTCTTGCAAATCGGGGCAAATGGTCTTCCTTCCTAACCAGAGGGAATTCACCATAGATTTGGCGCTGCGAGCAATACACGTGATAGAACATCTACTCAACCCGCTGACGAATTGAGGCTGTTTTGGACTCGGACGAGAGAACACTGGCCATCACATAGTAAGGTACGCAGCTTGAAAGAGTTTCTGCTAGTGCTTTCTCTGGTCTGGACCAATTCTGTCTCTGTCGTTAGTGGGCATTTGAAATCTACCATACTTAAATCTGCGTGCAGGATTGTTGAGGTTCGGATTTTGGTTGGTTTAGGTCGCTTTTGTGTCTGTGTTATATGTGGGGGTTTGTGTTTTTTACTTATTTTAAATTTTTGTTTTTATTTTATGCATTAAGTTTTAGATTAAGGGGTCAAGTGACCTTTGGCTTGATTGCGCCATAAATTGGGGATCAGGTATCCTTTGGCTTGTTTGCGTCATAAATTGGGGGTCAGGTGACTCTTTGGCTTGTTTGCAACATAAGTATGGGACGGTTTGCCGTAATATAAAGCCTTGGTTATACTTCTAAGATTATATATTGATATTTGTGGGTACCCATCACTTTGTAGTGTTCCGCTGTTGCCGTTTGATGGTGCAGTTGGCCTACGTTTGCGTATTGTCTTTCTGTGTTTAACCTCAGTGCGCTGCTGTTTTCTTTGCCTGTCTGTTTTTATGTTATATGTTGTGTTTTATTGTTCTGATCGTGATTTCTGTTTTTGATGTGTGCACAAAGTCATCTATTTTAATTTTTATATTGCTGTTTAGTTACACACAGGTTAGGTTAGCGTTAAGGGACTGATTTTCCAGGGCTACTTTGGTGGCTGTGGTGACTTCAGTGAATATAAGAGTGAGTGCGTCTTCATAAAAGTCCTTTCTTAAGAAACAGCCAGAGATTAGTATACAGATTTTTATCCCCTGAATCAGGTGCCGCTCTTGAGATCTAGAGTAGCTTGTAGGTAGACAATGTGTGTAGCCTAATAAACGTAGCAGTTTACGATGTGTGTCCCGTTAATAGAGCTCCGGCGGTTGACGTCATGCAGTCACAGCATTCCAGTGTCAAACTCAAAAACCGCCATATTGGCAGGAAAGCTAGCCAAATTAAAACGTGCTAGAAGCAAACAGGAAAACGTAACGATGGAGGAAAACGTAACGATGGAATGTACAAAGTAACGGATTCCGCTTGTGTAGTAGGCTACTAGTTGCCACTTCATGTCAGATAACGTTATAAAATACAATGTTTCTTAACGTTGAAATAGTATGATTTGTATCAATATGTTTCATTTTTCTAAGCGGCCTTTATTACGGTTACTGTTACTGACGATTTTATTATACAAAAAGCAAGTTGGAACTCTGAATTTTTGTGTGGGGCTAATAAAAGAAGTTACGCCCCCCCCCCCCCCCCCAAAAAAAAAAATGTATATCTCCGGTGGCATTACAAGGGTCACTAACGTTTAATCTATTATTTTTTTCAACCAACGTTCAATATAGTTGGGATTAAATCCGTTTTTCACTGCCACAATGGCGGCATAAACAAAAGGAGTCACGTGACGTCCGGAGTTCTATAGCTATAACCTAGCTGTTTACTTTCGCCAAAAGCAACAAAATGGCGTTGTCCCGCTCAACGTTTTTTTTCCCCAAAGTTTTTTTTTCTTTCGCCCATTTTTGCGCTGTCCTCCGCGACTTCCACTAGTCAGATGTGTGCTGAACCCAGCGGTGAACGCAGCGCTCACGCATTCTGTGTGTCGGTGGGTTTCCACTGGCTGTCGCAACATCGCCTCACGATTTGGTCTCTGGTTGCGGGGTAGCAAAAACCTCGTGAAGAATGTTGACATTCCTGGCTGCGCACATTTATACTATAGTTTATATGCAGTCATATTCCAAATAAGTTAAAACAAATGGATTCATCTCAAACGTAGGAAAAATTAAAGGCATTTAAGTTGTTTAGCTAACAATGGCAACTGATAGCCTATATTTCCTCCCCTCCTAAAATACAAGTTAGCTTGCAGATAGCTATAAAATTAACTGAGAAACGAACTATCAACCTTCCCCCATACAGTATCAGTAGGCGTAGTACTACTTCTTTGTAGACCACGAAGGCCCAACCGACCGTTGTTAAATGAGATGAAATGAGACGGTCTGGTCTACAGAGGATTTCCTGTTTGCGTCACTAGCTGTTCCCACCCTTACCCTTGCGTCATGACACTTGTATCCAATCATCACCAGCACGCAATTCATTCTGGGATAGGTTGGGCCAGGAAGGATGCTGCAGTAGAATCCTTCAAATTTGGGAAAAGAAGGCAGCATTTCTCGGCCACATTTGAAGGAGCCTTTGAAATGGGACAACCCTGGCGCGCCACTGTGACGTATTTGGTCTTCAAATGCAACCTTCAAAGGATGCGGCCCCTGAATTGGGACACAGTTAGAGTTTCCATCAACCCTTGTTTATCGGGATTCAATTGGAATGCACCACTTCCGAATAGGAGGTGAATGAATGACTGCCTTTTTAAAAGTGATTTTATTTTGCAATGATGTATTCTATTTTAAATCAGTTATTGGTTGTCCTGCTTGTGTGTTGGCAAGCTATTCATTTTGTATATACAATTTTTCTGGGTTTTGTGGAATATGTGAATATGTTCTGTGCGTCCCCGCTCCACCTCCTCCCCAGTCTGAAGAAATCACTCTGTGATCAGGTGCGTACTTTTCCCCCAAAGTGAATAGATCCTTCACAGAGCGTTTACTTCACACCACCAGCCCCAAGGGTTTTCAGAGATGGACATCTGTGGGAGAGGTACAGGTTCAGTAGGCCCAGCATAGTTTACGTAGTCTGCTGGAACTTGACTAGAGGCCGGCCGAGAGAGAGAGAGAGAGAGAGAGAGAGAGAGAGAGAGAGAGAGAGAGAGAGAGAGAGAGAGAGAGAGAGAGAGAGAGAGAGAGAGAGAGAGAGAGAGAGAGACGGGCCGGCCCGGCCCAGGGGGAGCACTGTCCATGGTGCTGATCCTGGTAACACACATTGGTGCAGAGGAGGCTGGACCCGACTCTCACAGTAGCCCAGCCTTGACCACTATTCAATCTGTCCACATGGTTCAGCGTTTTTTTTGTATATATGAGACATTCTTACACAGTTTGGGTGATGCAGAAGGTCTTGCAAAAGCAACTGTGTGCCCAGAAATCAGAAGGGTATACCTTGCTCTGAATTAGTATCTGAATGTCTTCATTATACATCTCACCAGTATCTCCTGACTTTAATGTGTACTGCAACTCGATTCCTTGATGCAATTCCACTACGTTCTATCAAAGCCAAGGTGGTAGTGAAGGAATTGTGGTAGGCAAACAATACATACAATAAATACATTGAAGGAAATCAATAAATACAGAAAAAACATAAATATGAAAATAAATGAATTGATAAATAACTAAATAAATAAATGTAGAAATAGGGATATAAATACAGAAATGAATAATGTAGGAAATTAATGTATTTATCTCTGTATTTATGGACTCATTAATTTATTTACTCATTTATGTCTAATTATATATTTATTGGCTCATTTATTGACATTTATTTATTGCAACTTTTCTGTATTTATTAATTATTTTTCAATTTCTAGTCCTCCATATCGCTGCACCAAAACTCTTCTGTATTCCTTCCTGCAGCGGTTCACCTAGTAGCGGACTGTTGGCCTATAGGGGCCATGTACCTCCCTATATAACCCTTATATAGCTTAACTTGCCCTTTGGCTTGGAGCAATCTAACTATAACCTGGAACAAGTTGAACCGCACAATCCCTTTTTTGTATTAATATGTATTATTTTTATACACCATTAGTGCAGATGTGTTCTTAAAAATCCTAATGAAAGTAAATGTCCTGACATATACGTACAGTGGGGCCAAAAAGTATTTAGTCAACCACTGATTGTGCAAGTTCTCCTACTTAGAAAGATGAGAGAGGTCTGTAATTTTCACCATAGGTACACTTCACCTATGAGAGACAAAAATTAGAAAAGAAATCCGGGAAATAACATTGTAGGATTTTTAAAGAATTTATTTGTAAATGATGGTGGAAAATAAGTATTTGGTCACCCACAGATTTCTGGCTCTCACAGACCTGTAACTTCTTCTTTAAGAAGCTCTTCTGTCCTCCACTCGTTACCTGTATTAATGGAACCTGTTTGACCTCGTCATCTGTATAAAAGACACCTGTCCACAGCCTCAAACAGTCAGACTCCAAATTCAACCATGGCCAAGACCAAAGAGCTGTCGAAGGACACCAGGAAGAAAATTGTACACCTGCACCAGGCTGGGAAGAGTGAATCTGCAATAGGCAAGCAGGTTGGTGTGAATATATCAACTGTGGGAGCAATTGTAAGAAAATGGCCCCTGCAATAACTGGCCACTTTATTATGTCAACATGAAGTGAAGGGGCTAGTGGGCTGGTGGACAGTTCACTGTGCCTTTTCAAAATGTGTTTGTTTCACTTAGTTAGCGACATGAGTCTGCTCCTTCAGAGGTGTTCATTGATGTCTTCCTTTTTTCCTGTTGTGTTTGTGTGTGTATGTGTGTGTGACACTGCTCAAAGTGATATTATATGAGGGCCTGCGTAGTGCTGGCTATTGACTCCTGCCAGATCGATGTTATAAATGGCTTTTACGGTTGCAGTTCAACTCATTTGTGATTTATTGGGAAGCTGGGTGAAGTAACAAATGTATTATTAAGACTGGTTGCTAACTACCAGCATGTAGCCTAAGAGTCTAATCCCAGATAGATACATTTTTGCCACATGTAAAGTGATGGCGGTCGAAAGAGATTGAAAGAACATTATTTGTCTCTAGCAGGTAAAAATTACAGAAATGTTGTGCACTTAGCTGTCAGTGTCCACTTAGTTTGAGAGACTGGGAAAGTGTGCTGGTTCTGGTAGGCTCATAGACCTGCTTTGGCAAAAACCAAGCGGTGCTCAGATTGCTAGCTGTTGCTGTTGTGATCTGACAGAAGACTCAAGCAAGGTTAATGGATGCCAGCCTGCCAGGACTGTTGCATGCTGGGTAGTTTAGTTCGCTGTCGTACAGCTGTGACATGACATGGTGAACGATCACATTGGCTGGTTGGAAATCATTTCTTGTCATGACAGCCACATATTGTATGCAGCACAGTGTTGGGAACCAACATATAATTTTTTACTATTTTCATTATTATATTTTGTGTTATTCAATATAAAGTGTATAATTAATTACTGTATTGTCATATTTCAGATTTAATTATTTTTTCAATCTATTAATTTATTATTATTAATTGAATTATTGTGATAATTAAAAACAAACACGTTCGACATACTACACATAACAGCAATAAATCCATATTTACAGGAAGGTAAATTACTAATATGACAAATGTGTTGCCAGTGCATTTGGTATTTATCTCTTCCTCTGGGTGACGTGTGGCCTGTGACATCTCCAAGGGGCTTGTTACGCCTCTCTCCATCAGACACCAGCCCACCCAGTGCTGGCTGCTGATCCCTGACACCATCCCGCCCACCATCCATACCCTCACTGCCTTCCTGACATCTCAACATGTGTGTGGGAGAGTTTGATTTTGAGCACAATTGGACATTTTACAATGACTTCATTTGACTGCTTCTGTGTGTGTTGGTGTTCTTGTGTGGACAATATTATTTCACAAAAAAAAGCATGATTCTTTTTCACACATCTCTACCCTCTTCTAAAGCCACACAGTGAGCTATTCATATACATTCAGGGGACAAGAAGCAAAGAGACCATCAAAGCACTGTCCTGAAATCAAAGCTTATCAAATCCTTTTTCTCTCTCCACCCTTTTCTGTCTATTTTTCCATTTCTCTGTGCTGAGCACTTGTTCCTTGGAATGCTTCTCTAAAAGTGGAAACGGATATACCCAGTGGAAATCGATCGTTGAACGTTGCAGACCTGCTACACTGTGATGAATCTATTTGGAGTGTGTTTGAGTGTGTGAACATGTATGATTATGTGTTTAGCTGAATGAGTAAGTGTTTCTCCTTTGTGTGACTGCTTATATATGCATTTGTGTGTGAACTTTAGGCATGTGAACTAGGGCCTCAAGGGAACTGTGATGCATGCCTCTCATTGTCACTGATGTAGCTAATGAAATGACAATGAACCTGAGAGGCCCTTGGTGGATTGGCCCAGGAGGCATCTGGCCAGCTGCACACACCACTTGAGGCTAGTCTCAATTAACACATTCATACAGGGATAACGCGAGACATTTAGTGGATCTGCAGCATCATAGAGAATTTTATTTTGTTTTGCAGCATAGCGCAGGAGTTGGTTTACAGAGAGTAGCGCAAAGTTTATCAATCTTACACATTTTTTTTTTTTTTTTTTATTCTTTATCACCTGTACCCAGTGCTGGGCATTAACGAAGTACATGTAATTCATTGCCGTGCTGAAGTTCCTTTTTCAAGTATCTGTACTTTACTGTAGAGTTCCCATTTTGGGAGACTCTTTACTTTCACTCCACTAGATTTCAAACAAAATTATCCTACTAAAGACTCCCCTACTTTTGTGCAATATTTGTTGTTACTCATTACTGTGACGTAGAGAAAATGTATTGTCGAAAAGAATCTACAGAATAATATGACACACTTTTATACTGAAGCCTAACAATCACAGCGCAGCACGCGTTTCGATTGGCTCATGACATTGGTTTGATCCGTAGACGTTTGCTAGCTAGATAGATTGATACGCAAGAGAGCCTGATAAGCGTCAGAATTAGGAAAATATCGGACATTATTTTCCCAGGGTCTTTTATCTAGATTTTTGAGTTCAGGGTCTTTGGCTAAATCGCAAATATATTTTTTGAAATATTGGGAACAGAAGGATGCAGCATTTACTTTCAATTGCCTGCTATGCACTGTCTGGCTGGAGTTCACACGATCAGACCCCATATTGCTCTCTTTTAGACAAAGTAGATGGTTGTGGATTTCAGGTGGATTTCCCCCTTGACTCGGCCCCATCCAGGGACGGTCGGGTCCTACAAGCACCTCGGAGTCCCCTTGGACAACAGACTTGAGTGGGTTGGAAACACCTTGGCCCTGTACAAAAGGGACAGAGCAGGCTACTTTCTGAGGCAGCTCAGGTCCTTGGATGTGTGTAGCTCACTGCTATGTGTGTTCTACCAGTGCCATTTTCTACGCTGTGGTCTGCTGGGGAGCTGTAATCAAGGCAAGGGATGCCAACAAACTGATCAGGAAGTCTGGCTCCGTGCTGGGGTCTGACCCAGGCACCCTGGAGGAGGTGGTAGAGGCAAGGACACTGTCCAAACTGCGGGTAATAATGGACAATGCCTTCCATCCACTCCATGACATGGTGGCGGACATGCATAGCACTTTTAGTACTCGGCTGGTCATTCCGCGGTGCTACAAGGAGCGCTACAGGAAGTCCTTCCTGCCGGTAGCTGTTAAACTGTGAAATGCCTCACACAGTGAGCTAACATTGACAGCACCTGCACTAGTTACCTTCCTCCTTCATTCCGCACTGTCTTTGTCCTATCTTGGCATTGTCTACTTGCTGCCGTTGCACTGCACGGTCTTATCATTTGGTTGTGTTTTTGTATTGTTTGCACTGTCGTTCACTTTTGTTGCACTTATGTTTTTGCACGTTTACATTGCTCTGTGTTTAGATATTGTTAAATACCGTTTTAGGATTTCGTTTTTTTGTCTTGCTGCTGAAATTTCCACCGCGTGGATGAATAGAGTAACTTTCGATCTGTTGTTTCTTGTTTTTCTCTCTTTCTTTCTGTCTCTCCACCAGAGTGTGAATTACAAGAGGACAATCGGGGGGTCACTTTTTTTTCTTCAGAGTAAGCCCAGGTTCCTAGACAATTTAATGGAGGTGCGCGCACGTAGGCAGTCACAATTATTTTCCTTATAAAACTTAATAATGGCGGATTATAATGGTGACTACTCTATTAGCCCATATCAGGTCTTAAACCGGAAAAGGGGAGGAGACACAAGCAAGGCAGCAAGTAGTGGCTGTGACGTAGTACCCTATTTCCATTTTCTTGCTCACCTCAACATCTACTGACATCTCTGATGCCTGTCTCCCTCTCTCTCTCCTTATCACAGAAATGCAAAGCATTACAATCAATAAACTAGGGTAATACATATGTTGATGGAAAAGGTTTTTATTTCTATCAATGTCCCTATCAGGAGACAATCCTTTAATAATGCATGAGTATTTTAGTTGGGAACATTAGGCAATGGTTGTTGTGTATCATTTCAGTGTATGCAGTACTATATGCTCACCAAACTGGCATGGCAGCAAACACCATTAAGTGCAGCCTCCTTTCTCACTCACCTCCACCTCAGTCTCCCTGCCAACTTGTTCTTTCCCTGTGTCCTTAATACAACAGCACATAAATGACAGCTTTATATAAACGTGTGCCATGCATACTGAAAATGTATAGTCTCTAACTTAGTGCTCTCAACTTACTGTTGTTATGTCTTAACACTTATTTACCTATGAGAACTATACTTTTATTACTGGCAAAAGACGGACGAATTCAACTTGCTTTTCTCTTGCTCATGTTGACAAAATCAATCTGTTAAATAAAGGAGACTTCTGTCATTAAAATAGAAATGATTAACTTATGATGGGAGTTTACTATTAAGAAACCCAATATACTCAAAATTGGGGGGAATAGCCAAACGACAGGGCTGCCAACTTTTCAGAAAACCTTGGAGTGAGAGTCGACCAAAGTTTGTGCATGAGCTATGTGTGCGACATGCGGCCAAAACAAACGTGTCAGCACAGGGTCTTTGATTTGAGTTGACACTATCAAAATTAATTTTATGAAAGTAATAATAAATAAAAACGGGGACAAATCATATTTTTACCAGGATGGGACGTGTGGCGTGAGAGCGTGTGAAGGAAGTAATTTGATTGTGTCTCATGCTGAAGGCGTGAGAGTTGGCAGCTCTGCAAACGGTATGTGCATTATTATGGTGCGAAGTCATTGTGGTAACGTTGTCATTGTGGTAACGCCTACTACCAGTAGTCGGTGATGGCTTGCTAACTAGCAATCTCGCACACTGACCCATTGCTATGATAAGTGAACCAACTGTACAGTGTCCATTTTAGGACATTTTTCAGTCTCGTTTGTACTTGGGTCATTCTCATCAAAGCTTGCTTTCATTCTCGTTAAAGGTTTGCGTCAATCTCATCAGAATTTCGTGGTAAAGTCTGTCTAACCAAAAGTTTTGTTCATCTCATAAGGAGTTGGAGTCAGTCTCGTCAGCACTTGATAATAATGTCAGTTTAACAAAAAGTTGTTCTCGATCTCACCACAAGTCGGCGTCAGTCGCATCAGGACTTCGTAGTAAAGTCAGTCTAACCAAAAGTTGTTCTCGATCTCACAAGAAGTTGAGGTCAATCTCATCAGGACTTGATAATAATGTCAGTTTTAACAAAAAGTTGTATGCATTCTCACTACAAGTCGTTGTTGATGTAAAATGTTGGGTTACTTTACTGGATTTACCTGGTATTATAATCCAGACCGATAGATTAAGGGCCTTGATAATGCCACATTTTACAACTGATTTAATGTGCTGGCGGCTCTCATGGTCCGTACCCCTGCCGCATACAACGGTCACTGTTGCGAGGTCAGGCTTGAAGACCCAGCGATCGCCACAGTGATCATTTTGAGAGCCATAGCATAAATACATAGTAAACAGATACATAAAATAGTCAAGTTTGTAACTCTTCACATTACAAATATATATATATATATATATATAATGTAAGAGAATTAAGAATAAACCATGGCAGCCTTTGAGTGTGTGAAAATAAACTAGAAGAGACTAGATGCAGCAATGCTGATATTTTAACCCTAAACTAAGGATAAATGGTAAGGTTTACTTTCCACCCTGCCCTGTGATAGACTGGCGTCCTGTCCAGGGTGTACCCTGCCTTACGCCCTGTGTTGGCTGGGATAGGCTCCAGCCCCCCCGCGACCCTGTAAAACAGGATAAGCGGTAGAAGAAGATGAAGAAGAAGATGAGATATATATATATATATATATATATATATATATATATATATATATATATATATATATATATATATATATATATATATATATATATATATATATATATTTATTATTATTATTATTATTATTATTATATATATATATATATATATATATATATATATATATATATATATATATATATATATATATATATATATATATATATATATTTTTTTTTTTTTGTACATTTTGCTGTCCAAAGAGTTCTTAACATCACTATCATTGGGGCCGGTATAGTAGCCTACTTCCTCCCAGAAAAGTGTTGTCTACTGTTGTGACGTTAACATTCAAAGTGAATACAATTATAATAATCATAATTTAAAAAATCTAAATTGTCGTGAGATTGACAAACTTTTGGTTAAATTGACATTATTATCAAGTCCTGATGAGATGGATATCAGCTTTTGGTTAGAGTGACTGCACTAAATCCTGATGAGATTGAGACAGAGTCCTGCGTGATGGAAAAAAATTTGGGTTAGACTGATTTTACTACGAAGTCCTGATGAGAATGACTCCAACTTCATTTGAGATTGACAACAACTTTTGGTTACACTGACTTTGCTAACAATTCCTGATGAGATTGACGCAAACTTTTAACGAGAATGAAAGCAAGCTTTGATGAGAATGAACCAAGTACATACGAGATTACAACATGTCCTAAAATGGACACCGTACAACTGGTTTCTAGCTATCCATTTAATGTAATTCAACACACTGGGTAAACTATAATTACATTTGTGTGACAAATGAAGTAATTGGAAACTTCCTACAATTTCAAATGGTTCCTGTCCACACTTACTTTATATCCACTCTTCGGACTGAGTGAGCGCTAGCATAACCGAAACGTCACGAGACTCGATGTCAGCTAATAAATGGTAGGACCCACTCTAGGGGTGTTCGTTTATTACTGTAGTTGTATTACAAGCTTTGATCAGGCAGAGCTGGGGAAAACATTATTTAATACTCACTATTACAATTATTTTGTAATTTGTCGAATTAAAAAAATAACAGGTTTGATATTTTTGTATTGGGCTTGCGCTGCGCATACACTTAGATTACATTTAATATTTTAGGTAACTTTTAGTTCATTTAAATGATAGCAGATTACTTTAGTGTTTGATTTATGTTCGCAAATTTAAAAGCAACACTTGTTTTTTGTTTTGAAAGGGTTTCGAAATTACTTTAAGCAAAGGTTGTGCCACATTTTATTTACCAGCGTTCTTGCAAGTTTGTTAGGGATGTGCGCGACTAGTCAATTAAACGTAGATATGCAAAACGAGCTACCGTTACTAATGTTAACAAAAGCCGTATTTAAAAGAATATTATGAGGGAAATAACATACCGGCATGTTCGCGCCGCGCGCGCAAGATAAAGTGGGACAATGACATCTAGTAAAATCAGCGCAGTTTGTCAGTAATTTGAATGTATTTAGAAAATGGGAATGAGGTTGTATATAGGTTGTGTCAGAATAAACTCGCATATAATCACGCGACCGGAGCAATCTGTAACCATAGTCAGCACAGGCATGTGGGCGTTAACCTGCAAGTAGAGCAGGCTGCAGACGTTACTCGGAAAACCCATATGAAATCGTTTACAGCCCCAAGTTATTAAATAATGTGATTAAGGTTTTCAAATGGCTTTTATAACATACGTAATATTTTAGTGTAAGATTTGGCATGTATTATGAGTTTTCTTACTGTAATCGACTCGTTCGGAGACTTTACATTTCCGTTTAAACGTCAGGTAAATTAGTCGTTAGCAACCTCCCTTGCCCACTGTACATTCATTTGCAACAGCAACAATTAAGTTTTTAGTTTCATATTAGTTCGGAAATTCTCTAGTCTAGCTCAGCCAGGGGGATTTTGCTATAAGTGAGCTGTTTAACCATTATGATACAAAATGTAACCATCACGATGTGGTGCCACATCGTGATGCCATCAAAACATCACGATGCCATTGATAATTGGCCCTACCCTATTTTGTATCTGTAGTAATGTAGATGTGAGCTTTGCATGCTATTAATGATCATATTAAATCTGTTGACATGATAAAGTAAAGGTGCCTTTGCTCTTATGTACACTGTACTGCACTTACAATATGTGTTGAGTATCTCAAGTCTTTCTTTGCTGTGTTTGCAAGCAGTCAGAATTTGCCAGGAACTGTACACATTCCGCTACTGTTCGCTGGCGTGTTGGGCAGAGTTGACAGTGACACAGTTTCAATACTATCCTGTCAAACTTCCTCAATGCTTTGATGACCTCCAGTATACTGTGGACATGTTCTGGTATGGATGGGGAATGGGGTGGCCGAACACTGATTCCCTCTCGTCCTCGTGTCATCCGTTCAATCCACAGCCTGCAAAGTAAAAGCTATCCTGAAGTAAATTTATACCCGGCACTTTGGCTGACAATCAAATGCTATCACTGGATTCTCAATGCGTACCAGATTGGCTGAGCAGAGAGGAGTGTAAAGAATGGGAGTTAGGTCAAAAGGAGGAAGAGTGGGTTAACTAACCCCGCTCAATAACGTTGCAGACATGACTCATGTTCTCTACCAACCCAAGCCTTTCATTATCTCTCTTTTCTGTGTTTGTTTTCTTTCCACCTTTAATTCTCTTACCAAGCGCTCTGTTCTCCATCTCATCCATCCATCCATCAACTTGACCACCCCCTACTAGTACATTGACCCACTGTCTCTATAATACTCAACCCCCTGCGCTCACTCTTTCCCCAGTTTTGGCTGGTCTGTGTCAAAGCCTCTGTCTCTCACCCCTGGGGGATGTTTTTGTCTCTCTTGACTTCTCTGTCTTTTACAACCTACTCAACACACACTTCCCAAGTGGAGTTCCAAGGAGTGTGTCATGGAACTTGGCACTTAGCTTATTTCATTTTGCATAGCCCATTATTTTGAGTAATATTATGATTGTTTTGAATCTTGTGTTATCCTGCCATTGTATGTTTTGCCTTAAAATGAGAGAGGACTGTGAACAGTTCTGCCACTGACATGGACACTTTGTATTAACTACAAACCAAACACACACACACACACACACAACCTTGCAGAGTAAATGTCTTTTATCATCTTCTTATACGGCTCCCCCCTGCTGAAAAGCCTGTGTCTGCGTTATCAATGAATAGTGACAGGCCTTAATTCATTTGAAATTGTAGTACAGTCAATAAAAGAGAAAAATGTCTGGCATTGACCTCCTATGCTATGGTGTTGTTGACCTATTTCACATACACACGCAGATCTCAGTGCTAGCCAGGACAACTGCTTTATTTGTGCCGTTATTTATCGGGCAGCAACATGACTGTAATGCCTGTACAGGGACTTTAGTGGAGTGTGATTATAGATAATCATGATTGCTAGTTTTTAGTGTACGGGTGTGTGCACCTGGGGGTCTGTGTGTGTGTGTGTGTGTGTGTGTGTGTGTGTGTGTGTGTTTGATAGATAAAGAGAGGGTAAGATTTTCCCAAGAGTTCATAAGGTTTTCATATTTCTTTTTGTCGATTAAAGATGAAGGCAACAATCCTTTGCAATTTGTTGCTTTAAACATGTAATTTGGAAGTTGCTGAATAAAAAGAGGCTTTTGTATAGATGAAATTATTTGAGTTCCCTGATGCAGTAACAAGTGAAGACAAAAAACGGAACTCCTCCTCAAACTGTCAAAAATATGAAGTCCCACCTTGCAAAATGTAGATATCAAACTAGGAGTTCCCCAAGACCCTTCTGACACACCAAAAACCTTACCAGGTATACCAGGGCTTGAACACTGGGACTTAAGTAGGCAAGGTTACATTTTTGTTTTGAAGTAGACATAAAATTGCAAGGCAATAGTAACAAAGATAGAGACAAAACAAAGATTTGGAGGGAGCAAAAGCAGAGAGAATGTTCTAAAAAGTAATTTTAGTAGTGTTTGTCACCTATTGTCTCTCAATCAATTTCTGCAAGCTAGCATATATTTACGTTAAAAACGGCTTTATAAAACTTTATAGAAGAAAAAAAAAAGGCTGCTTGTGATTTGAGGTTATAAGCCCTTCCTTGTGCTTCATACTCCCCAAAAATATATTATAATCAATCCCCTTGGTAGCTTTAATCCAGTACTGCATATCCAAACCATTACTGTATGCCGATCGGTTCAGCCAAAGTTAAAACTTGAATGATTAGATACCTGTAGAAACACTTGATCACATTAATGTAGTGGGGCTTTATCCTTATCATTGCTTAGGACCAGAATTCATTCAAATCTAGTCACAGATAATTTTTTTCTCTGTGCCCAAGAAACCTGAGATCATAAATAAAGTGAGGAAGGCAGAGGGAGAGAAAAACACTTTTCTTTAATCACGTGTCAGTTTTCTAGACACTTAAGCCCTGTGCACTTGTTGTCTCTGGTAGTGGGAGGAATACTGTGCATCCTCGATGGAGAGTGGGTGAACAAAAGGCAAACAAAGGCAGCCCAACTGTTTCATCTGTTCTTTGTAGCTCTCCAAGCCCTGTACACACACC
The DNA here is from genome assembly GCA_017639675.1 of Aplochiton taeniatus. Taxonomy (NCBI): domain Eukaryota; kingdom Metazoa; phylum Chordata; class Actinopteri; order Galaxiiformes; family Galaxiidae; genus Aplochiton; species Aplochiton taeniatus. The sequence goes on from CM030188.1 coordinate 14,119,656, forward strand.
AGTGGTTGGTCTTTTAAACTCCCCTTGGCACCTGCTCAAGGTCCTGGTGTTCTTTTGTGCCACCACAGAGACGGCATAGTGCAATGGGTAATTTTGTTCGACTTCACTATATTTAACAGACTGATGAATGGAAAAAATAAATAAGACTACCAGGGAAACCCTGAGGTCCTCCTCAACAATACATTACAATTAGGGCCCAGGGATATGGCAGTGAATGGAAGTCATCTACAGTCAATTATTCTGGAGCCTTCAAAGAACAAAATGGCAAAACATCATCATCATCATCATCATCATCATCATGGTGATGGCAAAACATTGCTTAAATATATAACAATGGTTTTAAGTGTGTATATTTTACTCAGTATTTTGGGTAGAAGAAATGTGAGCACCTTAGAGGCTTGTGTGTATTTAGTAATTGGTTTTTGAGTACTTTCAAATTATATTTGTAAAAAGCTACACCATTTTCTGGCTCTTTTTCTATCCCTGATGAAAGCATGTTCCAGGTACATGCTATCTCGCCAGGATTAATTGCTAATTTAGCAATACTTGCCCACATTTCATGGTTCAGCAAATGTCCAAATTAGCTTTGCCATCAGAGTTGGACATATCCATGAGAGTTTGACTGACCCCACGCTCCTAACAAATCAGGCAACCAATAAACGAGGGTGGGACATGAGCTGGCCTTGCGCCATCTCATTGGCTAACACTATTGTCTATTCTTGCCTCGCTTTCAGTAACTGGCTGGTGGAATGTGGGATGAAGCCTCAACATCAGGAAGGGGTAAATTTAGGCCTTGTTATTTCAAGGCCACTTGTTTCCCCCTGAATTAGAGTTGGGCATCGTAGGGCGCCAAATGGACCTAGTCGAAGCTGGTCAGTTAGACAGGGGAAAGAAGGGTGGTCGCTGGTTATTATCCAGATATGGACCATGTGAGGCCAAGCAGCAACTAGCGCCCACCTAATGGGCTGGGAAGCTACGCCAACAGCTCCTTCAACGCTCGACTGCGCTGATATCTGTCCTCCTTTTTTCCTTCCTTATACTTTCTTCCTCCCCCTCTGCCATCCATCCACGCTGGCATGTTCTGATGACTCGTGTCATTAAAACTATCGCCTGCCGAGGAAGCTAATTAGCCAAAGTATGGCATTAATCAGCAACGCAGAGCCACTTTGCATGCAGGCTGATGCGAATTCTTGAAATGGTGTTTTGCGAGCACGGTGGCCTCCAATAGCCCACTGTTTCATGCATGGTGGGTATTAACCTTTGCAGCCTTTGTCATTGTCTATGCCAGAAGGGGCCGCATTTCCTTCTCCGGTATTTCTTCTATGGATGGGCCCCAGTGACTTGGTCCCCAACGATAAGAGCAGGAGAAAAGGTGCACACATATACTGTGTGTGTGTGTGTGTGTATGTGTATATATATATATATATATATATATATATATATATATATATATATATATATATATATATATATATATATATATATATATATATATATATGTATGTATGTATGTATGTATGTATGTATGTATGTATGTATGTATGTGTGTGTGTGTGTGTGTGTGTGTGTGTGTGTGTGTGTGTGTGTGTGTGTATATATATATATATATGTGTATATGTATGTAGTACCTGTCAAAAGTTTGGACACACTTCCTCATTCAAGTCAATGGGAAAGTGTGTCCAAACATTTGACTGGTACTGTATTTTTATTGTGTGTGTGTATATATATATATATATATATATATATATATATATATACGTTTAACGCGTTAAACAATTCAGTAACACCTAGTGCCCTGTGGAGGGAGGCATTGCTGGCACTGGTGCCTTGCAGTGATATCTAAATCTGCAGTCGAACAAGCCATTCAAGTACAGGGCAACATTTTAGCCCTGTCAGTGTATATAAAGTCTATCATTTCTCCCCATCAGCACACTCTAGCAGTTTGGAACAGCCGAGATGGACTCGCAGTAATCTAAAAATGCACACCCAACCCTGAACATTCTGATTTCATTACCACCACTGAATATTCATAATAGCCTGCCGCACCCATAACCCCCCCCCCCCCCCCCCCCCCCGGTCCCTAAACAGCCATATGCAGTAGCACCTGGGATAAAGTTGGAATTCATCCATTATTCATCAGTATGAGGCAATGGGGTGTGGTCTGATAGAGTTGACTGATGTGCCAGAGGCCTGTGGGTCCACTTCCTGATTTACTAACAATGCGTATTTTTGCCAACTAATGAAGCCTAGCTCTAGCCTCTTCCTGCTTCCAGGACGAGGCCCCTAAGACTTGCACTGTAAAAAATAAAGGTACCTAAAAAAGGGAAAAGGGAATAATGCTGGGGCCTGGGTGGTCCCGAATAATATATTTAGTTTCGAGCAACTCAGCAATCTCTTTTTAAGGCAGGGTCTTTTGAAATGTTGCTGATTCTATTACGTGGAAATTATAAAAATGCATGTGGCTTTTCTGGGTAATCTATTACTACCGTCTTCAGTTTTTCACGAAAACAACGTGTTAACAATGGCAATAACGCAATGCAAATTCTTTTTAACACTACAATTTTTTTTTTTTTATATAACTTGCAAGCAACGAACAAATTTGAATGGCAAGTTTCGCTAAAAAGCCCTGCCAGATTGGTAAAAAAGCTCACCGTTATTGCCTGCATTCCTTCTTCTCACTACCTCACCTGCATTTGGGTCTAACCCCACACGGAACCCTGACAGAATGAAAGGCCAAATACAAGCTCCAGTTCTGTGTCCAGTCCAGCACCCGAAGTATGATGGGAACCCGGAGGGTTGTCGGTGGTTCATCCTCCAGTGCCTCCGGGAATTCAACCATCATCCCACCAGATTCAGGATAGACCTCCGTTCCTCTAGTGTATGTCTTGCGGCGGCTCAACGGCAGAGCGCTAGACTTGGGCCTCTTTGTGTGGAATTTGCTTGTTTCAACGGCATGCAGTTCCTGAAGGAACTGAGGAGTGAGTATGATCTACTCTAGCCCCCGTGGAGCCTGTTCTAGTTGAGCCTGTCAATCCTGCAGAGCCTGGTCCAGCAGAGCCCGCCGATCCGGCATAACCTGTTCCAGGCTGACCCAGCCACTTCCAAGGCCCCTCTCCAGGCTGTTCCTGTTCCAAGGTCCCCAGTCCTGGTCTCCCAGGTACCGAGTCAGCTCTGGCCCCCGAGGTGGCTCTCCGGTGTCACCGGCTCCTACCGACTCCATGCTCCACTCCTCGGCTGGTGGTGCTGGTGTCCATTCCGGTGGTACCGGCTCCTGCCCGAAGGGGGCGGCCTCCAGTGCCTGTACCGGCGCCTGCATCAACTCCATCCGCCCGAGAGGGGTGACCTCAGGTCTCACGGCAGGCACCAGCTCCGTCCGCCAGAAGGGGGCGACTTCAGGTCTCGCCACAGGCACTAGCTCTGTCCGCCCGAAGAGTGCGGCATCAAATCTCACCGCAGGCACCAGCTCCGTCCTCCCAGTCCAACACAACACTAAACCCTGACAAGCACATAGCTGAAGAACCTGTTAGCCCTGAAACGTATCGCTTGCGCTATGCTTCATATTGTACAAATAATCACTTGAATCTAAAACTGCTCATCAGTAAGGGTGGAACAAGTCATTGTAGCAAGATCCTTCGTGGTGCCAAAAAATTTGATGGTACGTATCGTATAAGTTGAACGGTTTTATTCGTCATGTAATTATATTTTTGTATTATTATCATCACTAAACATACATTTTATTTCAAATGTTTAGACATACAAACACTACATATTACAAACACTAGCCCTACATTACAATTAATTAGTGGTAAATAAAATAAAAATATACAATGAAAGTAGTCTGTGCAAAGTAGTAGTCCATAGGATTTGGTGGGTCGCTTACTGCACCAGAGTGAAGTCACATAATACGACTGTCGTAAAGCGGACAGTTAGCTTGGGCTAGTTAAATCAAGGCTAAAGTTTCAGATTTAAGATATAATAAAATATTTAATATTTAACCCCAGATTTAAGATTTTAAATCAATATTTAGACTTTTTTGAACATTTAAGTTTAAACCAAATATTTAAGATATAAACTAAATATATGATTAATGTTAAATATTTCAGTTTAAAACGCAGATTTAAGATACAAAAATTATATATAATTTGTTTAATATTTACAATATTAAAGAAAGATTTAAGTTAAATATTAAAAAAAAAAGTTGTATGTATATATATCAATACAAACCATACACTCAAACATTTAATTTGTTTTCCAAAGATTTGTATATCTAAGAAAAATAGGCTACAATTTAATGTAAAGCTGAGAAAAAGTTACAGATTTAGCTTAAATTTAACAAATGATGCACTCTAACTTAAGTTTACACTTGGCGCCCCAAAAGAAAAGTTCTATTCATTTGACATAATAGTTCGATACGATTCGGTCTCTAAAAAGATTTCTTCAAAAAGATTCGTTCGTTCATTTACTCGCATCACTACATTCCGCCTAACACCCACTCTCTGGTATGTCGTGGGCATAGCTTGCTAGATAATATGAATATTGTATTTATTTTTAGTGGTTGTATTACATAAAAAGCTTGATAAATGTACACTGTGTGCCGTCATTATGGCGAGTGTTGGCTAACAATAACAAAACTGCAGTAGCTAACATTAATCGGCAAGTGGTCCTGCTCCAGTTAGCTAGCGTAAGCTAGCTGTGATTAAAGTCCGCCCAGCCACCTTTGCTAATTAAGCCTCCTATTTAGCTAGTGTTCGTTGCATAGCCCAATGCATCAGGCTATGAGCTAACTTCATCATTCTTCTTTAATGCATGGTATTAGTTTTCTATGAGTTTCCCATTCCCACATTCCATGCCTGTCCAGCCGTGTCTGTTCCCCCGAAAATGTCAGCATTCGAAGAAGTCTTTTAACAAGTTTCCACTCAGCTCGCAGATGGGTTCATTATGGACTGCATGGCATCAATTGTGCGTGAGGTAAGTCAGATGTCCTCCAAATCAGACCTGTGAGAGGCTTCATGGATTGTTCTACATGTTTTTTGTTGTTAAAATGCTAACCTTTTAGTTTGCTAGGGCAACAGGATCCCCACCAAGAACTTTTACTGGGTGTTGACCAGGCATCAGATAGAGATGGTTGAACTTCCAGCTACAGGTTTGTTTTTAGTAACAGTATCTACGTGAAACTGGAAAATGCATAGCTCCAGAATATTTCGTTTTCACTAAACTATTTAGCTGTCGTGACTAACTAGTCTACTGAAGGAATGAGGAGAATAGATTTGATTACTATCAGTATTTGCACAATTATTACTAATCAGTGCAGTTGAGAGGATTACTGTCCTCTTTTGATAAATCAGAGGAGTTACTGTTGCATGTGATAATGGGAATACGTTCTTTTAGCATGTGTGACCACCAAAATAATGAGCTTACTCTCTTATTCCCAAAAGAGCGGAGAGATCAATTCTGACACCTTCCAGAGGAGTTTCCGCAGTGCAAGTACTGCCAGCATGAGGTTGACGTGTTTTTATTGAACAGACATGCTGACAATCCAAGCAAAGCTTTGGAACAACAGAAAAGTAGCTGCCCTCCACGGATAATTTTCTAACATCCATCAAGGTAGTGTTACATTTTGGATAGAGGGTAAAAAATTATATTTCATGATCATGTTTACATCACTTTTCCCTATCCTATAGACTACTAAAAGGTTTGCTGAAGAACATTTAAGATTATGACAATCATGAGTGTGTCTTTGCGGAGCTAGTAGACATCCACACCACCTCATGTGTGTTGCCCAGGTGCGAGAGGAGAAGCAGAGTCTTTTGAAGGAGATGACCCAGCATTGCCTTTATCTTAAGGATTATGCCCAAGCTGTGGGGAAACACATTGCACACACAGAAGCTGGAGGTATGTTTAAAGACAAAATATTTTCCTAAAGCTGACCAGAGACATAAATGTCACATGTAATGTGACTTGTAAGTACATTTGGTTGTGGCTTTAAATTACTTGATCTCTATTGGAGATCATCTCATTTGTTTCTTTCTTTTAATAATTAACCATAGTGAATCATTTAAATACCACAGCATTTTAGGTTTATAGCTTATTTGGAGAAAGTATAAAAAAATAAGTACAACACCTACAAAAGAGTAGTAGGCGGTGATGTTAGTCTTGAGGATAATTGTTGTTTTTCCGGTTAGAGTATTTGAGAGTTAGATTAAGGTTATGAAAAGAGACATGCAAAGCGTTTCCTGGGGAATTAGTTGCTACTTATTATTTAATAGAACTGTGTAATATGAGGAATTTACATTACAGATTATACTATAGTCAGATTGACAGTTCTGGGTGATTTATTGGTACAAGCAATATGAACTTTGTGACACCATTGGCTTACGCGATAGCCAAAGATTTGCAAATGAAGTGGCGATGTGAATGTTATGCTAACACAACATGTTACCTAATATGTATATTATAAAAATTTGAGTTAATACTCAAGTGTGCTAGTATGCTATCAGCAAAAACACATCCCTTTTCAATTAATAAAAATGCAAAGAGGTAACATTACCACTCGCTTGTACAACTGATGAATACCTCCATGTATCATTATACTGAACCCACCTGCAATCATACAATTTGTAAATAATGGTTCTTAGCAGTCTTCATTCACTAAGGACTGATGTCACCCATGAGCTTGAGTCTAAGCCCTATATTCATAACTTTGTAATGATCATATATATATATATATATATATATATATATATATATATATATGCAAATCAATGTATATTTTTTATATAATGTGATTTTCTGGATTTCTTTTTTTTTATTCTATCTCTGAATGTTAAAATAAACCTACCATTGAAATTATAGACCTTCATTTCTTTGTCAGTGGACAAACTTACAAAATCTGCAAGGGATCAAATAATTATTTCCTTCACTGTGTGTGTGTGTGTGTGTGTGTGTGTGTATATATATATATATATATATATATATATATATATATATATATATATATATATATATATATATATATATATATATATATATATATATATATATATATATATATATATATATATATATATATACATACATACATACATACATACATACATACATACATACATACATACATACATACACTATAGGGACAAAAGTATTGGGCCATTCCACTTAATCATTGAATTCAGGTGTTTCATTCCGTCCCATTGCCATAGATATAATCAAGCATTGATGAAAGAATGGGTCGTTCTAAAGAGCTCACTGAATTCGAACGTGGTACTTTAATAGGATGCCACCGTTGCAACAAGTCAGTTTGTGAAATTTCTTCTCTCCTAGATATTCCACGATCAACTGTAAGTGGTATTATTGCAAAGTGGAAACGTTTCGGAACCACAGCAAGTCAGCCACGAAGGGGCAGACCACGTAAAGTTACAGAGCGGGGTCACCGCGTGCTGACTCAATAACTGCAGAGTTCCAAACCAGCTGATTGTGATATTGTGAGCCAGGCCCTCTTGTCCAACATCAGTGTCTGACCTCACAAATGCTCTTCTGCATGAATGGGCAAAAATTCCCACAGCCACACTCCAAAATCTTGTAGAAAGCCTTCCCAGAAGAGTGGAAGCTGTTATAGCTACAAAGCAACTTCATATTAATGCCTATGAATTTGGAATGGGAGGTCATAAAAGATCCTGTAGGTGTAATGTGTAGGTGGCCCAATACTTTTGTCCATACAGTGTGTATATATATACACGCATACATACAGCATATACACACACACACACACCTGCCATGGTGATTGTGAGACCTATAAATACTGAATGTATTCCCTATAATGAACATGTTGCAGGATTGAGATTACAACCTTTCTGTAGTATGTTTTCAGGATATCACTTTGGTCAATGAAGCTTTAATAAGAGCAGTTAAAACACATTTTAAACCATCAGATAGGAGTAAGAGAGATGGTCCATAGGAAAACCAAGAAAGTGGTTTTACATTTTTAACAGTGTGATATCAAACCTTTTCCCATGGCTTGCATGGTCAAGCTGGTCCCTGTATCCCTTTCATCAACATTTCCCAATGCTCTATATGTAGATTTGTATATTCAATACTGATGACTGCAAATGTTGGAGGGAGTCTCCAAGTCTCAAGTGCTAGCCCAAGGAGCCCAAATGCGGGTTTGCCTATTTTGTACCACAGGGCATTAAAAAGATGTAGATTAAAGTGATTGTAGGACCAGCTTGACTCAAGCTACACAGGCAATGAGGTACTAACACAACAAAGGTTATTGGTAGATAAATACCATAACACATACTTTTTTTTTTTTTTACCTCCTTTCATCTCATTAGTTCTGCCTGGATTTGACTGGCAACAGTGGTCACACTGGAAAAATGAAATCTTTTTAACTTATAATTTTGACATTTCTGTGGACGTCCTCAACAAAAGAGCTGACTTCATTGTCCTTAGCAACGAAGACAACATCAAAATATGGTGGCTCATCTGTGCTACTGTCAAGTATACAATGTAAAGTGGTCCTGAAGTTGGTTTAGTGAAAACAAGAAAAGTTCTGGAGCTATCTAATTTCCAGTTTCACATAGATACTGTGACTTAAAACAAACTTGTCGCTGGAAGTTCAACCATCTCCATCTGCTGCCTGGTCAACACCCGATGAAACCCTTCTTGGTTAGGATACTGGTGGATAAAGGTTAGCATTTTAACAACAAAAAACATGTAGAACAATCCATTAAGCCTCTGACAGGTCTGATTTGGAGGACATCTTACCTCACCCACGATTGATGCCATACAGTCCATAATGAACCCATCTGCGAGCTGAGTGGAAACTTGTAAAAAGGCTTCTTCGAATGCTGACATATTTGGGGGAACAGACACAGGTGGATAGGCATGGAAAGTGGGGATGGGAAAAGTCATAGAAAACTATTAAAGCATTAAAGAAGAATGATAATGTTAGTTCATAGCCTGATGCATTCAGCTATGCAACGAACACTAGCTAAATAAGGCTTAATTAGCGAAGGTGGCTGGGCGGACTTTAATCACAGCTAGCCACTTATTAATTAACGTTAGCTACTGCAGTTTTGTTATTGTTGGCAAACTCGCCATAATGACGCCATTCATTGTACATTTATTGGGTTTTTAAAGTAATATAACCACTTAAAATAAATAAAATATATTATCTAGCAAGCTATGTTCACAATATACCAGAGAAAAGGTGTTTGGCGGAATGTAGGTTTTGCAGCGGGAAATTCTTGATCTAGACGTGGTTGATCAATGTCAGATTTTTTTTCTCCATGAAACTGCATTTATGCATAAAAATAATTTAATAATTGTGGACGATCATGACACATCGCAGGCAATATCGTAAATATGTAGTCTATGTCAGTAGTTGGAACATTCTAAAATAGGTTGTTGTCAAACCTCGATAGGCTACATTTTACAATTAAGCATGTTGAAGGATCACAATTTTCCTTTAAAACATCACCACTGTTACATTTAAAGCAAGGTTGGCAAAATGAGAATGATCTTTCAGGAGAGACATTTCCAATGCATTTAGTTTGGGTAGATGTAAAGGCAACAATATTACAAAAGAGAACAAAAAAGGTCGGGTCTATATCATTTTTCATTTATATATTAAAACATTTTAGCTTTCAGAAGGCCTAATTGTGAAAAAGTATTGTTGTGGTCTTGTTTTAAGTTGTTGTCATTAGCTTGCCTAGCGTGTGTTTTGCGTGGGAATAAGGAGCCATGACAAGAGAGTCTACTTAAAGCCTTGTCTTTAGTGAGATGTCTGATCAGAAACAGGTTACAGAAAACGACTCACCAGGCAGGTACAGTTCAAGTAACAACATACCACATAGGTCGTAGTTAATGGAGTTGTTGGGGTCCCAGGGCACGGACGGAGATACTCAAACGTCTATGCTCTTAGGGGATCCATTTAACAACTGCCGTAACTAAGGGCCTTTTCACACCTGAAAGCCCGCACCAAGGTCCGAACCAAGGTTTATGTTTTTGTTACATTGAATACATTTGAGCTGTTTAGTTTGGTTTTACAATGCAATTAAGGCAGCGCGCCAAAGAGCTTTATATGACGTACTTACGTCCTGTCGTCATTAACTACGTGAGCTGCATCTCCCCTATACTTTACATTGATTGGTTAGCAAACCAGCTTGAGTCTGACATTAACGTGTTGTCAATACGCCGTCAAAAACGAATGAGCAGGTTCGTATCGTTGCCACTATTATTATGTCATTACTTCAAATAGTGCCAACTTCAACTGCAATACTTGAGGCTAGTTAATATGCGCCAAATTAACGTCCACATCTTACGAAGATTTTATCGTCGCCGGCAGGAAAGGAGGAGGAGAGTTCATGCAGTCCTGCGAGCCCTGGCAACTTCGTTTCAAGAGAGATCAATGAGGTGAATGGCAAATACCTGTTCTTCTCATTGCTTCGACCGTAGTGGCAGTCTATTTAAAAAAAAAAAGAACTCGCTGTAACGAGCAATGTATTATTGTATCCTTCTTGCGAATCATTTCTCTGTGCAGTAGCTTAAAGAACAGGGTCCCCGCGGATCCTTAAAAAGTCTTAAAAAGCATTGAATTCATTGATCTAAAAATAAGGCTTTAATTGGTATTGAAATGTCTTCCAAATGCTAAGACATCGGAAGTTGCATTTAACATTTTATGACTGCAATTTAAAATCTCAAAATATTTGGTAACATCTATTTTTGTAATATAATGTATCGAATGCCTCTCGCATTCTCGTAAGATCAGGATAGTAGAACCAACAACACTCGTATTTTGTTTGCAGCCGCAATAGAGGCCTGTCACCAAACGTTAAATTTGATGTCGCTAGTTGTAACTGAGACCAATGTTGGTTGACCAGATCTGTAGACCTAGCTGACATGAGCAAAACGACTAAACTAGACTTTACCCCTAACGTTAGCTTTGACATATCAACCTATTCGCTACATATTTAGCGGCTAAACTCTTTGACACCGTGCACATGTCATGGGATATCGCTACGCTGCTACTCAGAGAAAAATATCAATTAGAGATATGAAAGAAAACCGAAAATAAATGTTTGGTTACTGTCTAAGTTACATGCAGCTATCGTAACCCTTGCACTGTTTTGGTAGGCTATAGGCCACCCTTACAACAATATAAAATTCAGTAGGCTAATATATTATACTAGGAAACATCTACTTTCTTTGTTGGTATTTTCAACAGTTTTTTTCCAATATAGTTCTGTGGACTTTGACTACCTCTGTTCTCTGTTGTTCTCCATAGAAAGTGCAATGGTAGAGGATAGTTAGGCTCAGGGCTGTCAGGATACTTTAAGTTAAAGTTGAAGGGTTTAAAAGGAAGCTACTGATGAAAGTGGTTTGTGCACCCAGATGACAGGAGAGGACAGTGTAGACAAGAAGCAGGGCAGCATAAAAAGCCAAACCGATCACTTTAGCAATGAAATTGAAGCAGTGACTGAACAGATAAAAAAAAAAATACGGCCTTGTAACATCCTGGGTAGGTGGTTATTGTGAAATTGGTCTTAAATTTCCTTCCGGCATTAAAAAAGTCTTAGGTCAGAAATCTAACTTGCCTTAAGCTGTAGGAACCCTGAAGAAAACGCTTCCATTTCACAACTGTTTCATGCAGGCTAGGTAGGCTTTATCATTTTGTTTGTGCCCTGGTTATCGGACCATATTTGAATAAAAATTCTTGTCTCCACCCCACGTGCTACCGTGACTCATTTTTCTTTTTTTCCCCCCTTTCTTCCTCCTCCTCTCACTGGGATTTTATAAATGGTTCGAAAGTCCGAACCAAAAAAAAAAAAAGGTTTCACACTGGAAACAAACCAAACCATGGTTCAGTTTGATGCGGACTGAGACAACCTCTCTTTGTTGGACCAAATTTCAGCTGTTTGGTCCAGACCGTGGTATGGGGAAGGTTTCACACCTATAATTTTCGTTTGAATCAAACTGAAAAGCCAGAAGGTTCAGACCAAACGAGGTAGGTGTGAAAGGGCCCAAAATAACAGGGGTACACAGTCTAATCTAACCTAGGGTCTCCACCGTGCCCATGGCAACAATATAGCAACTAAGCAGTACATACAGTATAGCATGGCAATATAATGTGGACATGAACATGACGCGGATGAACCAGGGAATTTGTGTTTGCATCGTTTTCTTGGTGCCAACACGTAACTTTGACACATTACGTGCCCCCAACACGTAATGCGGTGTTAGCAAGTCGTGGTCGTTTCACATATTTCTGTGAGATAAAGTTGTCATCTGCATATTGTTAATATTTGGTTGTGCACTTTTGCTAATCTAGTCAAGGGGACTTCTGAATGAAGACAGCTGTAGGAACCTCCCTCTGGTTCTAGATGTGAAATCACCCAATTGCAAAAAGAGCCTGAGAAAAAGTACTTTGTTTTATGGAAACGGATACAGTATGTTAGTATTGACAATCATCCCAAGGGGGTTCACTGAATGTCTGAGTTTTGTGTGGAGCCCCTTCACTTTTTTCACATTTCATTATATCACAGCCTAATTCCAAAATGAATTAAATAAAAACAAATTCTCAACATTCTACACACAATAACGCATAATGACAAGGTGAAAAAAGTTTTAGAATATTTTGCAAATGTATTAAAAATAAATAAATAAAATATCACATGTACATAAGTATTCACACCCTTTACTCAATACTTTGTTGAAGCACCTTTGGCAGCAATTACAGCCTCAAGTCTTAAGTCTGGAGCAGGTTTTCATCAAGGATCTCTCTGTACATTGCTGCATTCATCTTTCCCTTGACCCTGACTAGTCTTCCAGTTCCTGCCGCTGAAAAACACTCCCACAGCATGGTGCTGCCACCACCTTGCTTCACTGTAGGGATGTTATTGGCCAGGTGATGAGCGGTGCCTGGTTTCCTCCAGAATTGACGCTTGGCCAAATAGTTCAATCTTGGTTTCATCGAACCAGAGAATTTTGTTTCTCATGGTCTGAGAGTCCTTTAGGTGCCTTTTGGCAAACTCCATGCGGGCTGTCATGTGCCTTTTACTGAGTGGCGGCTTCCGTCTGGCCACTCTACCATAAAGGCCTGATTGGTGGAGTGCTGCAGAGAAGGTTGTCCTTCTGGAAGGTTCTCCCATCTCCACAGAGGAACACTGGAGCTCTGTCAGAGTGACCATCAGGTTCTTGGTCACCTCCCTGACCAAGGCCCTTCTCCCCCGATTGCTCAGTTTGGCCGGGCGGCCAGCTCTAGGAAGAGTCCTGGTGTCTTCCATTTGCGAATGATGGAGACCACTGTACTCGTTGGGACCTTCAATGCTGCAGACATTTTTTTGTACCCTTCCCCAGATCTGTGCCTCGATAGAATCCTGTCTCGGAGGTCTACAGACAATTCCTTGGACTTCATGGCTTGGTTTGTGCTCTGACATGCGCTGTCAACTGTGAGACCTTATATAAACAGGTGTGTGCCTTTCCAAATCATGTCCAATCAATTGAATTTACCATAGGTGGACTCCAATCAAGTTGTAGAAACATCTCAAGGATGATCAGTGGAACTGGGATGCCCCTGAGTTAAATTTTGATTGTCACAGCAAAGGGTGTGAATACTTGTGTACATGTGATATTTTTTATTTTTAATACATTTGCAAAAACAAAAAAAAAACCTTTTTTCCCTTTGTCATTATGCGGTATTGTGTGTAGAATGTGGAGATTTTTTTTTTTTTTTAATCCATTTTGGAATTAGGCTGTGACATAATAAAATGTGGAAAAAGTGAAGGGTTATGAATACTTTCCGGATGCACTGTGTATGTTATGGGGTAAATTCAACAAATATCACAGGAAGAAAAATGCACTGCATGCCAATAAAATTTTGGTTTGCTACTCCCATCACAGCTTTACCTTTTTTTTCTTTGTGAAAATTGCCTGCCAATTAGGCCATGGACAATTCTAGTCCCTCTCTGTCAGCAACATTGTTTGCGTGTTTGTGTGGACTGATTTTTATTATTTATTCTAATTGATGCTTCTGTTGCATTGGGCAAACAGTTGTGGCTCAAAATAAACAGTGGAATAAAGGGCAACATGGATCCAGTCAGAAGATGCTGTCCAGAGGAAAAAAAGCTGTCTCATTGTTGTCTCAGGAGAATTAAATGAGTTCTTCATCTTGTCTCAGTTAAGATTGTTTGTTTCTGACTTCTTGTTCCTAAAGGCCTCTAAGAGACAAAGAAGGGACGCAAAAGAGAACTTGATTTTGAGACTTGGACGAGCTTTGATTGAGATACAAATTTGAGAACCATACTTCTCATATATACTTGGAGATACAAATAAGACCAATTAGAAACAATTATGAGATATCCTATACTCCTCTGTTTAAGACAAATGTGAGATTATCTCACTATTTCTTCTGAGGAGATTTTGAGAAGTAAGAGATGAAGTTGAAAGTCCCATCTAAGTATCATACTTGTCTCTTGTGTCTAAGAGAATGAAATGAATTTGCTTTTCTAAATGTGAGCAATAGTGCCATTGGAAAGAAAGAGAGAAATCAAGGTCTAATCTTTCATCACCACACTGACGATCAATCTTTCATTAAAAACCAAACAAATGAAGGCACCAATGATGTATCGCTGCCTGTCTTCCAGCAAACAGAAACATATAACCAAATGGATTCGAGAGAGTGTGCAGGTCTCCCTTGAATGGGAAGAGACACTACATGCTATTCAGACCAATCGACTTGCAGCCTCTGTCCTCCCAAGGCTTCGAAAGTATTATTTCACTAAAATGAGCAGATGGAATTTATCATGCATCCTTGGTATAGATTGAAATAAATCCTTCAAGTAATTTTTCTCCTCTTCCTCTATACAATTTCCTAGGGACCCTCCCTCTGAGTGAGCAGGCTGTCTCATAAATTCACTCCTGGGAGTGAATAAATCACTTTTACAGATACATAAGGTGGGCACAATAAGGGAGCAATAGGGGCTGACGGGTCTACGTGTGTATACAATAATATATATATGTATATTATATATATGTATATATATGATAGAAAAAATAGAAATATGATGTTTTTTTCATGTAACATGCATTTCAACGTTTTATGTAATTAATATTTCTTCAAAAAAACAGGTGCCTACCAAAATGAGATTTTTATAGTAAAACAAGTGTAGGTTAACAATAAATCAATACAAGTGTGTGTATTGAGGGGTAAGCAATAGGGCAATGTTAATACACATACCGCAGGGTTTGCCCTTTTGTTATTGGAAGAAGACGACTTATCTAGCAGCAGACTTGCCTGAATGTTATTTTGGTCCAAACCAAAGCCTGCCCATTCCAACCTGTTGTTCTTGCTTGTATTTTAACACATTCATTCCACAGTTATTCTGTGATAACTAATTTCCCCTTTTTCAATAATTGACCCCCCCCCCCCCACACACACACACACACACACACACACAATGTAACACACATTTCTAGATATTAGTGCTTTTAAAATTGTAGGGAGGTGAGGTTGGAGGGTTACTGTGAAAGAAAAAGAGACAAAGGGCGTCCGGAGTGAATGAAATATAGAATGTGGTATGTAATAGCTTAGCGGCATTTTAAAGGGATAATTATGGGCACATAGGATGACCACACACTGCTTGTTTGTTTTCCCTGAACCTGATACATCTTTGGGTTGATTGAGCGAGATTGCTCAAGTTTTGGAAATAAAAGGAAAAAAGTGGCTTAAAAATAGATTGGTCCGGTAAAAGGAATGAATGGGCGTTCCGTGCTGCAATTGCAACATATTACAGGGTAAATGTTACCTTGGTTTACAGATGCACGTGTATGTGTGTACATAAAGCAATAAGCTGTAACCTATTTCAAGGCAAATCTCCGTTTATGTTCGGGCTAGGGCTTAGGGTGATACCACAGTCAAAAACATTAGGCCCTCACTCGCACATACACACACACACACACACACACACAGAGTCAAGGTAAAAGAATGCATTTGTGGTAACCATCTATCAGTCCTTGCAAGCATTCCCAGTCTCACAACACATCCTGGTTTTTCTTCAGAAATGAAAGCGGTGCACAGTGAGGATCCTGTCAGTCTATATCAGGCATTTTTAATGGCCATCTAAGTGCAGGTAGACAGGTGTGGCCAAGCCCCAGGGCAACTCAGGAGATCTGCGAAGGCCAACGAACAGACAGTGAAAAGAACTGAAGGACTGAAAATCATTGGAGGACAGTGAAAGTATTGGAGGACAGTGAAAAGCACTTGAGGACTGTGTACTTATACGGATCCCATTTCAAACAGCAGGGTATATCTATTGATCTTTAATAGCAGAAAACGCGAAGACAAAAATTGGCATTAAGCACTTCTGACATCCAAACCGTCTCAAAAGTCAAACATGGGCTTGTTCTTGCACATAAACTCTGAAGCAAGTGCATGTGCATGGATTGTGCAGTGCATGTGTGCACATTGTTCTGGTTATCAGAGGGTTGTAATGGCACTGAATGGCAGACTCTCGCACACATGCACAATATTGCAGTGTGAAGGAATTTGTGTTTCACACTAACACTTGATCTAACTTACTTAATATAAGCATTATACCTGTATATACCCACAGTGCTTCAAAATTAAACACAATTTTAGTTAGACCCACAATATAGTATTTAAACAATTTGGCCCAAATGTTTTCTCACACGCAATAGTTATGCAAAACTGAGCACTCGCCTACCAGGAGAAAGAAAGAGTTACCAGGTGCAGAAGGAGCTGTTTCTTCTCACTAATGGGAAACAATATTCCAGAGCCACATGTTTCCTCCTTTCTCTTCTTTCTGCTAAGAAGATCCCACCACCGCTTTCTGGGAAGTTTGGTCTTCTTAGTGGCGAACTGCAGTTGACCTTGCCTGGGAATGCTCCCTCCAGTAGAACATTCAGGAAACCAAGTTGGCCCTTTTTGACTCTCCCATCACGGTGCAGAAAGAAGAGAGCACATGGATGAGGAATTTGCGCCCCAGCGCCTAGGCTGATCACCATGTTGATCCCTTTGGCCTAAGTACATAGAACAGATTGTGCTGTGAGCTGTGACAATTGATATAGAAGAGAGAAAAAAATGGGGGGGGGGGGTGGTCTGTCGTCATAGGTGACAGTGGTGACACATTGCTACAATATCCCTGCAAAGTAGCAGTGGAAGACATATAAGAAGGGTGCGAGTCTGAAGTTAACCCTCCAAAGATAGATTTAAAAAATCGAAATGTGTGATTAGCATATATAGAGTAAGCGCCCTCTATTGGGGTCCCAATATTGAGTGGTAGACCCTATAGTTGAAACCGGTCTGCGGTATGCTATCCTGGGGGTAGGTCGATTTGTAATGAGCTGGTGGACTATTTTAAATAAGATTCATTTTGCATAATATAAAGGGATTTTCTGCAAGGGTATATGGTAAATAATGTTTAACATTTTATGATTAAAGTTTCTTAGATATAAATACTGTAATTATTCTTTATGCACGCCAGGTTGTTGGTTAACTTGTTAGCTTAAGGGGAAATCTTAAGTGCTGTTGCGTGCTAATTAGAACTAATACATGTGTTTCTTTGTTTGGGCAGTTTCCTGAGGGTGTCACCATGTGATGGTTGGTGAGAAGCCTAAAATGTAATTCTGTTATTACCAGAATGAACGGGTAGTTGGAGCCAACCATTGAACGAGTCTGTACATAGGGAAAACTAATACAACGCAAGAAAGAGAGTACCCGAAACACTACATAAAGCAGTCCCACTTGTGAGTATTTATTTACAATGTTGTGGCAACATTACAGGACTTTGAATGAGTCCCTGAGCCTTCCTCCTGTTCAACCTTTATGGGTTCTGACTCTTCTCCTTCTCATTGAGAATAGGTGGACTGGTTACAGGGCAGGGAATTTTGTGGCTGTGGGTGTTCTACAAAATCCAACAAGGTGGGAACATCAAGTCCTAAAATGACAGGATACTGGAGCTTGGTTGCCAGGGCCACGGAGAGAAGAAACGTCTTCCCCTACCGTCAAATGAACCTCTGCAGGGGGGTAGGCCTTCATGTCTCCATGGAGACAGCCGATGCTAGCCCCGTCATTGGTCCACTGTTCCCTGAGGACTAGACTAGAAAACACTACAGTCTGACAACTGCCTGTGTCCACTATTGCTTCCTCATGCTGACCATTTATGAGCACTGGCACCATCCAACTTCTTCCCTGAATGACAGGATTTATCTTGGTGGATCTGGGAACAAAACAGAGAAGAGATGGCTTATTGGACATAGCCGTCGGACACGAGTACTGAGTGTGGCCAAACTCACCTCAGGCTCAAGTGGCATTTTAGCATAGATGAGTCAGTGTCATATTGATGCATCAGCTTGTAAAGTGTGCACAGTGACATGCGTTTATTGCGTGCGTGTGCGTGACTGGCCCAGATTGAAACAACAGTCGAGTAGGGGTCCTGATACGTTTCAGGAAAGACCCTGTAGCCATCAGCGCCAACATCCAACAGATATTTCATTGTTTCCTCATCCGTCCAGATTACATAGACTTCCTGAGATTTCTGTGGTTCAGAAACAATGAATCAGCAAAGACATCGCAGAGTATAGGATGAAGGTTCATGTGTTCAGCAACAGCCCTTCTACTGTTGCCATCTATGGTCTCAGATGTGGCACCCAGGAAGCTGCAGCAGAGCACCAGTAACTATACAGGGAAGAGCTCTTCTGCGGCAGTTTTACAGTACATTTGTACATACAGTTCATGTGACTAAGACACGGCATTCCATGAGGCTAAAGGAATTGGAAGTATGGAGAGATTTTTCAACCAAGAATGTGTCAACCCAAAGCGATCGTGCTGTAGATGAACACAGAAAACCTGACAGGATTGTTCCAGAGAAAACCAAGCTAGCTCCCCTGATCCTACCATTCCTCGCCTGGAACTCTGCGCCGCACTGCTTGCATTAGAGATGGCGGAGCTCATCCTAGAAGAGATTGATCTCAAACCAGATGCTGTTATCTTCTACTGTGACAGTAAAGTGGTCCTTGGATACATGCATAACAAGACAAAGTGCCTCTGTGTGTACACTCACAACAGGGTGCAATACATCCGTAAGTCAACAGGGAACAGTGGCACTATGTGCCCAACAAGCACAAACTGGCTACCCACGCATCTCTCCTTGCTGAGACTACATGGCTCACTGGTCCTGCTTTCCTCCACAATCCCTGTGTGTCATCCAGGAGAACAAGGCTTCTCTCAAGCTACTACATCCAAAAATAGATGTAGAAATACTGCCTCAGGTGACAAGCTTCGAAACTCAAGTTAAAGAGAGATGCATCACTTCTGAATGCTTCAAACAGTTCTCCAGCTGGGAGTTGCTACTGAGAGCTGTTGCACTTCTCATCCAAATTGCTTGCTCTCACAACCCTTACTGAACGTAAAGGTTGACACCACTGCAAGAAACCGCACTCCATATGAGCGGCCTCCAAGTGTTGCTGCGCTCACTTGCAACAGTCATTCCCAAGAGCCTTTCACTCATCAATCTTGGTCCAATAGTGGATGAAGACATCATCCGAATCAGTGGCAGAATGAAGTATGTTGAGTTGGACGGTGGTGAGAAGAACCCCATGATCTTATCCAGATAGAGTCATGTCTCCGTACCTCTGGTCCCACACTACCACAACCAGATAAAACATCAAGGCCGTCACTTCACGGAAGGTGCCATCAGAGCAATAGGTCTGTGGATCGTAAGTGGCAAAAAGCTCGTTAGCTCAATTCTACCCAATTACATCACCTATTCATCATCATCATCATCATCATCTTTGTCCGCTTATCCGATCGGGTCGCGGAGGTAGTAGTTCCAGCAGAGAGCCCCATCCTTCCCTTTCCCGGGCCACATCCGCCAGCTCTGACTTGGGGATTCCAAGGCGCTCCCCGACCAGCATGGATATATAATCCCTCCACCTGGTCCTTGGTCTGCCCCATGGCCTCCGCCCAGCTGGACGTGCCTGGAACACCTCCCTAGGGAGGCGGCCAGGTGGCATCCTAACTAGATGCCCGAACCACCTAAACTGGCTCCTTTCTACGCAAAGAAGCAGCGGATCTACTCCGAGTCCCTCCCGGATGACTGAACTTCTCACCCTATTCCTAAGGGAGAAGCCAGCCACCCGCCGGAGGAAACTCATTTCGGCCGCTTGTATCCGTGATCTCGTTCTTTCGATCATGACCCATCCTTCGTGACCATAGGTGAGAGTAGGAACAAAGATAGACCGGAAGATTGAGAGCTTTGCCTTTTGGCTCAACTCTCTCTTCGTTACAACGGTGCGATACAGCGACTGCAATACCGCTCCAGCTGCTCCAACCAACCAACCCTCACCGGAAACAAGTTTGACTTACTGCCGAGAACCCGGACACAGCTTTCGCTTTGGGAGTACAGAGATTGGATGGCCCTAAGTAGTGACCCCCTCACCCCATACTCCCGCAGCACCTCCCACAATAGCTCCCTGGGGACCCGGTCATACGCCTTCTCCAAATCTACAAAACACATGTAGACCGGATAGTCATACTCCCAGGCCCCCCTCCAGGATCCTTGAGAGAGGAAAAAGTTGGTCCGTTGTTCCACGCCCTGGTCGGAAACCGCATTGTTCCTCTTCAATCTCTAGGTACGACTATCGTCCGGACCCTCCTTTCCAACACCCTAGAGTAAACTTTCCCGGGGAGGCTGAGTAATGTGATGCCCCTATAATTGGCACACACTCTCCGCTCCCCCTTTTTGAAGAGGGGAACCACCACCCCGGTCTGCCACTCCTTAGGTGCTGTTCCTGACCGCCACGCAATGTTGATGAGACGTGTCATCCATGACAATCCCTCAACACCCAGAGCCTTCAGCATTTCAGGGCGGATCTCATCAACCCCTGGGGCTTTGCCACTGTGGAGTTGTTTGACTACCTCAGTGACCTCCACCAGGGAAATTGGCGTTGATCCCCCAGCATCCTCTAGCTCCACCTCAACCATAGAGGGGGGATTTGTCGGGTTTAGGAGTTCCTCAAAGTGCTCCTTCCACCGTCCCATCACCTGATCAGTTGAAGTCAACAGCGTCCCATCCTTGCTGTATACAGCTTGAATGCTTCCCTGCTTTCCCCTCCTGAGGTGCCGGATGGTTTTCCAGAACAACTTTGGTGCCAGCCTAAAGTCCTTCTCCATGGCTTCTCCGAACTCCTCCCACACCCGCTGCTTCGCCTCTGCCACCACCGAGGCTGCAGTCCTCCGTGCCTGTCGATACCTTGCAACTGCTTCCGGAGTCCCCCGGGATAACATATCCCGGAAGGCTTCCTTCTTCAGTCGGACGGCTCCCCTGACCCCTGGTGTCCACCAGGGTGTTCGGGGATTACCGCCCCTTGAGGCACCCAAGACCTTGAGACCACAACTTTCAGACGCGGCTTTAGCAATGGAGGCTTTGAACATTGCCCACTCTGGTTCTATGCCCCCAGCCCCCATAGGGATGCAAGAGAAGCTCCGCCGGAGGTGTGAGTTGAAGGCCTCCCGTACCGGGGCCTCCTCCAGACGTTACCAGTTCACCCGCACTACACGTTTGGGCTTACCAGGTCTGTCCAGAGGCTTCCCCGGCCACCTGACCCAACTCACCACCAGATGGTGATCAGTTGACAGCTCCTCCCCTCTCTTTACCCGAGTGTCCAAAACATAGGGCCTCAGATCCGATGACACGATAACAAAATCTATCATTGACCTTCTGCCCAGGGTGCTCTGGTACCAAGTAGACTTATGAGCATCCTTATGTTCGAACATGGTGTTCGTTATGGCCTTCGTTATGACTAGCACAGAGGTCCAATAACAAGTCACCACTCGGGTTCAGATCTGGGCGGCCGTTTCTCCCAATCACGCCCCTCCAAGTGTCTCCAGCATTGCCCACATGTGCGTCTCCCAGTAAGACTACGGAGTCCCCACCAGGAGCAGGACTCCATCCAGGGTCTCCAAGAAGGCCGAATACTCCACACTACTGTTTGGCGCATAGGCGCAGACAGCAGTCAGAGTTTTCCCCCCCGCGACCCGCAGGCGTAGGGAGGCGACCCT
Source organism: Aplochiton taeniatus (assembly GCA_017639675.1). NCBI lineage: Eukaryota > Metazoa > Chordata > Actinopteri > Galaxiiformes > Galaxiidae > Aplochiton > Aplochiton taeniatus. The sequence continues at coordinate 14,141,734 of CM030188.1, forward strand.
CTCATCCACCGGGATAAACTCCAACATAGAGGCACTCAGCCGGGGACTTATAAGTATCCCCACTCCCGCCTTGCGCCTCGCACCTTGGACCACTCCGGAGAAGAATAGAGTCCAACCCCTGTCCAGGATTGAGGTACCAGAGCCGAGGCTGTGCGTAGAGGTAAGCCCCACCAGATCCAACTGGTAGCGCTCCACCTACCGCACAAGCTCCGGCTCTTTCCCTCCCAGAGAGGTGACGTTCCACGTCCCCAAAGCCAGCCTCTGCCACCCAGGTCTGGTCCGTCGAGACCCTCTACCTTCACTACCACCTTTCTGGCAGCGCACCCGACCCCATTGGTTCTTCCCGCAGGTGGTGAGCCCACGGGACGGAGAAGTTGAGACGGTGATGGTGTTTTCCACGTTGCTTCTTCGGGCAGTGCCGGGCAAGCCCGGCCACCAGGCGCTCGCTGATGGGTCCTCCTCCTGGGCCTGGCTCCAGGAGGGGACCCCGGGCTTCCTCCGGGCCGGGTATCTACTCTTCTTCCTCGCTTGTCCATGAGGTGTATTTGGGACCATTCTTTGTCTGGCCCCTCGCCTGAGACCAAATTGCCATGGGAGACCCTACCAGGAACACAAGGTTCCAAGCAATACAGCCCTCAGGTTCACAGAGGCACACAAACCTCTCCACCATGTTAAGGTGATGGTCCCCAGGAGACTGGGGTCCCACCTATTGAAAGCTCTGGCAAAATGGAAGAATAAAAGATTGCAGTTATTCCGCCAAAACACCTTAGCGCATCTCCTCCCTTCACTTACATCGGATTGGACGTCTTCAGCCCATGGGATATCACTGCATGCAGAACAAGAGGAGGCCATACCCAGAGCTGGGAAGTGATGTTCACTTGTTTGAGCACTAGAGCAATTAGAATTGAAGTGATAGACTCCATGGACATGTCAAGCTGTATCAACGCAGTCAGACGGTTCTTTACAATGAGCTGGTAGTAAGAAGAGAACCGCAAATTGCCTCAGTTCAGAGATAACTGAAGTGAACTGTCCTACATAAGGGAATTCAACCGTCCCCACTCTTCACATATGGTTTCTGCATGGCAGCGATTGGAGTTGCAAGCAGAATCCTCCACTCCATTTTGCTGGTAGAGACGTCGCACCTCTCACACAAAGTTTGTGCACCTTCATGGTGCCGCCACATTAACACCTGACATCTTGTTCCAGTCTTGACGGATCACAATTTGCCGTTCATCCTAACCCTTGCAATGCTACTTACCCCAGAAGGTTGATGCACCTCCTACTCTTTCAGGAGACTTCACCGACAACGACCTCTTCAGGAGCCAATGGAGACAAGTGCAGAGCCTTGCCAGCAAGTTCTGGTCTCGTTGGAAGACTAAGTATCTACCAACCTTGCAGAGTCAACTGAAGTGGAATGAATCATGCCGCGACCTTCAGAAATGGGACCTGGTGGCTGGTGCTTTTAAAGAACAGCCAGGTTCCTTGCAATGAGTGGCCTATGGTACTGGTCACTTCTGCCACGCCTAGAAGAAATGGCAAGGTACAGAAGGTGGAATGGAATACATTTCAAGGTAATACCAAGACATTCTTTTGATCCATTACAGAGGTCTTTCTTCGTCTGCCTAAAGAGGACTGATAAATAAACTTTGAGGTTTCTGATTGGTTAGTAGTGGCGTCCCACAGGCACCAGAAGGGGGATTTTCTACTCTGCACTTAATGTGTTGTTTGTGGCAACCTCTGGCCAATATTTTATCTATTTTGTGTTCGTGTTATCCTGCCACTCCAAGAAGTACATATTGCAGTATGAAAGTATATTTGATATCGATGATGAGTTTATGGAATTTTCTGTGTAAATAAGCAGCCCAGCTTGTGTAAGCTGTTGTTTAGCAGCTAGTATTCCATTTTGATGGCGTTCGTATTTACTGTTGAATATATTGTATTTGATTATACATATTGCAATGTTAGCTTAGTAATATTGCTATTTTATGATAGGTCTATAATCCGTGTTTAATTTTTATATTTTATACAAGCTGTATGTTGATTGCAATTTGAATTATTTATTTTTACAGTTTCACTCCTTTGACATTTGGACACACTCTGTCTTCAATAAACCAAGAGCTAGAAGGCTAAATCTTGACTCATGTCATCCGTGATAGGAGTTTGGCTGGCGGTTTAATTTTGGTGAGAAACGCCTTAAAGAGGACGGTACGCCGTTCTGTGTACAGAACTATCTCACACACACGCAAATGAAATTTCTACGGTGTCCGCTTAAATACAGAATCAAACAATAATCCCATAATCATCATCGCTCAATATCCGCACCCCAAACAGAGTAGATAACCAGGAATCCAAGATATTACACCACCCAATTCCCGATATTAACTAGACACTTTATAATAAAAGGCCTTTCCTTCCCTGAGAGAAAAGGATGATCCTTGGAACACGGTCATCGTACGGTAGATCCAAAAGGGAGCGCTGGACTTGAAGATTAAAGTGGGTAGTTTGAAGCTCCCGACACATTACTAATTTACAATGCTCAAGCCAATCATACTTTGGCAACAAGAGTTTGATGGGGTGAAACTCCTCTGCACTGTTGAAAGGGCAGAATGAGAATACATTTACTGGATACATCAATTCCTCCACTTCCAAGATTAAAAGAGTAGAAAACGGAATAAGTAACACAATCCACAGTCATTTTGCGATAAAATTCCGCAGCAGCAAGAGCAGGAGCATACTGTAGGCAGCAGTGGAGCAGTTATAGGAGCCAGTGTGGTGAGTGAACTGTAGTTTAAAAAGATCACAATAAACGAATGTGTATGTGAGGGTTTGATTGATGGGACCTGGAGAATAGCTGTTGTGTGAGTTGCCTACCTGAACTAGCTCAACGTCGCCTCATATATATGTAGAACTGTTGCCGTAGCCAAAAGCAGATTTGATATGTTTCACACGTCGTGATGCCTGGTCCTAGGAGATGTTGATGCTACTTTATCAAGGTCTACCTAACTGGCACTCAATGGCTCCCATGACTCTCGTTTCTGTTTATAGCCGGTTTATTTCTGTTTGTCTCACTGAAAGATGGACAGAGGATTGTAAAAAATCTATCTATTAATCTATTAGATCCCTGTGTGAAATACATGTTCAATATAAAATACTTGTGAGAAATAATAAGTAATACAGTCAACCTCACCATGAGAGCAGAGTGTTGTTGTCTACTTTTATTTAAGATTATTTTCCAAAACAAATGGAGGTAGTTCAGGTGTTCCTGTGAAGGACAAGAAAAGCAATGTGAAGTGTTTGTGATTGCGCTAATTAAAGCCAAGGATGAACCATCACTTCTGTTGTAAATGTAATGCCTTGTGGGGGGAAGCAGCAACTTGAATGGTGGGGGGTGAGGGGTTGAGCAACGATGATCTCGGTGTCTTTGAATGATGCTCCCCAGCAATTAATGAATGTCACTTTCAAGTATAAGCTGCAGATGAGGGGATATGGGTAGAAGTGGCACATTCAAACCCCAAAGGAATTGAAAAAACCATTGCAATACCCTAAACCCATAAAAAGTCTTGTTTGAGCAGTCGTTTGCTTTTATTACATTTTTCCTCTGAACTCCAGTTTGATAAATTGAATTTACTGCCAAGACATGAGGCTCAGAAGGAGCATCTCTAACGTTTCCATGGCAAAGAGAGGCCTCCTGTAAGAGAGGCCTGCCTGGGGAGACAGAAAAAAAGGACTCTTTGTTGGTATCAATTACCAGGTGACTGTTGATCAATCGGAGCGACGGCGTAATGATTAGTTGTCAGATATGTGAGGAACGAGCAATGGTGACCTCCAGTTGATTTTTCTCCCCTCTCTTTTCTCTTTTTCCTTTCCTTTCTGTTTGCCATGCCGCTTGCCATGAACAAAGACAAAGGATATGGGTGGTAAACAGCTTTTCTGGGATTGGTTTCATTTCAAAATTTGGTATATTTAGTTTAATTGATCAACAACTTGTTCTTTATAAGAGGAGGGAAGCTGATTTGTCCTCTTTACCCTGTAATTTCTCACCAATGCGATCTACCAGCTTTAGCGAAGCCACAAAAACAAGCTTGACACACTGATTACTGTTTCTGATTCTGATTCGAGATACAGTAGTTGTCTCACTTGTTTTGGTTTCTTAGGCCACGGTCACACTGCAGGCAAAAGTGGGCCAAATCCTCATATGTGACTCAGATTAGTTTTTTTTTCTTAAAGATTATTATTATGTATTATTATTATGTAAGTTTGAATTTCTAGGCCAAAATTATGTTATGTGTGGGAGGAGCCATTGAGAGGGAGAGGAGGGACCAAATTCTTGAATTTTTTCCACAATTCTCTAGGGTCTACTGCTCAGATCCGATTTTTTGTTTGGCTGTTCACATTAATGTAGCCAATATCCGATTCCAGTGTGAACTCAACTCGTCAACTGACCCGCTCGTGCAAAATAACCTTTTGTTTGTTTGTTTGTATTCATGAACTCCAAACCAGAGCAGAATTGTGAATATCAATCTAAAGTGAGGTAAAAGTCACATCAATTCCAATATGACTGTTCAGACTGAGCCACCATGTAATTTGTGCTGTTCACATTTAAAAGTGCAGTATGTCAGACTATTGCCCCAGAAAGGGGCGTCATATCGTGCTAGCAGAAATGCAGACGTATCCTTCCAGGATTTATGTTGCTCCTATTTTGATGGCTACATCTGGCTCCAGCAGATTAAAAGACTACTGGACCCCATTGAAATAACACACTACATGCAAGCAGAGCAACACAACAAGCTGAAAATACTCTGTCTCTTCCTAGCCATTTATCAAGAAAGATAAAATGCTGCAATAAACAGTGGTGAACATTTCGTTAGTAAATGTAAAAATCTGCAGAAAGGAGTTTTTGTCCAAGGACAGGGCGTGAGTGGTCATGAAGTTTGCTAGGAGAATTACAAGCCCCAGACCCCACTCAAAACTTTTGGTTTTAAAGTTTCATGTGCATTGACCAACAGATCTGCGTTGTCCCGTTCCTCTTTAATGTCAATACGTATTTATTGTTTGGCAGCCTCTGCGTGGCAGTTGTAAATAATACACTTTAAAATGAAGAACAATCCGTTGGCCATGGGATGGCCACCTGTAATGAACTCAAGTAATTTGTGTGGCAGTAAATACACAGTGCTCTGATTAAAGATAGCTGTGCTGGATAGTATTTGGGTAATTATTCCCTCTTGCTCATTGCAAAAGCCCATAATGTCCATTCGGTGGACACGTTAAGGCTGGTTGGAACCGAATATCAAGTCGCTTTTTCACAATCATTCACTTCCTTGGCCTTCTCTGCCCTCGCAGCACAAGTGCTATCTTATCCGTAGTGTCAGTGCGTCGGAGTTAGCCAAGCTGAAGTAATTGCTACCTGAAATGGCCTCGTTCTGCCTAGCGCATACGCCTTCTGAATGTTAATGATGGATAATGTTAGCTCTGAAGGTGGGGCTACACTACCATGCGACTGGACCTCTAACAATGCTGGTTAAAGCTTGCTTTTTTGTTCCACTTCCTTCTCTTTACATTTCAATGTTTATGATTGACCTAATCCCTCTCCTTATCGCTCCATGCTGTTTGTAATTAACACAAGCTGCCTGCTCTCCTCTCTGTGTAGCTACTCTTGTCAGCCTCACTCTCTTCATTAAAGCCGCCCCCCCCCCCCCCCCCCCCCCCCCCCCGCTAAAATAGCCTCTATCAAACGTGTTTTCACTCTTATCACTCTGTAATCCTTGAGGCCACCACATTTTTTGACAAACTACTATGTTACTCAATAAATATTTATTTAGCAAAATGACATCAAAGCAGCCACACACCCATTTAAATGAGACGGGTCACAAAATAAAAAATGAGATCATGAAACTGAAAAGAGGCAGAGACAGAGGAGTGTGTGTGTGTGTGTGTGCGCGTGCGATAGAGACAGGGAGAGGAGGGGTAAATCTGGCCTAAGAGGGTAGCCTCCCGGTGAAGCAGGTGATGTAATCTCTCATTACAGACTGCGAAGAAAGAGACACAAACAGATAATTCAAATTAAGTCAACTAGTCGAAAAATAGAACAGCTACAACCGTCAGCACTGTGAGTTAGCGTGACACTGACTGATACAATTTATAATAATCTGAATTAACAAGCTCATAAATCCTACTTTTGAACTAGGGCTGGGGGATTTTACGATTAAATCGATGAATTCGAATTTTGAGTTCGCATGATTTGTAAGAAGTCTAAATCGCGTAAATCGCCATTTCAATTAGGTGCGCAGCACAATTAATCTCTTGACGTTTGATTTATATAAACGAGTTAATTCTATTAAACCCAACGGAACTAATTGCTGTAGTAAAAAGAATACTCGTCTTCTGCGAGGGGAGAAGGCCTACTGTGTAACAAATAGGCAACATTTTTTGTGATCAGTGTTGCTGTACTTTTAGCGCCGCACGCTATCAAACGCAGATGTGTATCAAACCTGGTTTATGCTTCTGCGTTCGCGGATCCGCGAACATTTCCGTCGATTCTAACCGGATATCTTTTCACTTCCCTCTTCCTTCCCCGCTCGACCAATCAGCGATTGTTTGACGCACAGGAGAAAACGTCGACGGCCGACGGGCTGTTAATTTGGCAGGACTCCCCGTATCCGCGTCTTCGAGCATAAACCAGGCTTCAGACTATACCCTGCGCCCTCTCCAATTTACAAGCTGGGTCGAGCTAGTGCGCAATGCAAGTATAAGGCATAATATAAGGTAAGCCTACTAAAGTTGCACCACGTATTTAAATTTGAATTGTGACAAAAATTATGCTTGCACCAATGGAAAATGAAGTAACATTTTTTACATTGCATTTTGATTTCAGAATTTGAATTACCATTTGAATATAGTCCACAGTCGAGCGGGGTATGACTTTAAAACAAATAAATGTTTTTCATATGTGGAAAATGATAATGCTATTGTGGAATTACAATTGCATTTACATTATCATTTTCATAAAATCCCCTATAGGCTTCCATACGGGGTGTTTGGTTCGCGCAATGAGCTATGGGCAGCGTGGTCCCGATTTAAATACAGTTCTTTCACTTATTTTTGTACTACAAAACCCAAACTCGCTCCATATACTTACTTCATTTAGCATAAACAACCACATATATTGTCTTCTAAATTGAGTAGGCCTTTAAGAGTCATATATTAAGATGCTAGATACATTCACTTAGCTAAACTAATTGTATGAAATGATAGGCTCATTTGTTTGCAGACTATATGCATGTTTTGAGTTCTTAACAGGCTAATATATAAATCAATATCATTGGATATTGTCACAACAGCATAGAGAAACATTATTTTACTTTATTTATATATATATATATATATATATATATATATATATATATATATATATATATATATATATATATAGTAAGTTAAATACAATTTCGGTATGCTTTTGCGACTATCCACGTTCGATCTCTGGACTGGACGAAAGGAAAAACTTAACATGTCAATTATAAACCCAACCTATCACTGAGTGCTCATGTACCGCCGACTTCTCCCCACTTGCCTGTTTCTATCTACTCGCCCCCTGCTCCAATGCACAGTAATAGTATAATAATAATAATCTCTCTCTCATCTTCTACCGCTTATCCTGTATTACAGGGTCGCGGGGGGGCTGGAGCCTATCCCAGCCAACACAGGGCGTAAGGCAGGGTACACCCTGGACAGGACGCCAGTCTATCACAGGGCCAATAATAATAATAATATATATAATATATATTATATATATATATATAATAGTATAATAATAATAATCTCCCATACTTGTAGTAACCTTCCTAACTGACTGAACGGTACCTGGAAGTATCTAAGTGGCAGCCATGATAAGAGCTAATGGAATACTAAAAGTTCTTAGAAAACTTGCTTCAATGCGTCCTGACTTATGTACTTTAACATAGGGTACACTGAACCGTCCTTTACGAAAGGAAACAAGAAAATGCCGCCTCACAAAATGCATGAACCCAAATTAGATTTCCCAATTTTGGGACAGCAAGCATCCGGTTCCCTGGTTGTAGAGTTGAATACCTGTAGATTAAAGCATATTATGATAACCATGTATTTTAGTGTCCCAAGTGCGGAATGGGAAGAGAGGGTTCCTCTATCCCCACAGACACACTCAAACATACACACAAACACAATCCCCTGGATCTTACCAGCCACCAACTATGATTAAATAAAAACAGAACACTGATACATTTCTCACTCCACCGACCCTCAAGGCAACTTGCCTGGTATAGCAGGAGACGGACAGAATTAGAACAAGGTTAAGATTTGGTGGATAACCCCTCACTGCCCCTGTCCTTCCTCTCTTGCTCCAACTGCCCCTGTGATAAAGGCATGCAGCCTGAGGCAACAGTGCAGTACAGAATCTGGATCTCCCCACATTTTGGGACCCCAGCCATCCAGCCATTCAGGTCTTGGAAATGGAAATAATCTATGGCACATACTGGAAGAATTGACGCATTATATGTCAGTAAACCTGCACTTAGAATTTACAAATTCGTTAACGTAGGGTTATCTTGTTTAAGATGTGTATCATATAGAATGGGCTACTTTTAACCATCTTCACATACAAAATTTAAAGTCTACCTGGTTTAAGAAGTGACAAATGGTTCTTTGTTTGTTGTGGTAACTGTTTATTATTGTGAACCAGGTCCATCTTACATAATTTTCACTCCCAAACTCCAGCGTTAAATTAACAAGTACGGATGGCATGCCTGCCAACCAGAGCCCAGTGCCCATAGACCGGAGCGCAGTGCCCACATAGGGGTGCTAAGGGGCACTGTCACACAGAGAATGCGTGAGGCACAAGAAAGAAAAACAAATGGGCAGTGAGAGGCAGCCCAAGTTTATCGGCTGTGGCAGGCTTAGCTCAGGCTACCATGGCTCCAGGGTTGGCCAATGTTATCGTTTTAATAAATGTAAAAGAGAGGGATCTTCCGCTGGCAGTTAGAGCTTGGACTAGCAGCGTTTTGGAGGAGGTGCCAGGGACCAGGGGCTCAAGCAGCCACGGAGGTCCTGGCAACGGGTGAGGCACATGCTCAGGGGAGCAGCGCCGGGAGCGGTTTGCTTGACAAGGCCCAGAGACAGAGCTCATGCTGAGTACAGAGGGGCTTTGTAGTGGGGGCCAGATATGCTGTAACACAGGCGGCCAGCATCACCAACAAATAGGGTGGCAACGCACACACACATGAACACACACATTGAGTTATTAATGGGCCAATACAATTAAGGATGTTTAGTCAATCAACTTTTTTAGTAAGGCTGAAAATCACATTTTATAGTTCATGTTTTTAATACATAATTATGAACACACTCCTGCAAGATTCTCCACTTATTTAAGTCAACACAAGTAAGCAGTGTTGATTTTTCACCTTATGCTCTCTCTCTCTCTCTCTCTCTCTCTCTCTCTCTCTCCCCCCTCCCCCACACACACACATTCATCCACACATAACATCCCCGAGCAGTGGCCATTTTTCTGTCATGATTTAAACAGTTGTTCTATGGCCTCATGCAGCAGTTTTTCTTTTTTGTCCTCATCTCAGTGAGTATGAAAGTAGTGACATTTTTGAGCCACTGTCCCTAGAGTTTCTGTCCCCGGCTTGACAGCAGCGCGTTTGAGGCGATGTCACCCTGCAATGATACTGTCAATGAAGCTTGGTAACAAGGCAAATAATATGTACGTGGGAAGGAACAATCACCTCCTAGAACTGCAACACTTAACCCTGGGCCTTTGATGAAGGGTTGGCATTACTTTGAAAGAATCAAAAGAATGGAAATGATAACAGCCCGCTTTTTCTAATGAATGGTAAACTAATGTCATCTTCTGCTGTTTGTAAATTTAAAGGAATATGTCCTGGGATGTATTATATGTGGTGTTTTGTTATCATAAAATTTAAATAATCAATAAATGCAAGGATTGATTATATTAAGTCATACTTAAAAATCAACGCCATGTGATTTTTGGTCTCAAAACATACACACACACACACAGACACACACACAGACCAAATTTCCTTTCAGCAGTAATGCATGCTGACTATTAGCAAAACACTGTTAGTAATGCAAATGAGTACGATGATGTTATCACAAAAGGTAAAAGGTCACCGTTCTCACTCAAGCCTGGTATCTCTGACAGCTGAGACAGAGAACAACCCCCGGTGGCCTTGCATCACTACTGTGACTGGAGCTACTTTGGTAACGGTCACTCTAAATAAGAGCATTACTGGACGTTGGCTCGCATGATATTGGTTTGACGATTCCATGCATTGGTTAAATAGCAGGTTAAAGCTGGTTAGAGGTTAGAATCCTGAACCTGACTCCCCCTTTGACCTGTGAAACACATATAGAAATGTTAGGTGCAAAAACACATTACTTGCCATGACTTCTTTCAGGCTGTCCCCATGTCAACAGGGTCTTCTTCATGTCATGTTTTATCAACATTTTGGAACTGGATACATTTCTTTCTTGGCTCATAAAAGCTATTATAAGCTTTCTTTTACATATACGTTTATGTTCGCACAAGCACACAGCTTCAGTTTTCCAGATCCCAAAACACATCCTTATATTAATGCTTTGTGCACATGTATGGGCAGAACATTTCTCATTCCCCACTTACATTTTTTATTTGTATAATAATGGACTAGTTTTGTTGCTTGGATAGTTTTGAAAAACACCAAAACTTTTAACTTGTCATTATAACTTTCACTCAACAGTAGCAATACATATAGGATATATCAATCCAGCTATTCACCTAATCATAACACAATGCACCGTCCCTTCCTAAAGATGAAATCGCTTCTACCATTTTAAATATGCAACAAATACAAACTGCCTTATTAACTGATTTGCCTAAGGATTTGGTACGCAGTTGATTCCTCCAGTTTAGTGCACAGGCTGTCAACTATTGGCCTCATCCAGATTACTGTAATTGGTTTCAAGACTAGTTTAGATGTGAATCTCATGCCATTTTGTTTTATTGCTTAAGTTCGGTCTCCTGAACCCATGGTTCCATCCTGTTTGCAACTGTTTTACATTAACATTAGGGGCTTCAGCAAAAAAAAAGGCTGGCTTTTCTTTAAAGCGGACTCTTTTTCAAACCCACTACAAAGTTCATACATACTACCTTTATGAAGAGGTTGGAACATTGTTGGCTTACTAGTCCTTTTGAGAACATTTTAAATCAATCAAACAGAAGCAACCTTGTTATCTAGCATGTGCATTTCATTTGTAGAACTACAACTAAAATACCAAATAATTTAGATGTAAACACTGGACCCAATGCAATCTCAAAGGAGTTACTCTAAAAGTGGATGAAAAACATTCATCAGTTTTCTTATTACAGATTTGATGTTTTGTACACACAAAATGTACTTCATAAAGCATCGGACCTATTTATGGATTGCAATGACCTGTATTTTGATTTTGCCTTATATTTTGCTATTGGATTCTATTGCCAAGCTAAACAGTAGTCTATGCTGGTTTAACTCTAGACCTTTTTTATACTTCGGCAGACTCCATTAGGCACTGAAATACTGAATTAACACTATTTTCTTGTAGCAATATACTCTACTGCTGCAATAATCAGCAGGGATTGCCCTTTCTCCCAGTAATCAATGCAAGTAAATAGCATTTTTGGTAAACTGACATGTGCATGTATGTGAATTAACAGAAGAATATAAGATCAATTACAGAGGTAAACAGATGTGCAATATATCACATTATTCTTTACAGCACTTTTCTCAACAACAAATTCTAGACTGTTTTCTATATTTAAGAGGATGTTACAGTAAACAAATCTATTGGTTCCCCATACTACATGAAATAAATTAGAATATATGTTTTACATTATTTAATATTGTGCAATATTCCATGTCTGTATTAAACTGTCATTGCCTTCAAAACAGAATTAAAATATTTCTAAAATGTTTTAAATAAATTGCAAAGCAAACATGATGATCAATTTGAGAGACAAAAGGTCAAAGATAGACACCTGTCAATCAATAGAAGAGATTAAGATTTGTCAAGGCTGGAGGAGCAAACTCAGCCGTTAAACAGTAAAGAAATAAAGACCTTGACATTACCAAAGCTGGAAGCATTGAACTATCCTATTTTTAGGAATTTCTATAGCAAATTGACTTTTGTCCATGGCAAAGGTTAAATTAGTTATAACTTTTTGCATTTCATTTCTATTGGTTGCCTCTTTGAAACAATGTTTTTCTCCTCTGTTACATGAGAATATAGTAAAGATCCAAATTAATATTGACCCCAAATAATTTTGTATGCTAATACATACTATCCTGGGTTGCTCAGATTCATTTTCTTTCTACATGAAAGGTCTATTCAAAGTGCCAATGAGGGTTGTATATCATCACTCACTGTAGATGCAATGGGTGTAAACAGGATAGATTTCTATTAAAACCCACTTGATTGATTACACCATTCTAATAAAAGGGTTGAAATGTGTTTTCACAATGACTGTAACTGGTTTCAGGATTATTTCAGTGATAGATCCAGGCTATTTAAGTATAATACTAGCTGTAATTACTTTTTATCGTATATTTCTTTTATGTACATTTTGCTATTAGCACATTAGTAGGATTGTTTTGTCTTCCTTAAAACATGTCCCACTATCTTTCTTGCCCCTGATTAAGATGTTATCCAATATTTAAAATATTCTTGTCTTATTCCCATGAACCTCTTGGAGAAAAAAGAGACTGGGAGAAAGGTTGGTCGCTGTCTTTAGAAGCATGTTTTGGCTGCTTCCAAGGCAACATATCTTGACCCCCAACCCACACACACACACTCTCTCTCTCTCTCTCTTCTCTTCTCTTCTCTTCTCTTCTCTTCTCTTCTCTTCTCTTCTCTTCTCTTCTCTTCTCTCTCTCTCTCTCTCTCTCTCTCTCTCTCTCTCTCTCTCTCTCTCTCTCTCTCTCTCTCTCTCTCTCTCTCTCTCTCTCTCTCTCTCTCTCTCTCTCTCTCTCTCTCTCTCTCTCTCTCTCTCTCTCTCTCTCTCTCTCTCTCTCTCTCTCTCTCTCTCTCTCTCTCTCTCTCTCTCACACGCACACACTGCCGTGACCTATGGCATACCATGTCAAGGCTTGGGCAGTGAGGTGAGAGAAGAAACATGACAGAGAATACACATTTCGGGACGTGGCTAGGGTTACAGTAACCGGCTAGTGGGGCAGAGGAGAGGAGTGGACTGGTTTAGGAAGTCAGCTGGACAAGGATTTGTGCTGACGTAGGAAACAGCGTGCACATGATTGGGCTGGGGCAGGGTCTTCAGTTTTCCATGGCCCAAATTAGTCATGCAGATCACAGGACCTGTTCATCCATCTCCACACCTACCTAGCACTATAGCAATAAAGGTTAGCCAGCAAGACACATTTACAGGATGCATCCTCTGGTGTCGGAACAGCTGCTGTTCTTTGCTGACAGTTTGGAATTCATGTTGGAAGTGCAAGCAGAGTCAAGCAGAAAAAAAGGTTAAAGGAGACCTGTTAAACAAATTTTCACCTCTTTTAGTTTAATTCTGGGACTCCACTAAAGAAGTTTTTCATGATTTACAGTAAAAAAAAATCCTTATTTATCTTATGCCGGCTATTCATGTAGCACATCATTTTATCCTCGTCTGAAGCAAGCCGTTTTGGCTCTTGTCTCTCTAAGGCCCCCCTCCCTAAAAGCCCACTTTCTTCTGATTGGCCAACTTCGCAGGAGCCTTCCCTTACGCTCATTGCCTGTGCTTGGTGGCCGTGCTGTGCCTGTAGAATATGACGATATACAGAAACTCGAGGCAAACTGACATCAGTTCGCCCCCGAAAGAGAAAAAAACTGTTGAAAACTTAGCGTTCAGAGCAGTCTGAAGCCTCAAGTTTTTGCTCACAGGAATTACTTTTACATACATTTAACTCTTTGGTCACGTTTAATATGAAAATCCGACATTGTAACCTTATGTTTATGTCAGAAAAGCCTTTGATGATTTAACATCCTTATAATGCGGGTTAGGGTTAATGATTCTATTGAGCCTTCCCTATTCCCCACTTACCTAAACCCAAATCCCTACCCATTCAAAGCAGCTTGTTGAGGTTGGGTTAGGGTTAGGGCAAATCCCTACCCATTCAGGGCAGCTTGTTGGGGTTGGGTTAGGGTTAGGGCAAATCCCTACCCATGCGGACCATCCCATTGATGTTGCCCTTTTACCCATGTGGATGGAGTTTCTAATCCCATGACTGACGCCAATGTGGTCTCTGAAAGACAGCCAACATCGACTCAGGATTGCTAGAGGCCTCCCGACCCAGCAACTGCCTCCGAAGCCCCATCCCCCCATCCCCTACCAAACATGTGCCTTGAAGGATCACTTTACCTCTCTGCTGAGCACCCTAACATAACCATCCCCCTTACACCAAAGGCAAACACACACACACACACACTCACAAAAACACACACAAAACACACGCTGTTTTTATGCTTTCTAATAACATGGCCTCCGCTGCCCTTGCAAAACGAGACCATGAATGGGCTGGAAAAGTGGGACTCCCTCAGCAGACACCCCCTGCTCTACCACGTAAGGAACACAGAGGAAACTTGAAGGAAACAATTACAAGGAATTGTCTTCCACTTGACATGCTGTAGAGAAATGCTAATTTGCCATTTTAAATGATACAAAAATGGCATAAGCACTGTCAGTATTATCTGATTAAGACGTCTTCCATTATACTAGTTTAGATTATACCACCATAATATATTCTGTATATATATATGTGTGTGTATATATATATACACACACACACTGTATCAGTCAAGAGTTTGGACACACCTACCCATCCACTTGAATGGGAAAGTGTGTCCAAACTTTTGACTGGTACTGTATATATACTGTATAAGATTTATTCAAATATGTAAATATTTTCTTGTCAATTTATTGAATATGGTCTGAATACCTGACTGTTAATCACTGGTTAACAAGAATGCAATCCATCACCGTCAGTAATAAGGACCCATTTAGATTCAGATTTACCTTATCTGACAGACCATCTTGGTCTATCTCTTTACTTCACAGTTGAGTTGGGGTGCCAGAAGCTTTGGTCTAAACTCAGGGGAATCTGCCCTTGCCCTTTTGCCGTGGTGTTTTGAAGACGGGGCGGGCAGCTGTTGGTGCCGGCTGGAGGAACTGTTTTAGGAGCAGGGGTCCGTCCCCTAAATGGAGCCGCACGGCTCTGATGGATCAGCACAGCAGTTCCCCCCTGCAGGCTCAAACAAATGGAGGGGAGCACTGAACCGCTATCACTCCAATAAAAGAGCTAGTGAGCCAGGTGAGAGGAGAGAAGGAATATTCTGAGGAACATTATTATTTAGACTAACTAATTAACTACATAAGAGGATATCTTTGTTTTCAGTTATAAAACATTTGAAATAAATGTGTTATTTGGTGACTGAAGAAGGAAAATGACTATAGCACTATGAAATGCCCTAGCTTCCACAAGAGGCATAATGTTAATTATTAATTGTAAAGCGTCTGCCTTTGAACTCTGTAACATATCCTTTTATTTACATGCAGGAAGCAGCGATCCACATGCAGTCAACGACTGTAACAATCTAGTGCCAAATTTCTAAGAATGCTGCTAATATACAGGTAAATTATTGGTATGGCCTGTAAATAATTAGCATAATTTCACTTTGGGTGGACTAAGACATCACCAGGGTACAATCTGAATGGGCTTTTCATTTTTTTCTCCCTGTTTGCTTTTTCACATCTTGCTTAATGTCCTAGTATGATGGTGTCAGGGGGTAGTGTGTCTCTCTGCATTATGCTGACAAAGAATGCCAATGAATAGAAACACATCCTTTAGTCTTCTCTCCCATTTCCATACCTCCGTCCCTTCGTCAGTTTCTTCACCAGACCAACCAATAAGTCATGTTGCCATGGCTCCTGGATCATATAAATCTGAAACCTTCTTCATGTCTATGAAATGTATATTTTTCCACTGTGTATGGTCTGTTTCCTATGGTATTGATTCAACCTGAAATGCGTCGTATTTTCAGCGATGCCATGTTTCTATTTTTGACCTCCTCTTTTTAAAGCATGACAGAAATGGATCTATGATAATCACATTTGGTCTATGACGCCACAGCTGGTCCATTACTAGCCTTGTTCCTAGTTGTGTGGAGAATATATTCCATCTCTATTGTACCTCTCTGGCTAGCTGGATGTCCCCCCTCCCTTTTAGAAGAACCTACCCCACCCCCTGCCTTCCCCTCACCCCCCTGGCATTGTATCTTCATTGCGCTTAGACGAAGGGAGAATCTAATTCCCAAGAAAGCATCTGTGCACTCACTTAAGCGCTCCCCACCATCTTCCATCCGTTCAACACACACATATAGACGAACACACACACACACACGCGCACACACCCACCTACACGCAAAAGCCCATACGCATGCATGCACTCACACATGCGCAGACTGTCTGCAGACTACTGGAAAGCAAACATACCTTGGCTGGAGGAGCCAGATAGGAGCGGAGGACTACCACCAATCCTTTATCAGAGCTTGTGCTGCACATCAATAAGACCAACACAGCTCCCTGTCCTCAGTCCTATCCTCCCTCCTTTCTGTTCCTTCCATACGTTCCTCCTCCTGTGACAAAACACCCTTCCAACCTCTCCACTTTTAATCTTATAAAACAAAGCATAGGCTGCAGCCAGAGAAATGACATCAGGTGGTGAGAGAATAATCTTTTTTTTTTTGTCATGGCCACATACTTTTATGTTTAGATACCTAGTTTAGCTGTGCTTGTGCTAATATTTTTTTTGCTCTTGTTCTGTATTGTCTTCCCACACAGCAGTACAGAACCAAATCGTTTTAGTCTGGTTGTGAATCCACAACTGTCGGGCTGTTGTATGTTGGATGAGGCACCTCACCCTAGGACCAGAAAGAAGAAGCAGCCATAGTAATTTGGTTTTAACCTAAATATCAATTAATTGTTTCGGTATTAATAGCTCCACTTAGTGCCTACTGTCACTTCTTCTATTAGAAAGAAACAACTGAAGAAAATAATTCAGTTTAAAATGTAGCCGGATGTTATACTATCTAGCCACGCTGTCCCTCTTTTTGTGTTAAACAGCATTTTGATACACATTTTGATTCAGAATTCTCTTATTCCATTAACCTGCATCTTGCCGCAGATAATTGTGTGAGCATATAGACACATAGGCACATCACGCACAAACACGCAAAGATACAGATAAGAACATTCACGTTCACAAGGCTATGATGAATAATCAGAGAGCGCAACACACACAGACACACTCACACACACACACACACACACACACACACACACACACTCTTCATCCTTGGTCCCCCCACCAGTCGTTTACCTAAAAAAGACTGCTGTGCTCTAACAAAACTGCTCGCCTCAGGGTTCCATGTGTGCATGGGAGGGCTTGCTGAGCATGGGAGTGAGAGACTTTTACCCTTGTTTTTCAATATTAATTTCACTCCCAGCTTTAATTTGATATGCATAATCTCGGCCTCCTAGGCCCTGAAAAATAAAAATACCCAAAACCTTTTTGTCGCATTGCGTAGGTTGAATCTCCTAAACTTGTTAGAAACACTATGGCAAGTGGCACATTTTAGGGGAGATTCCCATGTGTGCACAGTATACTTTGGAACTTAAGTCAGTTGAGCATCGCTGATCCATGTGATGTACACATTGCATTAGAAGTCTGAAAGGGTCTCACATCCAAAGCGGGAGCATTCCCAACAAGGGTTGCATATTGATAGTACTGGGAAAACAGCATGCTAAACGTCCCCTCTTCCTGCTATTTGCATCTTTGATCCAAGATTTGTCCAATGGATTATACAATATTACCTGCATGATGATTAATTACTTTTTAATAGAGATTAAACCAGGAAGTCACTGAGGGAAGAAGATGAGAGAGAACAAAAAATTATCCTAACTGGAAAATGTTTATTAGAACAAGTCAACTGCATCCTGCAGACTTGGGGAAGGAAATAAAGCAAAGATGTATCTTTTGATAGAGCCAGCTGTAGCTGTTCAAAATGTATTCATTTGCCTAGTATTTGTTTAAGGAGATTGAAGAGGAGACTGCTGGTTCTTTTCACCGAGTTTTATATCTTATCGTGCTTCGACAGATGAGAGGCGTGAAGCGTTAGAATGCCGACATGGCAGAGGAACTTGAATTTGTCTACACATTTTTGGAGAAGCAGCATTTTCTCAGAATCTGTGTAATGTTGGATGATGCTATTATTTTCCTGTGTTTGCAAGTAAAGTATTATGAGCACACTCTTGCAATCAAACCCACACCCACATTTTTACCAATATTTTGGGACATACACAAAGAAACATGCATGATTCAATAAGGTCAAGTTATTTGTTTTATTATGATACCTTCAAAAGCTTAGAAGAAAGTTTTGTATATGTCAAAGTTTCATCCATTAGGTCAAATGGAGCTAAGTCCCCACCGTAGTACAGTACACGTAGCTTAGACTGTAGCTTAAGCATATACTGTGTATAGAAATATATATATATATATATATATATATATATATATATATATATATATATATATATATATATATATATATACGCATACGTACATACTATGTATAGTACATAATTAAAGTACACACTCAACTACTTAAATACAGACATGTCAAGCGAGTCCAAACAATGAAAGGAGACCAGAGATCATTTCAAATTCCAGGACCTTCTAAGACTTCCAAGAATGTCTCAACTGGGTCACAGCCCCTCCCTGCAGTTACTGGTTAGTCACATGCTCTCATCAATAAGGAAATTAATGTTGCATTTAGTTTCAATTAACCTTCCCTGGCTACTGAGAAGGGGCTGAGAGGGAGGCCAGGGCACACGTGAAGGTCAAGGTAATTGAATAGCGGGTGTAATCATGAACACTTACAAGAGCTATTGCCACGGCGAGAGTACCTGGTACACCGTCAATAGGGCAGAGGTTGAGGGCTGTGTGCAATGTGTGTTGTTATGTCTTGACAAGGTTGGCCGTAGCACCGATAAGCACTTTACCATCAACAGTGATAGTCACCTCTTGGCCAATGTCAGGTGTCTGTGAGTGCTGAAGTGGCTTTGCCCTGAAAAGCAACACTTCGTGTTAGATCTCAGTGAGGCCTAATGGGTGTGATCAATACAGATGATGACCACTCACTAAAAGTGTTTTTTTTCACCTGTCTAGTTTATTTTACTGTGCTTTAGATATAGATAGGGGACATGGGATAAGAGGATCGGCACTCTCCTTTGTCTGAATGGACATGATATGTGTGATCAGGTATGGCTTGTTTATATTTAGGTTTTTGCTGAATTCTTTATACATCCATCCTGAAGAAACTATTATACCATAATTTCACATAGGTCCACAATAGACAAGCGTTGTAGCCATCCATCCCTTTAACTATCAGCTTTGGTAATAGTCCAATTGATAACACTGAAAGACCAAAAAGTTAAATCTGAACTGCTCAGTAAGGTTGCTTCTTAGTATTTTGTTACTTAGATGGAATACGTTTAAATTTACAATAAATCTAATTTATTAATTTGTTCTGAATCATTAAAAAACTCTGATCAGAGGTCATGTGGCCTTGTCCTTCTTACGTTTTTTTTAAAGTTTAGTGTTGCCTACACCTTGTAAGTGAAAAGGTGAAAGGTCGTTTCATGCTTTTTCAAACTGAATCTGAATCACCGTTATCAGTTTAAATTCCCAGCAGAGATACTTACAGTATGAAAGCCCAAAGACGTGGAGAGATTTCTGTAACATTGTAAAAACGTGAATATTGTGTTAGTGTTAGAGAATCCTGTTCACATGTTAAAGTATGTGCACTACAGCATGATGGACAGATATTTAGTTATGTCACTGTTCATGTGTGGAAGGCTTTTACAACCCCTCTCCCTGAATTTACCATTGTTCTGATTGTTTCTTGTAAGTTTGCTAGCTTCAGATGGGCTGTGGCCTATCTTTCTCTTGTTTCAGATGGACTGTGGCATATCTCTCTCCTGTTTCAGATGGGCTGTGGCATATCTCTCTCCTGTTTCAGATGGACTGTGACATATCTCTCTCCTGTTTCAGATGGGCTGTGGCATATCTCTTTCCTGTTTCAGACAGTCTGTGGCATATCTCTCTCCTGTTTCAGATGGGCTGTGGCATATCTCTCTCCTGCTTCAGATGGGCTGTGGCATATCTCTCTCCTGTTTTAGATGGTCTGTGGCACATCTATCTCCTGCTCTTTTCTCTATCGCTCTCACACTATGGTGATGGTTGTCTGGTGCTCAAATGCGCAACTGAGCATTGGACAACAGTAAAACACACCTGGGTGTGTCCATCTATCTGATGAATGGCTGTGTTGCAGGCGGTCAGATCGATGTGAGGTGTGCCTTTGTATGTGTTTGTGTCCGTGTCTGTTCTTGTGTGTGTGCTTGTGTTTGTGACTTGGACGGCAAGACTGGAAGAGCAGGAGCATTCAGCGGAGTTAGAAATCCTATTATATCTCTAACACATAAAACACACATAATCACACACACACACACACACACACACACACACACTACATCTTCTTGTCTTACTTTTCCTACACTGGGCTATGTTCAAGGCTTCACCTGCAACCACCCCTTAGCACATATAGTGCTCTTCCTCACACCACATATTTGGTATCTAAGACAGCCAGCCCTAAATGTTTGGTCAGTTGTTTGTGTCACAGGATGAAGACAAAACTAGATATAGTGTAAGGCCTACATCTTACTGATCAGTTCTACAATTAATAGCACATTGGCAAACAAAAGTCAAGGACTCTTTTTATGTGATTGCATCAGCATGATATCCTGTTCTTAAACTTTATCCTTATTTTCATTATTATCAGCCCAGTTTTTCATGCCCTTACGATGCCCACAGCTTTGACCATATCAACTCCATTGCAGCGTCAACATGTCCATCCTAATGCTGTGCAGTGCGGTTGTATACAGCTAAGTGATCGGTTCTCTAATTATTTCTTAATTACCATTTTATTCATTTTTTTTGTGCCATTGTTGAAATTAATGTGTAGAGCAATTTAGTTCTCTAGTGGACGAAGTGAACAAAGGATAAGAACCAAATGTCGGTCGGTCTACGTCAAGGCTTTCACAGAACTCTAATAGCCCCACCATTGTCTATGTATTGTGGTTACATACTTCTACAAAATCTATCTTGGTGGGCGTTTAGAGGACAGAATTCAGCTAATCACATCGAGAAGCGTTTGCATTTTAAACAGCTGTATCCCACATTCTTTTACATTACTAAGCGACGGTAGTTTACTCCGCCATGGTTGTTGGATTTACTAAGAAGGACAGAAATTGCAGAACTGGAAGCAGCAATACAGAGTGGTGTACTCTCTAATCAAATGTTTACATTTAAACATAGCTAGCTATCATGCAAAAGTCACTAACGTGTTTTGTGGTTTGCGTTTTGCATTAATTGAGATTGCTGGCAAACGTAGCTTGCTATGTGTTTTGTGATGTGCCTTGTGCAGCCTAACCAAGCAGGAAGTGGCCCACTCAAACCTTCTCCTCACAGGGCACCGTCTTCTCAACGTTGTTGCTTGCAAGGCCGGCTTCCGCATGACACACTGCTGCGCAAAGCTATCACATTTACCTGAAGTTTATACAGTTTCATGGCTGTATTGTATAGGCTGTATGCACTGTATTTGTGTTTCAAATTCTGTGTAATGAGTGTCTTCTTGCCTTTGGCTGTGTTTGTGCACACAGACAGACACACACACACACACACACACACACACACACACACACACACACACACACACAACTTCTGTCTTTCTCTGTAATTTCTTACACACCTTTCAACCAAACACTGTCTTGCAAACATTCGCTGATCCCCATCCTTCATGTATATCTCTCTCTCTCCTCTACAAGTACTATTACCTCATCTGTCCACCTTCAGTCCGCATTTTCTCTATCCCTCCATCTATCACTTCTGTCTGTCCTTCTCTCTTGTTCTTTATCTCTCTCTCTCTCTCTCTCTCTCTCTCTCTCTCTCTCTCTCTCTCTCTCTCTCTCTCTCTCTCTCTCTCTCTCTCTCTCTCTCTCTCTTATAAACACCTCTCTGTGTCACACACGACTCTCTCTCCCACACACAGGAACACACACACTTCTCTCTAGCTGTCTGTCTATGGCCAGGGGCCCTAGCGTGACACTCTATCTCTGACACATCATGCTTGTCCCCTTCTGATGATTCCAGCGTGCTGACAGATCAGCCAGAATATGTGTCAGCTGGGCAGAAACAAGCGAGGAGAGGAAAAGACAGACAGGCTGAGTCGCCTCTGTCGTGATGCGCGGACAAACCCTTCCCACCAGCGGAGAATGTCCGTTGGGTGAGGGAATGTTGCTGTTGTGACTCCCTGCTGGGATGCCTTTTATGAGCATGGTAATATTAGTGAGGGGCATGGGTATATGAAAAGGGCTGTGCTTGTGTGTCCTTTTCCTCTTTGGTGCAATCAATGTTATCACATTTTGCCTACACCGTTGTGCATAATGATTATGTCCCCTAGTCTCTAGAAATAACATTAGTATTGATGTACATACATGTGCACTTAGAAAAGCATCCTCTACACAAACATGCTGCTTACTGTGAAATATGAATACATACATGCATAAGTACTTGCAAGCATGACATCCTATATAATGCAGAGGTGAGACTTCTATGGGGTTGTTTGACAAGTGTTTGCTCCCTTCAGCTGTTGTCTGTTCCATGGCAGCGTCTGACACTCTTCTGCCCAATTTGATCTGCCACTGGATCACACAATCACTGCCCGTTGGCCAAGGCAATCCCGTCAGCTCTGTCACGCAAGGCATCCTTTAAACAGCCCGCCACCCCCCTCAAGCCACCTAGCTTAGCCGAGAGTGGTTAAGTACAGGTCCTGTAGCAGCCTACTGCTCCCCTGTTCTCTGTGTCCCCAGGCTAGGCTAGTTGTGTTAGGTTAGTATTTGTGCAGCATGGTTACCATATGGCTTTCGTGTAATGTTGAATACAGTAGAAAGTAAGGCTGCACGATATAAGAAAAGTATGCGATATGCGATAACATTGTTGAATATTGCGATAACGATATTTCTTGCTATAATAAATAGGTACTGCAGTGCACACAGCACTGCGTTTCTGCTGCTTCAATTCAGTATACTGCTCAGAAACAACAAATTGCTTATTGAATTTGATCAAATTTGATTGGACAAACTGAACATGTACCTTAAAAATAAAGCACCAATTAGGGCTGGGCAATCTTGCCAAAAAAATTAATCACGATTTTTTTCATGGACGATTTCGATTATAATCTAGATTTCTTTTTGTTTATTAAGTAAAGAAACTTAAAAAATAGCAAGAAGTGTTTTAAATAAGTATTTTCTCTATTTATGAAATGAAAGTTAGAGTGTGCTAATAACAAGTCTAAGCATATTCCTGTGCACTGAAACTGGCACTCCTGCCAAGCTATCAATCATAGATTTCTATTCAAAATTGCAGCTAAATGGGAAAATGTAATTACTGAAAATCGTTGGAAATACAATGGATGTAAAAACTATCTGGACGAGTTGGAACATTTTCGCGAGACGTGGAAATAAGCTATAAATAACTATAAAAAATTGTTAACTATTCCTTTAACTGTTGTTACGCGACTCTCCCTTCCTTGCTTTCAATCGCTCGTGCAGCGATAGTTGTATACCTAATCATTAAATTGTTGATTTAATTTACTTTATTTTTGTTGTTTTTTGTTTTATTGATTGACCGATAGGTATCCGCTTTAACTGTCACAGCCAAGTTTTTCAGGTATGTTATACTTTTTGAATTTCTACTCCTTGGTTTCTCTAAGGGACAATTTCTAGGCCCAGTATGGACTACGGCCCTAATTTTTTTGCCAAGACTAGCACAACATTATTTAAGCCCAAAACAAATTGACTGTCTCCAGAGCACCAAACCTGCATCAACACATTAGGAATGGCTAGTCGATTAAACGTTGCTACCCTAGCTAGTCAGTACCAGAAATACTAATCGGTTAAACATATTATTATTTTATTAATGTACACAATAAAATTACATAATATTGACAGAATTGTTTAGAAAATGGAAAGAAGGTTACGTAGGCTGTCAGAACCAATTGACCAGAGTGTGGTATGTGTAACCTAACCAAATGTGTGTTTAACCTTATAGATTAAATTGGGCTAAATGTTGATGGTTTTTTCTGTGCTTTCTAGTTTGCTAGTCTAAGTTTAAACTTGTGTTTAAACATCATGGAAATTGGTGGTAGCCTATAGCCCTAAAACACGTAGCCTAGGTAAAAAGTTCAACACAGTTCTTTGCTACTGCCATTTGTATGCATTGCCCGCTAATGAAAACTAGGTCTACTTGATCCTTCTTTGTTAAACTCAATCTATTTGCCAAATACTGAATTAGGATGATCCAATATCCAATTAAATTGTTTTTATTCAGCTAGTGACGCTATGGTACTAGGCTACTGGTATAAACTAACTACCCCCACTGCCTTCCATCTGCTTGCCCAGAACATCATCTGACTAATTACCTCTCTTGCCCTTCTGTCCTTGTTCCAGACTGGGGACAGTCATAATTCAGGCCCCTTCTCCCTGGAGGCAGCTGTTGCTCTTACTGTTTTAATGCTGGACTTAAATTTGGGGTCTGGGTAGTTTTGTTGTATATCAAGTAATAAAATCCACTTATGCAAAGGTTTTTCTTATGACAAGATGCCATTAAATTTGTCCATGCCATCTAGATAATATTTGCAAAGGGATTACGTTGGTAGCCAGCCCACCCTATAATCCAATGCAATTAATGTTCGTTTAGGTACAAGCATTTTGGTCTTCAATTTTCAGGAGACTATTTGAACATGTTTATTCACGTGTCATGCATCTGCATGCACTGTGTCTTTGTACAGCATGTGTGTGTCTCTGCCTTCTGATGCAGCCATTTAAACTTCAAGCAAACCGTGCCACCACGTTCGCAGGTCAAATGTCACTGTAGCTGGACATGTAAGCCAAGACGCAACACAGTGTACTCATAGCTCCTTGACCCCAGCTGGCAATACATATATGCAGATTGTGCTAATACATGTGCACACTCAAAAACACACATACAAACACATACTCAGATTGTGCTAATACATGTGCACACTCAAACACACACGTACAAACACATTCCCAGATAGTCAGTGACCCAGACCCATGGTTTACAATCCATTCCCTTTAAACTCATACCACTTCAGTTACCTAAGCTTGGTTGCTTAGGCTACTGCAGATGAAAGAGCCCATTGATAGAACTTAGAGCTGTGCAGATTCTCTGTTCTTGGACTGGGCTCTGAGGTGGCTGCCAGTATTTGTCGCCTGTCCCTCTCACCCTGTCACTCTTTCTTCCTAGTTTCTTTAACAGTAGCTCAGACCCGTCTCTTTAAATTCACTGGATTTGTGGCTCCATAATGGACTCAGTCGACAAGGGAACGAGCAGGATTAATTCAGCCAACGGCAGCAAAGGGATTTGGTGATGCCATCCGTATCAATGAACTAGTTTGAGGATTACCTCCCCCGAGGTGGAAGTGATCTAAACAAATGAACGTGAATGCCACCGCCATAAAAGCCAAGATATTGGAAGAACATCGAAGAAGAGAAAATGATGAAGATGGAGAGTCAAGAAAAGCTGGTTTGGAATCAGAATGAAAGGTAGAGAAGTCTAAAGTAAAAGACAAATAAGACAGCAAGACATGGAGGCCGATTGGTAAAATGACAGGGTTTAAGGTCTGTTCACCAGCATGGTAAAATGACAGGGTTTAAGGTCTGTTCACCAGCATGGTAAAATGACAGGGTTTAAGGTCTGTTCACCAGCATGGTAAAATGACAGGGTTTAAGGTCTGTTCACCAGCATGGGAAAATGACGGGGTTTAAGGTCTGTTCACCAGCATGGGAAAATGACAGGGTTTAAGGTCTGGTAAAATGACAGGGTTTAAGGTCTGTTCACCTGCATGGTAAAATGACAGGGTTTAAGGATCTGTTCACCAGCATGGGAAAATGACAGGGTTTAAGGTCTGTTCACCAGCATGGTAAGCAACATAGGAAGACTGGACAGTACTTTGTCCTAGATATGAGACTGAGGGCAGAGCCAGAATAGGGAGTTGGTCTGTCCCATCCCAACAAGCATGCCTGTTCTGGCCTTGTTGGGGCTGTACCGAGGGCCCACAAAGAGTGCAATAACTGGGCTGCTCACTGTGAGCCCTAAAATACCGCTATTTGTGGGGCCTGTCCTTACTGGACCTGTACTAATATTTGACCACATTGTGTTATTAAAGCTTTCAGTTGAATAATGTGCGCATCTTCTAAAAGGGCCAAAGGTGACTGAAGATTGGGGTCAAATCTAGAAAAAAAGACCAACACTTACTCAGTGTGATGGGTCTGAACACCACGGACATGTTTGTTAACCATGAGATTAGATTCCTTTATACAGCGCATCCGGAAAGTATTCATACCCCTTCACTTTTTCCACATTTTACAGCCTAATTCCAAAATGGATTAAGTAAAAAAAAAATCTCAACATGCTACACACAATACCGCATAATGACAAAGTGGAAAAAGTTGTTTTGAATTTTTTGCAAATGTATTCAAAAATAAAAAAATTAAATATCACATGTACATAAGTATTCACACCCTTTGCTGTGACACTCAAAATTGAGCTCAGGGGCATCCTGTTTCCACTGATCATCCTTGAGATGTTTCTACAACTTGAGTGTGGTAAATTCACTTGATCGAACATGATTTGGAAAGACACACCTGTTTATATAAGGTCCCACAGTTGACAGTGCATGTCAGAGCACAAACCAAGCCATGAAGTCCAAGGAATTATCTGTAGACCTCCGAGACAGGATTGTATCGAGGCACAGATCTGGGGAAGGGTACAAAAAAATGTCTGCAGCATTGAAGGTCCCAACGAGCACAGTAGTCTCCATCATTCACAAATAGAAGAAGTTTGGAACCATCAGGACTCTTCCTAGAGCTGGCCGCCCGGCCAAACTGAGCAATCGGGGGAGAAGGGCATTGGTCAGGGAGGTGACCAAGAACCCGATGGTCACTCTGACGGAGCTCCAGTGTTCCTCTGTGGAGATGGGAGAACCTTCCAGAAGGACAACCATCGCTGCAGCACTCCACCAATCAGGCCTTTATGGTAGAGTGGCCAGACGGAAGCCACTCCTCAGTAAAAGGCACCTGACAGCCCACATGGAGTTTGCCAAAAGGCACCTAAAGGACTCCCAGACCATGAGAAACTAAATTCTCTGGTCTGATGAAACCAAGATTGAACTCTTTGGCCTGAATGCCAAGCGTCATGTCTGAAGGAAACCAGGCACCGCTCATCACCTGGCCAATACCATCCCTACAGTGAAGCAAGGTGGTGGCAGCATCATGCTGGGGGGGTGTTTTTCAGCAGCAGGAACTGGAAGACTAGTCAGGTTCAAGGGAAAGATGAATGCAGCAATGTACAGAGAGATCCTTGATGAAAACCTGCTCCAGAGCGCTCTGGACCTCAGACTGGGGCAAAGGATCACCTTCCAACAGGACAACGACCCTAAGCACACAGCCAAGATAACAAAAGAGTGGCTTCGGGGCAAGTCTGTGAATGTCCTTGAGTTGCCCAGCCAGAGCCCAGACTTGAACCCGATTGAACATCTTTGGAGATATCTGAAAATGGCTCTGCACCGACGCTTCCCATCCAACCTGATGGAGCTTGAGACGATCTGCAAAGAAGAATGGGAGAAACTGCCCCAAAATAGGTTTGCCAAGCTTGTAGCATCATACTCAAGAAGACTTGAGGCTGTAATTGCTGCCAAAGGTGCTTCAATAAAGTATTGAGTAAAGGGTGTGAATACTTATGTACATGTGATATTTTCTTTTTGTATTTTTAATACATTTGCAAAAAATGTGAATTTTTTTTTCTCACTTTGTCATTATGCGGTATTGTGTGTAGAATGTTGAGATTATCTTTTTATTTAATCCATTTTAGAATTAGGCTGAGACATAATGAAATGTGGAAAAAGTGAAGGGGTATGAATACTTTCCGGGTGCACTGTATCTATATTTTTCTACAAAAATGCACCTGGCATACAACATATCACTTCAAAATGATCCATAACATTTCCTACATTAAATTGTGGAAAACCTATTTCAAGATGTTTAGCTGTAAATCAGCAATTATGAGTTAGAAGGACACACAAGATTCTGTGTAATATTATGGAGAGAGGTTTTGCAAATTAAAAATGTTCTAATTAATAGGTAACAGGTAACTTATTATCAACAAATTTCTTCCAATTGCACATTCTAATGTCTATGGGACATGAAAAAATTGCCGTTTAGATCATTCCTCTTGAAGTCTTAATATTTAATATTCATTTTGTTTTCCACTGGTACGATCTCCCGCAAAACTGTGACGAATTGCTTTACAGTACAAGGAAGTGCGTCACTAAATCAGGATGAGATTTATTCTTGGCGGCACAATCATTTAGCGATATCTTTCAATTATAATTTTGCTTGCCATACGTCTGCAACGGTTGTGGAAAATAAGTACACCAAGCAAATGGTAGGGGGCACCAAAATCACCTCCTACAGAAAGTTACGAATAGTAGCTTTTAATGTTTTTAGTTTTTTAAATACTTTCTTGTTGTTTGTGCATTTTGAGGTATGCTTCAGCGAAGCAACTTTGCTACTGTGTGTTTAACTTTTTTAACATTTAAATAAAGTTTCTTACTGTAGCATTGATTTATACTTTTATAACACAGTTCCATTACAGATCTGAGTCCTTCCATTCCTCACCCCCTATACCTCATTCTGTCCTGTTCCGTCCCTAGGCCTATATTGTCCGGCACAGTCAATAGTAGCATTACCAGAGGGAGTAGGGTGAGCCCCCGAGTCCCTAGCCCTGCCAGAACAAAGGGTCCTGTTAACCTGTGCTGCCGAGTCTCGTCCACCCCCTCGCCTTAATTTACAAGGTAGACCTTTCATGTTCTTTTTATATGCGCCCCACAATCGTTCACCTTCTGCAAACGGACATAAATCTCTCTCCAAGGCCCCTGTATTTTAAAGTCTTGTGTGTTGGGTTGGAATGCCAGATCAGGGACGTATCCCACATGGGCCTTCCTTTTGTGTTTTACCTGAATAGTCTTAGTTTTGTCGTTATTACAGTATTGAATGAAAATATGAAATGTTTGAGACCATGTTGCTGGGTTTGAGAGTAAAGGTGGGCACAAAAACATAAAAGTATATTTTTAGATCTGACTAACTTTTAGATCTGACGGTTTTGCATTAATTTCAACTATTTGATATGTATCAAACTAAATATCTATTGTATTGAATTATATAGATGTTGGAACAGATAAAAAACGCTTAGTCTTAATCCCACACTGTGATTTCAGTTGTGGTTTACCATTGATTATGAAAGTGAAGGGCAAAATAATTGCTACCCCCTCCATAATTTAAGGATATTGTTTCTTACAAAACATACAAATTGTTTCCAATCTTGAGAAGCCGAAGAGGCGTTGTCCTTTTCACATTCTCTTTTACCTGCTGGACCTAAAGTAGCCAGGCTCTCCACCATGGTTATTTATTAACTCTGGCCCTGGCGGAATTCTGGCAGGACTTGCAGCTGTTTGATTGGCCAGCAGCCGTGACTTACTTTGCTCGTGCTCACACAAATACTCAACCCCCCACGACCCCCCCCCCCCCCCCTAACACACACACACACACACACACACACACACGCCAACACCAGCCCAAGCCTTTATAAGCAGCCAAATGGATAAGACACTGACTGTACCGATAGTTACAAACCTAGAACACTGAAGAGGGCTTGCCTTTAGGGTGGATGTGGATAGCCTTAATAAAAAGTTGTGTGTGTGTGCGGGTTAGAGTTAGAAACTAGGTGACTGCCCCCCCCTCCCACCAACACACATACGGCTTTCCTGCAGCCGTGCCATTGGCCTATTGCCAAATGTCAAGCCGGGTCCTGAACCCCCCCCCCCCCCACACACACACACACCTTACCCTCAATCTGGGGCTATGTCAAATTACGTGACCCTGAAACGTAAGAGCCTTGAAGTATCAAGCACTGCCTGTCTGGATGGGGTGCCATGTTTTTATGAGTGTGTGGATTGCCACATAATGTTTCTTTGTATGGCAGCTGGTGCATATATATTTGAACCATAGTGTCAGTGGACATATACAGTACAATGATCATAATATTCCGACAACTCAAAGGCTCGGCTCTGCACAGACGCAATACATAGATGTGTATGCTGTGTCTAAAGAGGAATGTATAGCTCTCATATTTAAGTGGTGTCTGCCAACGGGCCACTGTGTGGTGCACAATGGTCAGTCTTCTCTATTATCAATTTGTTGTGTTTTGTTAAGATACATCACCAAGACACACCAAAACAAAATGAACTTGAAATGAAATCCAGAAAAGTACGAAAAAAACTGTTGTTGTGTTCTGTTCCCTAGGTAACTGCTTGATTGCTTGAATGCTTGAAGCACACCAAGCACATTTTCTTCAATTTTTTGTCTATATTTTATTTAACCGTATTTAATTCTCTTGGACAGACATAATGGCTTGAACTCAGAGTTCCGAATCACATGAGGAAGGTAATTTCAGAGTATCGGTGCAGCAGAACTGAACGCTCTGTCCCCCATGGAGCAGTGTCCGGTTTTGCGGGTGGTGAGGAGACCAGAGTCAGAGGAGTGGAGGGTACGAGGAGCCGTATAGGGTTGAAGAAGGTCAGAGAGGTAGGATGGGGCTAGTCCATGGAGAGATTTATAGGTGAGTAGTAACATTTTGAAGGAGATGGAAGTCTTGATGGGGAGCCAATACCGTCGCAGAAGACTGGGAGTTATATGTTGCCAGGGTTTAGTGCGAGTCAGAATCCTTGCAGCTGAATTTAGAACATACTGGAGCCAATCCAGGGCCTTGCTTGACTCCCCGAATAGGACACCATCGCAGTAGTCCAAGCTTGAGGTGACGAAGGCGTGAATTAGTGTTTGAGCAACTGCATGCGTTAACAATGATCTGAGTCTGGAGGTGTTTCTCAGGTGGAAGAAGGTAGACAGCTTTTAGATGAGGTTCCATGGAGAGAGGAATCCAAGACCACACAAAGGTTTTTGACCTTGGCAGAGAAGCAGATAGAAGAGCCGGCAATTGTGAGGACCACATCACCAACCTCATTGAGCAGAGCCTGAGGAGCAACAATCATCAGCTCCGTCTTGGTACTGTTGAGCTTCAGAAAATGATGGGACATCCAGGATTTAATTTCAAGTAGGCAGTTTGTGAGTGAGCGGGAAGGGAGGTTTGTGTTGGGTTTGGTGTGTATGTATAGCTGGTTGTCGTCAGCATAGCAGTAGAAATTGAGTCCATGTTTACAAATTGTTTTTCCAAAGGGAAGCATGTAGATAAGGCTAGGCTCCAGGACTGAGCCCAGCTGTACAACCCGACAGACTGGCGCAGGGGAGGACTGGACCTTGCTAAGGGCCACAGGAGGGTACCTGCCAGATAGATCCGACCTGAACCATGTGTGGGCAGTATCAGTGATGCCCAGGAGCCTATTCAGGTGGTCAAGGAGGATGATGTGATAGACAGTATCAAAGGCTACTGAGAGGTCAAGAAGGATCCGTAGAGTTAGGCTGCCGGAGTCTGCTGCCAGGAAAAGATCATTCATGACTTTGACTAGAGCTGTTTCTGTTCTGTGTTTGGGCCAGAACCCAAATTGCATAGGCAATTGCTCTAGGATTTTGCCTAGGAATGAAAGGTTGGAAATAGGCCAATAATTATTCAGGGACTCTGGGTCCAAACCCTGCTTTTCAAATATAGGGTGGACCACAGCCATCTTAAGCTCTGAATCCTGAACATTTCCTAACAAGTTATCTACCAGAGGTCTCTGGGCCAACGTCAAACGAAAGTTTCTATAGGATGGAGTGACTATGGTTAGTGGACTGGTTGACAGTAGGCAGAACTGGTGGAAAGATGGACCAATCGCAGATGGGCACCTGAGTTGAGGATAGTGGATGGAGAATGGAGACTGGAGACGCGAGACACAAAACCCGGCACGTGTTTAACATGTGGAGACACCCTTTTTACGTTTAACTTCGAGGTTGTACATTTTGTCCAGTGCATATGTTGCTGGTTCTGCTAGTTGTACATCCGCGACAGGAATACCAGCGGGTTATGATCCGAATAGGCCACTACCGGTACAGGGCTAGATCCAGCATAGACCTCAAAATACTGTGGAGCCAGTAACATCGCTAGGTCCACTTTCTCGATGATAGAGTAGTTCACCTAAGACATGTTATATTTAAGGGAAAAGCAATAAACAGGGTTATCAATCCTAAGTTTTTGCCGAAACTTTGTTAGTATCCAGCCAAGCCAAAACCTGTGAGCTCACGCCTGGTTGTGGGTACTGGAAAATCTGTAATAGCACAGGCCTTTGCTTGGACAGGGCGCACTTGCCCTTGACCTACCTGTTTACCCAAGTATGTGACTGTTGCTTTACCAAAATCCCATTTCCAAGTTCAGTGTCAACGAGGCGTTAGCAAGATGATCACAGCCTGTACTGCATTAGTATGCTCCGACCAACTTGACAAATAGGATGCTGAACCAAGGTTGTCAATACAATATTCTATGTAGGGACACTGGTGCGCTTGGGGAGCAGTGACAGCGTTCACTTATTAATGTGACATACTTGATCAGGAGTGCGAATCACATAGGACCAGAGAATCGTGCATTATCACCAGGTTTGAGGGAATTGGACATGGCCTTCAAAACGATGTTTCGTGGTAACCTGAGAGGAATCCTTTGCCGTACGCAGGTGTAGTGTAAGCGCTCTTGGAACTAACGTGGTTCCCTACCTTGTTTCTCTTGCCAGTCAACAGTTATAAACTGTTGCATTACACTGGACCCACATGAGGTCTGATCAGACAAGGGCAAAATGTCAACAAGCAGGAATAATTACGCAGTACCAGTATTCCTTAGCACCTCAACTATCTGCTGATCCTTGGATCTCCAGTAAGGGAAACCAACCCTTTAAAAATGAACAGACTATAACTTCGATCAGGCTTATTCTTCATGTTACTGGCATACGGAACCTGCTTGGAGACTGATTTACCCAAGCCAACCACATTTGGCTGTTGTGAATCCTGGGAATGTTCAGGATTATGGCAATAATAGCACTCACTCATCACTTTGGGGTGGTATTCTTGGGTTTGCGAATCGGGGAGAATCAGGGGGGTTGCGTATCGGGGATAATAATGTGGCAGGGCTGCAATGTCACTGCGTGCGGGCACAAACAAGGCTTTGTGTGTGAGCACAAACTCGTCTAAGTGCTAAAAGGGTGTCTGAAAAATGCTATATAAATTAAATGAATTATTATTATTATTATTATTATTAGGGACTGAGATTAGTGCCATTAGAATTTCATTAAATTGAATTTGAATTGCACATTTGAAATTGAATTAAATGGTTCTGAATTTGTATTGCACATTTGAAATTGAATTGAATGGTTTGAAATAGAATTTGATTCTCATTGCATTCAGTTTCCATTTAATTTCACTTTAGAAAAATCTGTTTCCGTTTATTTTTAGATTGCTCAAAAATTCTGTTCTAAAAATTCAAGTTTTTTTCAGTTCTCAGTGAGACGTCAGGGGACTTATGAAATGCAAACGTGCATCGATTCAATAGAACACATCTTCACCCACTGTTTGTCTGTAAACACTAGTAGTGGAGGCAGGATGCCTGTTTATTTAAAATAAATCTAGTTACAGTAAAATTATACCAATTGGACGGATTATTAACTCAAGACGTTATATTAGGAAAAATAGGGGTGTTCATGTATGTTTAATTTGAATGCGAAATGTAATATCAAATGCTGTAATTTTCAAATTGTTGGACAACTGCATTTTAATTTTAAAACTAGGATTTAAAAGTAGGCTACATTTTGTATATTGCATTTTCATTTTCAAATTTACTTTAACATTTGAATATTGTCCACAGTAGAGCGGGTACAACTTTGAAAATGAACTGTCTAATAGCTTTTCCATGAAACCTCCTCTCCCTGCTTCTAATTCAAGTGTATGCAGTGAAACTGCTTCATCTGCCTCGATTTCCCGCCTCCTAATCTCAAATTGAAGGTTCACTTTAGCCTGCTCCTTTGTCTCTAGGTTGTGGCATGCCAAACTAAGCTTTAAATGAGTATCGTAGCCCCAAACAGATAACATTGGCCCAGTGGATGGTGGATCAAAGGTAAAGGGGCAGCGGTCACACCTTCCTGGTCTGCCACCAACACAGGAGCGCCTCTTGTTCCTCTGAACCTGGCTGCACTGGCAACACTTCCTGCTCCACACACTCAGCCAAGATTACGGCTTTGAACTACCCTTTACGGAGAGCCCTTCATACTGCAACACCATATTCACTGGCAATCAACAATGTCTTTCCTACACTGATCAAACTGTCTGAGTAGGACCACTCACAAACTCTCTCAGATCAAAAGATGCCATTTTATCACCTATTAAATACCAATAAAATACTTGAATACTTCTTGGTTTGCTCCCATTCTACCTTATCGCGGAAGAGTGCTGGGCAGTACTCTTTGCGGTCACTTGACTTCTTCATGCTGTCTGTACTAAATGTGTGTATGGCGAATGGAAAAAGAGCTTTTATGTATTTTGCACCCTCAGACAGATATGTTGCAGAATTTTTTGAAAATAAATGATTTGATTTCTCTGCCTGCTTTGAAATCCAATGACTTGACGTGAATGAGAATGAGAATCATTTGGATGAAAGTACTTAAATTGACATTTTGGATATGTGGCTTGTACTAACCTTGTTAATTGGGAGGGTGTTTTATTGCAATGCTCTGTGTTTTTGTTTCTGTTTTGTAATCACGTTTATATTCTGTGTTGCTGCCTATCTTGGCTTGCAAAGACATTTTGAATATCAACGGGGTCTTTAAGGTTGTATTAATAATTAACAAGCAGCCAATTGCTGCAGTATACACCCCGATCATAAAATACAAAACCACACAGTTCAACTACAACAATCACCTTAACGGGAATATATATATATATATGACGATATATTACGTCTCCAATTCATTTAAATTAATTTAACAACGTGAAAGACACATAAGTGATGGATGTAATCCAAAGCTGGACAACATAGGAGACAGGTGTTTTATAAGTGCACGGTGACAATACAATACATGTAATAAGGGTTACTGTTTTATGTCCAACTATTTACAAAGGGTAGAGAGATAAAGGCACATGTGCGATGTGAAATCAAAGAATCCAATGAAATAAGATTAAGTATGAAAAAAACTGAAACGGTCGGCTACAAGAAAACACCAGAAAACTCAAATGTGTACACGGTGTGTACACTCCTTACCTAATGTACTGGACAGAATTGAACATGCTACATGGGTGCAATGACTGTGCCCCCTTACCTGTCACATGTTTGTGTTTTTGTGTGCCGTGGTGTGTGTGTTTGTTTGCGTGAATGAAGTGTTACCGTGTCTGCTTTCAATGATGTGCAAATGCACAGAATGTATGTCTGTGCTTTCCCTGAGCCAGTGGCCCTGTTATGACTTATTACCCGCTGACAACATTTAGACACCCCAAACCCCTATACTGACACAAGGCCCGATATGGCTGGGTCGTGCAAGGTCATGTTTTTGCTCACCGCTAAGCCAAGTTGAAATAGTAGAGTTGCACTCTGTCAGATAAGGGCAGAATGTACTGTGTCGTATTGGAAGGGGAACATAGTGTAAAAGAGCAAGAGAGCCAAAAACAGTCTATGATTGCCACTTCCGCCTGGAGCAAAGTACGGAAGATCTATTGGAAAAAAGCTCTCCCTGAACAATGTTGGGGACAAGAGCTGAACAAAGCATGTTTTGCGAAAATAATGCAAAATAAAGCGATTTGTTCATGACCTGCACAATGTTGTTCTATACCATTATTGTTAGCTGTGTTTGGTTCCAATACAACCCTATTATGTATGTGTGTGTGTGTGTGTGTGTGTGTGTGTGTGTGTGTGTGTGTGCATAGGCTGTACTCCCTTTTGACTGTTCCCCATGAGGTAACATGCTGTCTCATCTGTAGTGAAAATAAAGGAGGTGCAGGGAGAATATTTTTTCCGTTCTGTCTCTCTAGCTCCCTACCACTTCCGTCTCGCTTTCCCTGGGGTTTTAATTACTCTCACCTCTCATTAACAGGGCTAGGCCTTTCGTCCCTCATGTTAATGGCGGTGCTCGCGCTCTCTCTATCTCTCTCACTCACTCACTCACTCACTCACTCACTCACTCACTCACTCACTCACACACACAAAGACAGCGCATATTACATATGCATACACACAAAGTATAATACCCACTCACACACACAATTTTAAATGCGCAATTGATGCATGTGCAAAAACATGTGCAAAAGTCATACCAGCCGCAAATGAATGCCCAAGCTGATTACTTAAGAAGGATTGCTTTGTTCAAATGAGCAATTTAGCACACCTCGTCCATTTTGTGTGTTTACCTTGATGTACATGCAATTATGGGCGTTTCTACTTTAGAGTGCAAAATACTGGTAGGAGACATGCAAATAGATCCATTTAGCACCCGCAATAATATTTACCAAACCTGAAAGTTGATTTTTTTTAAATTTAGTACGACTGAAGGGCACGTACTAATCATATGCACACGTTAAGTGAGATGGCTGCCTTTTTTGTGGTGAGGAGACGCAGGGAAAACCAAAGAACACATTGAGAAGGGAGTGTCTTTCTTCCACCTGTGTTAACCTTTTTGAGATGTCAGCGGCAAAAATGATTAACACATCTCACCTATCTAGCAATTTTTGAGTTGAATTGACCGTCGCCTCTCCTGTTTTATGTGCCAACCTTTTATTACAGGCCAATTTTTCTCACTGATAATCTCCCATATGGCATTTCTTTTTCTTATATTTATATTTCTTTGCTGTAGCTCAACAGCGTATTGGTCTCTTCCACTAATACTTCCACTTTGAAGGGATCAAATAAAATTTTCCTTTTGCGGTCATTCTGGTTTCCGTCCAAAATATCCATAGCTAGAATCATTGAAACACGCAAACCCCTCATTTACATATTGCTGTTTGCACCTGACGTAATTTACGCAATACTCTTAGTTGATCTCCCACAAAGTGGGTGTAATATTTATGTACACGCTACTTGAGATCTTATCAGGCCCTTAGTGTTTACTTTCACAATCACAAACAGACACATACATGATGCTACTTTGTGTTTGTTCTATGTATCTGTTCTAGTATGTCCTCAATTGTAAAGTGCTATATAAATTAAATTATTATTATTATTATTATTACTTCTCCACTGCTGAATGTTGATGTTCCCACTTAGAGCCCTGTGGTGAAATGTCCCTAGTGCCTGGCTCTCCTTTTTAAATGGTGTTTAACAAAGTGGCTGACACTAAGGCTTCCCCCAGGTCACCTCATTCACCCAACATTGCCTGTCTGTTGGTAGCCAGATAGCCGGTCAGCAGTTTGATGAACAAGGAGAGCTGTCCCTCTGGTCAAGACATCAGAGTTTGAGAGCAGGCTAATTCCACTAATACAGATTAGCTCCTGTGGGAACAGCCGAATCGATTGATCAACAAGGCCCGGTGAAAAAAAAGCTC
The DNA here is from genome assembly GCA_017639675.1 of Aplochiton taeniatus. Taxonomy (NCBI): domain Eukaryota; kingdom Metazoa; phylum Chordata; class Actinopteri; order Galaxiiformes; family Galaxiidae; genus Aplochiton; species Aplochiton taeniatus. Next base: position 14,179,549 of record CM030188.1, read on the forward strand.
CTATATTAAATTGTCCACACAAATAGACATGACACCATCCTTCTTCTCCCTCTGTCTTACTCTCTCTCCTTCACCCCATCAGCAACTTGGGTGGAGGGAGGTTAATAAGTGCACAGGTGTGCTATCTGATGTTTGCAATGCCCAAGCTCTATTACTATTTACTGTCCGTTAGCATGGTGGGGTAATCTCAGCATTCTGCCTTTAACATGTTTAAAAGTACTACTAGTTAGGCCTAATTACTACCTTCAGTCTACTAATATGATCAAAAAGCAGCCCTAAAGCTACATGAATAAGTTCAATTACATGTAGACTTTTTGTCTGATGTGCATTATGTGTATACTATATGTCATTAAGACTTTTTTTTTATAAAGTTTACTCCCCAGATAGTCCATCTGTATTTCCATTAAATGCTTTTTTTTAAGGCGTAGGGTTCCTGATAAATATAGTATTTTCCCAATGAAGGTGCTCTCGCAAGTAATCAGAGTTACTGGAGAGGTAGTCTGGCTGACAGAATGTACGTTTTTTGGAATAAGCCTGCCAATGGAGCCAACTGTTTCATTCGGCACCACTTAGAATCAATCTGGACTCCTCCCATTCCGCTATCTGCATGTTCCAGTTTTGAAGTCCCTGTCGCTATGGGAAATGACAACAACGAGTTCCGAGCTTGAAATCTACACACTGGAAAGCTTTAACGAAGACTTGGATCGTGCAAAAAGGCAGACCTGTTTGGTTATTTCAGTGAATGATTGGAAAATGTTGCAAAGAATAGGTCCAGAGAACACTCCCGAAAATTATCGGATGGAACGCTTTCATTGCAGTAGCATTAACTCATTAGCCCCTGCTGCTAATGGCTATCTCTGATTGCCTCTGGTTGAGTCTAGTAACCGGTTGGCTTTTATTACGTAACAAAGGTTGAACAGCGAGGTCCTCTCATTTACCAAAGCCAATGATACGTAAAGGCGACAGGTAACAGATGCTCCTTTGTAAGTGCATGCACAGATAGACAGGCAGGCAGACAGACATACTCAAACACACACACAGGCAAACTATCTACCTATACCTTAACCAACAGGCACACAGACCTAGGTCATTGTCATTAAGGATTTGAGAGGGTGTGGTAAAAGCCTGTGGCAGGCCGTGATTTCTAAGTGAGAGAGAGAGGTAGATGTAGAAAGACATAAGACCACCACCATGGGAAATGGGGGGCTGACGGTGCCCCCTGCTTTTTCTGTATTGATTAGCTACAATGGCAATAAAAAAATAGGAATAACAATATTTTTTGTATTGGGTTTAGTGTAAGACTATGAGCAGAGCAGAGAGGGTGGAGATTTTATTTCTTTGTTTGATTTATTAAAAAATGTGTGGGCCTCTTATCCGATCAGATTTGTCTTTGCTGATTCACCCACAGTGGGACACAGTTTCTGTTACAAACGCAAATGTATGTAGCTGGTTCATTTCAAAAACCCTACCAAAGCAAAGTTTTTTGGGACGAGTGTCCATCCCTGATAACAGCATCGGCCCCAACCCTGACAATGAGCAAAGTTCTATTGAGTCGGTTAAGGCCAGCCCTTAGGTTCTTCAATATAATCATGTTGACAATTTAGTTGTTCAACGACACCATTATCAGTTGCAAAAGATATTGCGGTATGAAGCCCTCGCTTTTCTTGTTAACACAATACATCAACTCATTAATGATGTGTCGTTTTGGGGGCAGTACATTGAACTAAATTCCATACTTTTGTTGTGAAGGCAGTTCAGTGATTTCGGCAAAATTTTGGACTCAATTACTTTGCTAATATGGACTGCACAGTACTGTTCTACCCAAGGGGCAGTGCCGTTGCTCGTGAGATAGTCCGGTTACATGAGTGTAAGATTCGTGAATAAAGCTGTGCCAGTTGGCATCAATTGGAATAAAGTCCAATCCCTCCCCTTCCGCTATCTGCGTGTTACCGTTTTTAAAACCCAGCCGCTAAGTGAAACAACAACAACTTCCAATCTAGCAACCTATATGCTGAACAAGATTTTCATCGTTGAGTAAAGCTGCAGATTAAGGCAGTTATGCTTGGTTCTTTCAGAGAATTTGCTATTTAACAACGACATTCTTGCATGTTTGCCCCCCGGTCATGGAAAATGTTTTATATTTCAAGTGAGCTCCTCCAGAGCTGAACAGGTTTCACCTTTAGTAGACCAAGGAATACGCGGTGTTTTTTTAATCACTAAAAATTGTATCACAAACTCCACATCTCTTTTATTGTTTTATGTGACGCTTTCTTAAGCGCGGATTGTGCCATTTTATTGCCGGGGCTCACCTCCCCGTGTGCAAACGTTCGACCCAAACATGTTCCCACCTGACACTATTTTGCAAGGGCACCATCGCTGCATCCTGGGTTTAGCGCCGGCCAAACGATTGTAATTGGTTCACAGAAAATACTGTGTTTTTCCCCCTATTCCAGAATGTTAGCCCATGGTCCCGGACCCTTCTCCAGCGCTGCCACAGCACAACAAAGTGTGGAGACGGGTCTGGCACCGCGAGAATACTCACGAGGTGGTGTTGCTATACGCTCCCGCTAAAGTAGTGTCAGGGACCTCGTTAGGCCAGAGCGTCCAGGGCTGCAGCCCCAAATGTTTCACGAATAGCTCAGGAGCTTATTTTTGTCACAAATAAAAAGAATATAATTATATTAATAAAAGAAAAAACTTAAAAAATGTCGCCGGATCTATTCAGCTCTCATTCCTAATACCTAGACGCGTTCCAGCGTCCCTGCATAAGACATAGACAGAGGGTAAGAGAAAGGGATAAAAAAAAAGGGCGAAAGTGATCATAACGTGCACACACACTTTCGTCAGCAACATTGGAGCATATCAACAACCATGAAATTACATGAACCATGATTAGTCTAAATGCTTTAAGGTCTAAATGTCCTTGTCGGGTATTCAAAGCAGGTGAAAGCAAATTCTCTGAAGGCATTTACTATATTTATGACACCTTTCCAGCCTTTTAAGATCATTTGAATGTCAGATTACAGTAAGACTTCTCTTGTTATAATTGACAGAAGCACACCCAATACTATTTACTGGCCTTTTAAACAGGGCACTGCTGTAAAATAAATGGTGTCATTCGGTTAGCCCTGTTTAAATCAATAACAATACATAATAAAAACACTTCCATAAATTGATAAGTATGTTTTGATCCCTGCCATTGAAGCAATGATGGCTGGACAATGTCTCGATGTAGCAAGAAAAGACACTGACCAATATACCCCTCCCCTATCATGCTAACATATCATTCACCTTTGCAACCTCCAAAAGTAATTTCAGGGTTAGGGCCAGGGAGGGAAGTTGTACAAATGAAAAGGCTCTCGATGAAGAGAGGACGCCATTTTCCAGAGAAGCTGAATTGACTGTTGCACCGGTTCAAACAAGAGGCGTGACCGAGATGAAATTGGCTCACCTGAATCAGTGCCTGAGAGGAAGGGAGAGTGAAAGAGAAAAATAAAGATGAAGAGTTGAGATGAGAGCATGACTGCCAGACTTACTTAGAGGGCAGGAGGGAGACTGGTGTGAGTGCTTAAAAGTGGGAAAGGGGAAAGGTTGAGAATTTCTGCTGAGGGGCGTATGGAACACCGAACTTCTCCTATTTTCTATCCCTGATGTGTAATCTCGCTGGTTACTTACAATGGTGTTATATTTCAGGCTCATTCAATCATTGATGAAAAAACAACCACATGATGGCAAAGATTACATTACGGTATTGTCTACCGTGTGTACTTATTCAAATCTATAAAAGAAGGTGTTGCTGTTCTAAATAAACATGAAGCTGAAATTGTATAACAAAAACAAGAAATGGTTTGTTTTATTCAGATGTCCAATTCTCCATACAATTGTGAAGATTTCATCCAATGTTGACATACCTGGAGATCCAAACTCCTGACAAAATTAAGCGAAACATCTTGTTTGGACAGTAGTAGACTTTTAAAGTCTAATTGCGACCATAAATGTCACGTCCACACCTTCACTCCGGTGCTCCACGTCTCTGGAGTTCTGATTGGCCGGATGGCTGTCACCTGTTGCCTATTAAGAGGTGTATTGGCTCCCTTGTTTATTTGTTCCTTGGGAATAATTGTTTGTACTTACCTTGGTATTGCATTCAAGCCTTGTACTCTGGCAAGGGCCTCTGTCACAACCCGGGTCTCCCCCCAGAGAAATAAGAAGCGACGCCTTCCAAGTGTGTAGGCTTTCTACTCTAAGTCTCCCTATATTTCTACCTGCCCCTGCCAGAGGGTCAAGCCTCATACCACTTCAAGGTGGCAACTGTGGTTTCGCTTCTCACCTGACATGCCCTGGAGTGGGCTACTGCGACATGGGGGAGTGTGACGAGAGGGTACCAGCTATGAGGACTTCCTTTCGCGCTTCAAGGGCAGACAAGGAGAGGATTGCCTGCCAGCTGACATCACCCTGTCCTTCCACACTGCCGCTGCCACCAGTGGCAGGAAGGAAGCTGTGCTACGCACCCTCTTCAGAAGGGTCTTAGTGAGGAGACGCAGACGGAGCTAGCCTACAGAGATGACGGCTTGTCCATAGGCACCTGTGGTGGAACACACCCTCGTCGCCAGGGCCATCCGGCTGGAAAGCTTGCTGCGTCAACACCATCGCCGGCTCCTGCCTTTCCAGAGCCGGAGCCTCTGGAGGTGGGGCATTCACTTCCTGCAGCTCAGCGGCAGCGCCGTTTCCAGTGATTGCTCTGCCTGTCCTGTGGCGACGCCGATCACTTGGTTACAGAGTGTCCTACGTGATCCACCAGAGGTAAGGAGAATACCCCAGCCCCCGGGGCCAAATCCGCAACCAGGGGTGAGTTGAATGGCTCCCCACATTTCCCCTGAACCCATTCAGGTCTCCATTTCTCTCAGAGGAGGTATCCCCTCTGATTTCTTCTCAGGGGCTGGTGGACTCCGGAACTCCTGAAAGGCGCTCGGGATGCAGGGCTCCCACCATGATATCCAGGAGTTCCGTCATGAGAGAAACCTTCGCCTGCCCTAGTGGTCTGCCATCCAGGGCCTGGATGGGGTAGGACCCACCAAGGGCAGAATGGTCAGATGAAAGGATTTGGCAAAGTCGACAAAGTGGTGAGATTACAGCTTGGGCGTCCGACTGCCCAGAGTCCTGCTTCTCCCTTGTCGTTCAGACTAAGTCGCTGGTTTCTTTTTTATTTTTTTTTACGTTGAACTGGGCTCCAAATGAAAAATAACTGATCTACCTGTACCATGTATCTGTCTGGCTATGGATTAATTACAATGTATCTGGTTTGAGCCTCAATCAGCTAAAGTCGTTTTCAACAGGCATTTTCTAAATGTCTAACACATCATTCACCCGGCTTATATCATCTTGGTTTTGTTGTATATATATATGTGTGTGTGCGCGTGTGTGTGATGTGAACATTTATAAACACCACTGTGATAACCCAAATATAGAGCAAATATAGAGCTCAATTTTATTTTTGTACACTTAGACCACATATCCTTTTGGTCCTCAGAGTAAGCCAGGGGCCCATGACGTGGTCACTGTTTCACTTAAGGAACCCCGCTGTCTCCATTGTGATGCCATCACCATCAGACAGAGGACAGAGAGGAAAGGAATCGTCTCTCAAATAACGCCTCAGATCCTTTTCTCTTGGGAGAGAACAAGGAGATATATCTCCTATTGAATGTCACACAACCCCCCTCCCACGCACACACCCATTCTCTGATTGCTGTTGGTATAACCCAGGCTGAATAACCTGGTTATTGACCTCTGCTATGGGTGTGTGTGTATACTTCTGGAAGTGTTTGTGAAGAGGGAGATCATGTGTGTGAGAGAAGTGCACATCTAAAAGGGTTTTCTGAAAAGAGAGGGGAAAGTGTGTGTGTTTGTAAGGTATCAGTTATGCTACATAGGGAGGTTGAGAAGGCCATCATGTGCAGAGCTGACCCCATCTCCAAGTGTCCGAGGATGCATGGAGAGATCTGACCAAAAGGCCAACCCTGTATCTCCCGCTGTGATGGAAGAAGGATCTGTGTGTGTGCGGGTGTCTGTGTGTTTTTGCACGCATGAGCGAGTAGATGACATACCCCAGAGCCCATCTGCTGCCAAGGCCAGCAGATAAAAGAGAAAGAGAGATCGGCAGCAGCATAGGCGATAGAGACTGGTAAAATCAGTGTTTGTGTGTGTTCTAAAAGCCAAAGTCGCAGAACACATTTACAATACATATTTGCATATGCCCATTATTACACATAAGTGAACAAACAGAAGAGCAAGACAGCATACTTCGCATGGACATTTATGCTTTCTCATTTTGATTCACTTTCTCCGTTAAATTTGGTGAAGTCAAAAACATTCTGTCTCTCTCTCACACAAAACACGCATAGTAGAGGCTGGCATCTAGACACCTTCTTTACGAGTGTTCAGGTCGTACTCTGGGTCAATGCTAATCCTTGTGCAGGTTAATCCAACCCTGCCCTCCCCTAGTCCTGACTGTGATTATATCTACCTCCCCTCTCTTCTATTTCCCTCTATTCATCTGTCCATGGGCTTCTCTGTCCCTTTTTACTCTGTCCTTCCTTCATCTTCCTTATCTATTTCACAGTCTCTCACTCTCTCTCTCTCTCTCTCTCTCTCTCTCTCTCTCTCTCTCTCTCTCTCTCTCTCTCTCTCACTCTCTCTCTCTGTCTCTCTCTCCCTCCCTCTCTCCTCTCAATTTTCCTCCTCCCGACCTGAGATTGGACTTGAGGAGATTTGGAAGCCCCTGCCACAGCAGCTCTGACACCCACTGCCATAAACCCTATCCCCAGCCAGCCAGCAGTCCCAGTCACTGATGGCCAGATAAAGTCTCCATTTACCCTGTCCTCAGATTCCTATTAGAGCCCATTTTGAGGGCCCTAACTTAAGAGGAAATGGGAGTACAAAAACAACCACTCATATGGAACTCACATACCCTCTGTTAGTATAGTAGAAGTATGAAGGAACTTGGAGATAAGGATCGAGGGAGAAATTACACTAGGAGGGAGGTGAGTTGGTGTGCTGGAAGCCTAATCCCCATAGGAAGCCATTGAGGTGTACTTGCAACCTCGGGCAAGGTAGCCTCATTGGCAGTGAAGACGGATGATCTGGAACATTGTACACTCTGTGCCTATACAGTGGTACGCGTTTCGCCTCAACAAGGGCATATGTAGGCTAAATGGCTCAATTAAAATGTATATACTCTAATTTCACTACTCTCCTGGGCAAGCTTGAAAGAGGACACAGAGGTTACATGGGCAACTATGCATGAAGTCTTTTTTGCAGATTATATACTGTATTGTTAAGGGGTGACGAAAGGGATGGGTGTCTTGGAATGGTGCCAGCATAAGGTGGCACTACCATCTGCAATGACTGGGGCAGCAACGCAACACACATGTGAGATGATTGGGTTAGCAGGCTATTGATGGCCATTATGAGCCATGGTACATTTGAATATATTACTGTATTGAACTATCACATTACTTTATTTATCTTCCCAAGTTGCCATGTGCACAGCCTAAAAACCTTACAGGTTATGCAACCATAAATATATCTATGCAGACTGTTTATGTAATAACAAATGTGTACAGAATGACCTGGTACATGAGTTCATTATTATTATTCTCCAACGCCAGTTTGTATTTGGAAACTTACCAGTACATTCCACATTAAATGAAACACACATACGGTACCATGCACTGATACGGTAACACTGTAAATCTTATCTTCCTTCTGGGGTTAATCCACTGTTGTAGCTAACTGTGCATTGTCAAAGGTTAACTATTTCTTCTTCTTGACACATTTACAATTCTAACCCAGAAAACCCTCCATACTGGCTCACTCCAAAGTTAAACTGAGGCTAAACCCTCCATACTGGCTCACCCCAAAGTTAAACTGAGCCTAAACCCTCCATACTGGCTCACCCCAAAGCTAAGCTGAGGCTACACCCTCCATACTGGCTCACCCCAAAGTTAAACTGAGGCTAAACCCTCCATACTGGCTCACCCCAAAGCTAAACTGAGGCTAAACCCTCCATACTGGCTCACCCCAAAGCTAAGCTGAGGCTAAACCCTCCATACTGGCTCACCCCAAAGCTAAGCTGAGGCTAAACCCTCCATACTGGCTCACACCAACGCTAAGCTGAGGCTAAACCTTCCATACTGGCTCACCCCAAAGCTAAGCTGAGGCTAAACCCTCCATACTGGCTCACCCCAAAGCTAAGCTGAGGCTAAACCCTCCATACTGGCTCACCCCAAAGCTAAGCTGAGGCCAAACCCTCTGCTTAACCTGTTGTTGTCCATCTCTGTTCTTAATAGCAGTGTCGTGCAAGCTTTGTGTCCTCCGTCTTTATAAAAAGAGAGATGTCTGCCATTCCAACTGTCAGGAGGAACATAAGCTAAGCAGCTGGGGTTGGTCCGAAATGTAATAATGTCCTGTCTACCATGATAATTAGCTAGATTTCAAGTCTGTCCAAGCCTGGGTACAGTAGTTAGGACAGTTGAACATGAGCAAAGATTTCTAGTTGATAAATCCAGCTATATCCAAATAATGGTTGGAGATCAAGTCAATGGAGGTGACAGACAATTGATACAAAGAATGGGCTGCCCTGGATTTATATTATAATGACATTTTGTTGGCCTACTAGATATGTGTGCTGTATGCTTTTGAGAAAAAGTTCTTCAATCATGGAGTTTCCTGCTATAGATATTGGGATGAAAACGAAGCATATCAGTAAACCTTTCCAGATATTCTTTTAGTATGTGTATCCGTGCGTGTTTGAGCATGCATGTGTGTGCGTGTTTGTGTTATGTAAATATTATTCCTTTGTCTCACTGCCTAAGGTCTCCATACCTTATTATTTAGTGAGATTGTCATTGCTGGCCAGTATTTTCAACATTTTGGAAAACAAAAACCCATTACAGAAAAATAATAATAGGATAGAACCACATAAACACAATCTCCCCCCCCCCTCTCTCTCTCTCTCTCTCTCTCTCTCTCTCTCTCTCTCTCTCTCTCTCTCTCTCTCTCTCTCTCTCTCTCTCTCTCTCTCTCTCTCTCTCTCTCTCTCTCTCTCTCTCTCTCTCTCTCTCTCTCTCTCTCTCTCTCTCTCTCTCACACACACACACACACACACACACACACACACACACACACAGAAATAAATAAATATACACGGCTCTCAGTATCAGAGGGAGCACTGACTTTGGCCTCTGGGCTGTTTTTCCTGTAATCAGCAGCAAGGGAGCTAGCTGTTAGCCCGGGATTAAAAGCTAGCCGGGTTGACATCCATCAGCTGGATAAGGCTACACATGGCTCTCTATTCTGGGGAGACTGGCTGCTCCATCTTATGGGCCAGATTGGCCCTGCTGGCCTCTTATATGAATGGAAAGGCTAGCCAGGAGCCTTTTTTAATACCTTTTGGTATTTTGAGGGATGCTCTCCTAGATAACCTCAGTCAGATCAGGACGAGATTGGCTGATACTCTGGACAAGGTTCATATCACCCCCCACCCCAACCCCACCCCCCAACCCCTTTGTAATGCTGTGACATGGGTCGGTATAGAGAAATAAAGAGCTTGTCACAGAGGTCGTTGAAGATTCTTGGTGAGGCAGAGCATTGGTTTGGTGGTATAATTAGTTGACTGACTGCATTCATGTTTGAAACCATGTGCAATTTTACACTGCTGTATTACAATCACAATCATACTTTTTAATTACTTCGAAAAATATTGGATTTTTTCCCCTACATAAAACACATATACTGTTTGTATATTGCTTGTTATCTTTCCTTGACTCTTCTTCTTTATCACTATCTCTCTGGTCCGTCTGTCTCCGGAAAGGACCGGTAGTTGTTTTTGCAAAGTGCCCTTTGCTAACCTGGAACAAGCCCCTCTATGATAGACTCTCCTTTTACTCGCCTGCTCTATTCACTGCCAGCCTGCCCCTTTCAAACAGAGGGCAAATGGAGCTGATAGCCAAGCCTTATCTTATCCACACGTCCTCTCCTCTTCTCATCAGAAGAAGAGAGGGAGAAGATGGGGGATGAGAAAGAGAGCGAGCTTACTTCCCTCTCTCATAGTACCGGCTCAAGGCTTGATGCGGGAGCTGTTTGCATATAAACAATGCTAATTATACAGTGCAACAATTAGTATGAGAGCATTATGAAGTGTGGAGCGGGGGCCTTTGAGTGCATTAAACACACACACACACACACACACACACACACACACACACACACACACACACACATTGAATTCAGTACTATTCTGTGTTCTATCTTGCTTATATATAAGACCCGTCCCCAGGGGAGGAGTTAATGCCTCAGGGGGCTCAAGGCTGAGGACCCATCACCTATTGTACCCTTCAGATTTGGTCTTCTCCTTTTGCCACTCTCCCCCTTCACTTTAGCAAAACATGACTGATCCATCTGCAGCTAGAATTAGGAGTACTATTTTGCAGCACTTTTGAATTAAGTCTTGAGCTTTGAATGATTTGATGATGAATGATGATGGCTATGTGCTCTTTTGTGTTTGTGTGTGTTTGTGTGTGTGTGTGTGTGTGTGTGTGTGTGTGGAGGTTTTGTATCATTAAAGGTCTATAATCTAAAGAAGAAGAGCATACATTTGTCAGGGAAAAACCATGGACAAAAAAGTGCAAGCTAAACTATAAAGATAGAAAGTGCTTTACAATACGTAAAGAAGCTATGACATTAAAATGTACAAACCTTCAACATGAGAAAACACTGGCAATTTATCTCCCAGAGTACATTGCATACACAGAAAGGGCTATCTGAAAGTAGTGGGACTGTAGATTAATGCCATATGTTCTTGAACTGTCAATATTTGGGACAATCTCAAATCCAAATAATCCCACACAGGACTAATGATGGAATAATGCTCTATTGGAGGATGTGTGACAGTTCCCCTCAAGTCTTGGTTGGCCATCCAGGTGGTTAAGTAGGGGAAGTTAGGGAAATGCTCCTGAAACATTTAAACCACTATACCATACCCTTCATGGAAAAATAACTATGGAACAACTGAAAGCTGGCTCCCTGAGGTGTTAGTGAATCTAGGGCACGATTCTCACCGATACTGACCACACACCTTTGCTGCCGCTACAAGAGTGAGAGGCCCTCTAAAGTCGGGCCTCAAGCCCTGTGATTGAGGTCAGTTCAACCACTGTGTGTACCAGCCACAGAGACATGTTCATGGGTGTCCATGATGGGGGGATGTGGGAGGTGGTCCCATAAATTCCATTAAACAGGTGTTACTGCTCCGTGCGCTGCCTACGTCAGCTGGCGGAAGTCTAACGCTGCCTGGTTTTATTTCAAGACCTGTATGAAAATCACATGTAGAAAACGTCAGATCTGTGTTGTAACAAGCTTTTGTTTCAATCCCTCCCCCCGTGCTTTCAATATCTATCCGGATCCTTTTCTCACCACTCCTCTCTCTCTTTTTCTCTCTCTTTCTCTCTCTCTCTCTTTCTTTCTTTCTTTCTTTCTTTCTTTCTTTCTTTCTTTCTTTCTTTCTTTCTTTCTTTCTTTCTTTCTTTCTTTCTTTCTTTCTTTCTTTCTTTCTTTCTTTCTTTCTTTCTTTCTTTCTTTGCCTGTAAACATGAAAGGAAACTGCTTGAGACTGGTAATGGAGCTTCAGTCCTGGCTTCCACTCTGTCTCTACTCTCATCTTCTCCACCTCTCTACTGAATCATGCTGTGTGTGTGTGTGTGTGTGTGTGTGTGTGTGTGTGTGTGTGTGTGTGTGTGTGTGTGTGTGTGTGTGTGTGTGTGTGTGTGTTTGTGTGTGTGTGTTTAATAGACGTCTGTAAACATTGGCAGCTCAGACAAATTAAGTTATTTGCCTATGTTTGAGAGAGTGAGAGTGAAGCAACTGTAGCACCACACCTGCCACTATATTAGGTTTAAATGTCACCCTATTTGATATTCTGCAATTCTGCCTGATTTCTCTAAACAGATAATGTGTTGGCCCTACCAATGAGGGTTTGGTGGGAGCACAGCAAATATCCCTCCAGACTTGTTAATTCCACCATGATAAGGTGTTAGAGTCAGTTGAACTACTTCAAAGGCAAATTAGGTTTAGTACCAGCATTCCACTCACATGGAAAAGTACAAGCACAGAAAAAGATGTGCACGTTCTTTAATTCTGAGGTAGAAGTGCCGGAGTAAAATGGACACACTAAAGGTCAAAGGTACTTATAGACTCACACAAATATAGATACACACACACACACACACACACACAAACACACACACACACACACACACACACACAGACTCACAGACACACGTAATAAGTAGTTCAGTCAACCAGAAAGTCCTGTGACTAGATGTCTGTTGGAAGGCGCATAGCCACAGAGGCGCATAGTGTTCCAGCAGGTGACAGCGACAGTGGTAGTGCTGTTCCCCTCTGCCCCACTTAACTGTGCCAGACAATGCTATGCTACCCTCCTTAGACAGCCCCTTGTTACAGCGCTTCAATAACTCAGTCCTAACCACAATGCCTCTCTCACTCTCCATGTTGTATTTCTCAAGGAGAATGTATGTGTTTGAGAATGGGTCCTGTGTGTGGAAGGGAGGTCTTAATGAATCTTGAAGTCAATTTAGATGACCTGGCCTCAACCTACCACTCCCCCTCCCCCTAACCACCCACCCACCTCTCACTTGATTCCACAGTATCTAGCCCAAGTGAGCCAAAGTTCAGCTGAAGGGCATACTTTGACTTTAGACAGTAGTGCCAGTCATGTGTCCTACTGGCAGGGGCAGCCTTCACTCCTGACTAACTCAGCCCCTACACACACATGCAGGCTGGTTAGTCTTACACACACACACACACACACACACACACACACACACACACACACACACACACACACACACACACACTGGCACCGCACACACATTATCTGATTCCACCAAAGCTGGTGTTGACAGCACAGAACGGGTTATGGGAACAGCACGTCCACTCTCCCTGACGCCTCCTAATCACTGGCACTTGTCTTTTCCTCTCTATGCACAGGCTGAGAGAAAGAGGACGGGAAGAGGGGAGGAAACCCAAAGGAGAAGAGGAAAGGTGGCAGAGGAGAGCGAGGAGTGGCAAGTCAGGGAGAAATGGACAAATGACAGAGAAATGCAGGTATAGCGACATTGTGGTGACTTAGCAAAGAGGAGCCTGTGGCAAATGAGCTGGCCTATTGCATTTGGATGCCCTTTACGATTGCAAAAGGAAATACAATGGGCCAGGAAATGTTTCCAGGGCTAAAGGTGGGGGGGGTATGGATGTCTCTCCGATCTATCTCCCCTGCATGCCAGGGTGTAAAACAAAACCCCTATCAATCAAAACAGATAGTCGCAGGCCCAAACAATTTGCAGGGGTGCCCCAACCCATAAAGCTGGAGTAGAAATAGCTCAAGAGACCAACAGAAGATAAACGCTTTGGCAAGATGGAAGTGCAGAGATACACACAAATTCTTGCATACACACACCTCTGCTGAATTACATACACTACACATACAGCCTAAACAATTATAACACAAACTTTGTCACAATTACACACATGCACACCTCTTCAACAGCTGACAAACCCAAACCCAATGCACACACACACACACACACACACACACACACACACACACACACACGCAAGCTTAAGTCCAACATTAGTAGGCATGAAAACCCTTCTACCTTGGGTGTGTAACATTGATGTCAGGCCATTCAGAAGGGGGAAGGGAAATTACGCCACTGGCATGGCTGGTAGATTAGAGGAACGCAAAGGCACGTCTTTCTTAAACTGGCATAAGAATCAGCACGAATATTATGCTCCCTCGCAACGGAGCTTATGCTGTCTCCATGGGGAGCCAGAGGGTTCCGGCTGTGCATTCTGTGCGAGTCATGTTCAATCGCAGTTGCCAATAATTCCACATGTCCTGCCCATACTCATGATAAAGCTATAGACATTGTTTGCTATTTATGAGTGATAAAAGAAAAGCAGGGCACAGCATCTTCACTGGGCTCATTTGGGAAACAAATACAAGAAATCGAATTTGAATAAAAGAGGAGTGGAAAGAATACAAATAAAACCTCCAATTTCTTTGGATAGCAAATCATGAAAAGGCCATGTCACAAAACGAGGATTTTGTGAAGGGTTCTGACAGAATATTGAGAAGTTTGACATCCTTAATTATGCATCAAATATGTAAATTAATTAAATATGCTTATTTTATATATATATATATATATATATATATATATATATATATATATATATATATATATATATATATATATATAAAAGACCAGCAAATAAGATGTAGGTGACAGTATAATTACATTCAAGACATAACTAAGCATCTGATTTGCTCTTCCCTGCTTAACCAGTAGACCCTCTCTGATTTAAGCTCCCTTAGTTTGGATCCTCATTTAGCTCTGTAGTATCTAAGAATCTTTTTTCCTCATGGCATGTAGGCTTGCGTTTTTCATATATTAATCTTAATGCAAGTCTAGATGTACAATTATTACATTGAAAAGTGTTACCATACATGATAAATCACTAAGCAGTTTTTAGGAGAGGCAGTCTGACAAAAAGGTGAGCCAAAGTGCTCTATGTGCGTGCTAGTCGCGTGACCATTCAGTGAATCAATTATTCAAACTGACAAATGTCCACGGGCCATGCAGTGTTTTCTGCCAATTACAAACGGGCACACTGCGGGGCTAAGCAGAGCCAGGTTTGGCTTCCGGCTCCTCTTGACACCTCATATCACTGAAGCAAGTCAGCCCTGAAAAAACACACATTGCAACATGTGGGGTTACTTCGTCAATAGTCCAAAGAATACAATTTTCTAATGCCATAATTATTGTTTCTGTATGTGTGTGTCCTTCCATGTGTGTCAGACATATTGCCTTGTATTTTTTTTCATATCGCTCATGGGACGTTAATGATATGAATCCAAAGATGACCTTGTGTTGGCTCTGATGCCAACATAGAATGGCATTCTAGAGTTTGTCACCAAAGGAAAGATGTATTCTAAATGGCATTTTTTTTCTTTTTACCTTAAACAGTAACCACACACAAAAATGTATTGTGGGTATTGTGTGTCACAAGCCAAACACAACAATCCTGCTTAAAAAAAAGATTTATTGAGTTTGTATTTGTATATCAAATTAGACTTGCATGGCCACCCAAAGTCGAGACAAGACCGTGGCAGATTGCTCTTTTTTTTTTAAACAAAGTACATTGAATCGGCATCGAAGTTCTAACGCCCAGACAGCCAATTCTGCCACACCAACATGATTTCCGCAGCCATCTGATTCGCTGCGACTAGGTCTCCAAAGGACGGGGTTTACTCAGTCTTCAAATAATTTTTCAGTTCCTAAAATGGAGGTGAGTTAAGCCATATTGGACTGTCTGTTGTTGTCCTCCTTTCTAGATGATGACCCTAGGTCAGGAATTACCCATAGTCCACTCTATCAGTAACATGAGAAAGGGGCAGGACGGATGGCTCCGTTATCTTGTTTCCTTAAAGTCCCTTATGGAATACATGTGTTATCTGACACAGTAAAAGAAGGAATGGAAAGGGGGCAGAGGAATCCATCTCTTGTTTTGTGGGGTATAGGAGAGTGAGAACTGGCCTTAAATGAACCACCTTACATTAAGACACATGATGCAGTAATGGGCTCAAAACAGCTGGACCTGTGATCTGAATTGATTTTCCTTCCACTGAATGTTTGTGTGCGTTTATTTAGGAGATGCATCACATTTAGGGAGGGAGGTTTTTGTGAGTTTATAAGAGAACAGAACTGAGAGATTAAGACCGAATGCACCACTCCACTGTAATGTTTGCGTAATAGTAGTAATGATGTTCATGGAATTGAGGTGTGTGTGTGTTTTCACATTAATTTCCATGCCTGCCAATGTGTGTGTGTATGTGTGTGTGTGTGTGTGTGTGTGTGTGTGTGTGTGTGTGTGTGCGTGTGTTTGTTCACCACTCCACTGTAATGTTTGCGTAATAGTAGTAACATGACTATGCACAACTTTATCGAACGACTCCAGGACCCATAAAAAACACACATAGTTAAGCTTTCTCCTAATTCATTTCATGCTATTTGTGGCCCCTCTTTCAACATATATAACTCTAATGTAAATATACTATTATACTATTTATACTTTTGCTACTCAACTATTGAATCACTTTTAATCGGATTTTGTCAAATATGGTGTATAATTACAGTGCATTACGGTATTACCCTCACTGGTTTCTGAACTGGCCAAGTTCTGATTGACTAAATCCAAGTTCAAAACTTAGTACTGTAGTCTCTGTCAGCTCTCCTATACTCACGCACACACACACACACAGACACACACACACACACACATAATAAGTAACTCTGTGGGTCAGAGGTGAGCAGTGACCAGTGTGTGTATAAGATAAACTCGCCAAGAGGGGTTAATGAATCAGGAACGGGAGGGACAAACACACACTCCTCCACACTCTCAGGAAAAGCCCAGTTCTCCTCTTAGGTGCGTTACTTGTTTTAAGTGCATCATGGGATCTGTGTCTGTTTTTGCAGAATGTAATGGACAAGAGTATATATTACGAGGCCACAGAATCTTTAATTCTCGCTTTCACTCCTCTAACAATTCAGTGTTTCTGTGACTCCTCAGTTTCGTTTTACCATTTAACTAACATCCTCAATGGAATTGTGGTGGGAAATTGGGCCTGTGACATGCCTGATGTAAATGTAGTTGCCATGCTTACGCACAGCCAACAAGAAGAACATACAATTCGATCAAAGACATCAAACACTGGATTATGGTTTCCTGAGGACTACAAAGAGAAGTTCTCTATTGTTATCAGATCAAAAATAGCTGAATTATCATATTCATTCACGGTTGTGTGTCTAGAGGGAGAATGCGTGCTGGTATCTTAAGGGAGACATGAGCATGAACCTACTGTATGGAAAGAAGATTCAAAAATAATATTTCTATGTTTTGTTAGTTTGCAGGGCTGAATAGTATAATGTTATGGCCAAGGGTATATAAGGCCCTTCTCTGCCAAAGAGTGCATTCCTGTCCGTTCTTTTCTTCCACCAGTTTCTATGGAGTCAGCATTACAATGGAGCCGTTGTCATTAGATCGCTCTCCAGCTCTGTCCTAGTTGGTCTTTGATGCATCCACCTCATGCTTGTGAGTAGAATCAGACTCCGGAAACAGAAATAAGAAGAGACACTTAATCTAAAATGGTTGGAGAGCATCTTTACGTTCACCTTGCGTTGATCAGTTTGTTTGTTTCTTTGGCTAAAATGTGTGATATTTATCAGATAAAGCGCCTCTAGTCGAGGCTTATCTCCTGGGCCAATTGAGGAGCTTTGTCACATTTCAAGATGGCTCACTCTGATGGAGTACTTTTCTGTTCCCGCTTTTTTCCATTCCTCAAACAAAATCAATACACCCATATTTTATCCATTCTTAGGATTACAGAGAAATAGCTATTAAGGGCTTAGTGCTATCAATTCTTATATCGCGAAGCCACTTAAGGGCTCTGGCAGTCTGGGGTTGGATTCTAGACCCGGAGCCATGCTGTACAGCAGAAAGTAAGAGGAGATGCGATAAACAGAGGTCCTAAGTTTCTGAGATTCGACTAGCACGTTCTTCCAGGTATGGCTTTTAAATAGACATATCTCTATAACAACAATGCCAATCAACCAAAATGTATTTTGAGGCAGATAAAAAGCTACTGTAATATCACAAATTGGCCTTTTACTGTTATTACAGTTCAAAGAAAGTAAATGGAAGCTCAGTTTTATTCCACAGAGATTGAGAGCTCCTGCAAAATGGCTTACTTTAGTGTCTCCCCACATGTGACCGTGATTGGAGCAAGGGCCAGTTGTCTTTCCCAGGCAACCGGGGAATCAAAATAGTCTGTTGTAATCAGCAGAAATATGAAAGGCAGGCCACTGCCACAGCTCTCCTTTTAAAGTGACCATGGTAGGAATGGACACGCGAGCCAAACAATGACCTCACATGCCACATAGCTAATGCCAGAGCGCTTGCTTTCAGGTTGTCACGAATCGTGTCTGTGACTGTCTCCTGACCAGGAGTATCTTTAGCACCCATGTCTGCTTGTGCCTGTCGTTACCGAGGCGAATAAGCACTGAGTAAAAAAGCTAAGAAGCACTGATGGCAATTACTTGGAACACATGTTTTGACAGAGTCTGCTGCTCTTGCTAGAACAATTAGCCACTTGCAAAATGGCAACATCAGCTCCTGTTGGCTTGCAAAGTGATGAGAGGGAACAAGAATAGAATATTGAACAGTTTGCTTTAGTCAAGGGGGGGGGGGGGGGGGTCTCCAAAGGAAGCACATCCCCAAAAAGTTTTTGGTGCTTTGGGAATAATTGCGAAGGCTACATTCGGCATTTCTGGCACTCAAAGTTGTAATAGAGTTGGTGATCTCTCTTTCACGCACACACACACACACACACGCACGCACGCACGCACGCACGCACGCACGCACGCACGCACGCACGCACGCACGCACGCACGCACGCACGCACACACACACACACACACACACACACACACACACACACACACATCCACAAGTAAGCTTTCATATTTTTTAATCCTAATGATTATAAGTACTAGGATAGCATTTCTCTATATTTTTACAATTTTCTCATCAAAGGAATGGGTTGCTATAAATGAGGCGTAAAAGATCACACCAGGGAAAGCAGTGGAGGATAAAATGAAGTTACTGATCCACATAGTGGGGGGTTGTTACCATTCAAAGTCTGTCCATCATTTACTGATTCAGACACATGAACCCTCCTTGATATAGACATAAAGAACACCTTATCCATGGGATTACTCCTGGAATCATGAATCACCCAAGAGGAGAAGATTTTAACTCAAAACCGCTTTAAAATGGCTTTTAGACTTTCACCTAGTGTCTAATTCTATGTCCTCTTCCAGGCCTTGGTCCCTCTCTCCCTTAATTTGTTCTTTATTTCTCTCCCTTTGTCATTTACCTCTTCCCCCATTCATTTAGCTGTTCATTCAGTGTCCCAATGAGCTCTTTGGCACTCGAGTGATGAGCTATTAACGTCTCATTAGATCACCCAATGGCGTTCTTTGATCATTGTGTGTGTGTGTGTGTGTGTGTGTGTGTGTGTGTGTGTGTGTGTGTGTGTGTGTGTGTGTGTGTGTGTGTGTGTGTAACAGAGAGAGAGAGAGAGAAAGAGAGAGAGAGAGAGAGAGAGAGAGGTGGTCTGGGTGGGAATATGACCTTGTGACATCCTGCTGGGAGAACTACTGTGGAATCAGGTCTCCAGACGGGGAGTCCCCAGGTTGTAAAGGCTGCTCCCCTGCATCGCACCCACTGTTGCCTGGCAACTGTTTTTGACCCATCATAGTGCCTTAAAAGAAATATGACATCTGCACAAGTAAATTAAAACCAACTTCACAACATTTATTTTCTGTAGGTTTTCCAAAAACAACAATACCACCACCAAAATATGATTTTATTGGTATACATAGTTTATGGAGACAAATGTGACCCTATTGAAAAGCTATTGATAAAGGGGCAAAGGGTAAGGGCTACATTTTGAGAATGAAGGATACAGTAACTGATAGTAATGTCAAGTTGAAAACTTAAATCTAGCAGTTTAGATTATGTTAAGACCGTGGAAGATGCCAATTTGAGGCATGCCTATAGAAAATTGTGCCCTTGAGTGGTAGTATTATGGTACCCTTTTGATATGATATTGGTATTTGTCCTAGGTTGGGGAGGTAGAAGAAGCAGAAGAAAGATGTGATGTTTTCTCTCAATGGCACAAAGAAAAGGAGGGGGATGTTTGAAAGACTTTGAGAAGGGTTTTGTGTGTCATGATCCATGATATTGCCAGATTTAATGTTATCTTGGGGATGCTTAGGCTGCTGTTTCTGTGGCATTTTGCAATTCTGGCCCGTCAGACCACTGGACAGCATCTGTTCTCTGTGTGTCGGTGTGCGTTTTTGTTACTGTGAGTGTTGGTGCGTGCTTTTGTCACTCTGTGTGTGTGCTTTCGTGTTTGTGGTGAGCACACTTCCCAATCATCAATAAGGTGACTTGGCTTCAGTCCTCCACTCCTAATTCACACAAATTACCCACCCTCTCACACCCCCTACTCCCCACACACGCACACACACACTGAATGAAAAACATGATCCAACACACACACACACACACACACACACACACACACACAAACCAAAAAGGAACTTTTGTGTTTTTTCATACTATGTTTGGCAGTAGGGTTTGGAGAAACAGGCGACATCCAGCTGGCAGGCCCTTCTCTTTCCACCCTGCTTGGCCTGCTCCCCAGCTCCCCCTCTATTTCTCCATGCATCCCTCCATCTCTCTCTCCAGCCATCTCACTGGCTGCCCGGTGGCTCTCACTGGCCGGGGGTAGACAGGAACACCGGTGCTGTGATAACGACAGCTGGTCCACCATCTCCCAGGGCCCCAGAAGGTGTGAAATCTGTAATACCTTTCATAGCACATTAGCCTCATTTTGGGGGAAGACAAAAAGAGAATAGCAGGGCGAGAGAGAAAAAGGGAGGCTATTATTTGCATTAGAGTGATATCAATTGCCCTCCCTCTTTTCTCTCTCCAGGAAACTGATATCAATAGGCGCATATTGACCGGTATTCCCATCGATCAAAGGAAAGGAGAGCAAATATTTGTCATTTTGACATGTCAATTATGGTAGTAAGGCTTGTCCACTGGAGCCATCCTTGTGTCAATAGGTAAAAATGAAAGGGGGGCTTTAGATGAATGTGAAGACCAGTTTGATTAGGGTCACTCTGCTAACACATGAATAGTTAGGTTAGAATGAACTATCGAATTACATTACATGTGAATCACACGTATTCTCTTCTACTCTACTGTGCAAAATTGAAGCAAACGAAACTGTGCTTGTCTAGTTTTGGCTAAATCTTGTGGCTGTTCAGAGCGGGAACCATAATTTCTTTTTGGCCAAGCTTACGATACGATGATTTGTACGGAAAGAAGAATTCAAAATCAGTGGTGTTCACAGAGCATGTTCATTGAAATCTACATCCCAAACAGCGTTCCTAGATTCCATACTTGTTTTAACAGCTATCCGTACCCAAGGAAAACGGTGTAATACACACCCAGTCAGTAGAGAAGTAAAATGCAATCCCATTGTGAGCAAATACAGATGATTTATTTTCCCTCGGGGCTGGGTGCTTGCTCATCCCCCAGCGATATCAGAGACAATGGTTGAGGGAGCCAAATGGGAAAACCAAAGCACTATACCAAAGTTTGCTGATGTGAAAAGGCAGATAAACTGGGGCCAAGGCGGCAGAACTTTCCCTCTTATCTGACGGTGGACTTTCTAAATGCGTCAGGAGCCTCTCTGGGTCAATGGCTGCTCGGCCAGAGAGTGAACGGCAAGAGATTCTCTCTTCGATAATGGTCACTCCTCATTCGATTAGCATCCGCCCAGTATTTTTATTAGCATCAAGGCTAATGCATTAAGTCCGGCCGGAGGCTCCTTTGGCTTCTGCTGGTGGCTTGTCAGTATGCACAGAGCATCTTAGACCACTGTTTATTGAATCATTTTCCAAATGGGGAGAATGATAATTACAAGAAGTGGCAGCTTTGCACATTACACAAGTGCTGCTTCATGACTTTGGAGGCAAACGGACCGTCTTATTAAAGGAGCCCGGCACCCATCCTAATCTATTTCCAGGATTTCCGAAGGCTTCAGCAATCCAAGGATTAGACGTTTTCTCTGAGATTCCGACCCCCACATCCCCACCGCTTTTCCTCACCCCCTCCCTCCCCTTCCTCTGACATTTTGTCCAGTGTCCATGTGCTTTCCATCTTTCTGTTTTTTACAGTCACTCCCTGTCAACTTGGGGAGTGTTAAGTCTGCAGTCTGCAATTTGTCACCCTAGCCCTTTCTGCACTTACACAAACACACATCACTCTCTATCTTTCTCTCTATTGCTATGTCTCTCTAAACAAACACAAACACACATTCTTTTAACACTACTATAGCCAGCCCTCAAACACACATCCAGTCATGGTTCATGCTCCCTAGTGCCTGCTGTGGTCTGTGTATCAGACGCATGGCGACAGAGAGCAATCGCAAAATGTTCAATTCCATTTGCAGAAACTCCTGCGTATTGTTAAACCGTGTGTGTGTGTGTGTGTGTGTGTGTGTGTGTGTGTGTGTGTGTGTTTGTGTGCGTGCGTGCGTGCGTGCGTGCGTGCGTGCGTGCGTGCGTGTGTATATACACAGTATATATACGTATACCAGATTGAACTTTATAGAAAGTACATTTGACCATGGGTGACTTAGCCTGAAGATCTTCTCCCCTGTCTTATAACAATCCCCGAATCCCAGCTAACGTTTGACTCATCCATCCCAGTTGCCAGATTTTCTGATTCTCACAATAGCACGATAAAGATTATTCACTCACTGTCTGAAAATGTATAGATATCCAAGGATTGTTTCTGCAATCAGCAGCATTTTACGACCAGAAATCAATGTATTGCTTGTCACCAATATGTTGCACATCAAGTAAAATGTGTGTTTTTTTTTGTGGATAGGTGATAATAACTTCCCTTGAAAAGGATATATTTGTTAATCCTGCCACAGTGTCTTTGTATTGAATGGAGGGACAAATCATAAACAAAAATTACTTTTGATCTTGTTACTTTTAAAGTGTTGTTTTTGTATGTCCGCACATGATGGGACAGTTTAACACACTAACAGCTGCATGTAACTGTATGTGTGTTGAGTGGTGGGGGTTTGTGGGACAGATCAAGAGGTCAGGAAATAGAACCCCAGGGCAACAGGCTGAGTGAGGGCCGTTAAATAGAACATAAGGTTAAACCAACGTCGGCACTGGGTATATGACATATGTTATCTTCAAAAATTTACACAGTCAAAGCATTCAACAATAAAGAATGTGGAATTGTGGGATAACGGCTTTTATATTGGGGCATTAAAACAGTGGTGTATGTGCCAACACAGTGTAAACACGAGTAGACACGTTCAATTTCTTTGCAGGCCTGTCTATATGCATCATGTCTCATTAGCTCACAGGTTTGATTCAATGTTGTATGGAGTGAAGAACATACAGTCACACATAGACAAGATGCAACGTTTCACTTCCTCTTTGTCCTTTTTCTGTTACACAAAACAAATCGTTAACTTGGAAATAGGGGCTAGGCATTTTCTCTCTCTTGAACACTCTTTCATTGTCTAGTCTTTTCTTAGACTCTTAGACCATACGCACACTCCCATCCCATACACGCTCAAAGACACACAATCAAAATCGCACTCTTGTGGAGCAGTGGTCGGCTGAGGTAGCAGGCAGATCGGTTTTCCCCAGGGCAGATTTCTGGGCAGCCCTGGCCACCCAGGGGCCTTCACACAGAGCTGTCAACAAGGTCCAAGTGTGATTACTATTATTATTATACAGAATATTATGGCATCTTCTGGGGGCAGGAGGGCAGGCTAACGGACGGGTCGACAGCCAATAGGGATGTGGCTAACAACTCTTTGGGAACCCCTGTTGGTGTGGCCATGCTCACTCTAAGGCCTCCGAGGAAAGCGAGGGACCCCACACACATTCATTATAGTTCTCTTAACTAGAGCCAAATTGTTTGGAGTTGAGGCTTGTGACTCGCAGACCTGGATGTGTACCAACAATGGAAATGAATATTGAAAGTTAGTCCTTAAGTTGTAAATTGTTGCATTATTAGCCTCCAGGATCCTGAAGTGTCCCTATATTGTGAAGTTGTTGGTGTTGTAGACCAAGTAATTGATACAAGATGTACATTACACTTATAATAACCAGCAAGACAAACATAGACCAACCCAAAACCAACTAACAATGCGTTATACTTGGATTAGACTTTCCAGGGAGGCCAATTGAAGCTGACCAAATGAGACAATAGGACACACACTTCCCACCCCCCAGAATCAAACCCCCCTGCATGGAGCTCAGGTGGGATGCGATCTCTGCAAGACATGTCACAACTCGCCTGATGGGATCTTCCGAGCGGAATAACCAGCTCTGACACAGAGTCCCACACCACCACTGGGCGCTCACGTCCCCTTACCCATAACTGGGGCTCCCAGGCCCCCATCTCTCCGCACCGGCAGGGCTAGCGTCGCCCCACTTTATCTCCCTCACCACCAACCTTGCCACACCTTATTGGTCCTACCTCATCCTCAGCTCCCTTCTCTCCAAGCCGGTGAGCTCAGACTGCCGTATGCAAAGCTGGAGAATAGCGTGGATTATACTGTGATCCTTCTCTGCACTCTGCATGCGCCAGAGACAGCAAAAACATCCGGCCGAAGGCTGGCTATCTACGAATTAAACTAAGATTTATACGAGGCTTATGTGATTAAAAGGGTAAAAGGACAGCATCAATTAACAAAATCCCTCACAACATTTTTGCCAATATTTGTTTGAGTACGTGGTGTCTGGGTTGTAAGCCCCTTGATACTATACACAAATATTTGTGCTTTCCTTCACTGGGATTTTGCATTGAAAGCGTGGAATGTTATTTCCTAAATTTCCATGTATGTGATTGAGAAACACAATTTTTGTCATGTATTCTGTCAGATCGGCATGAAATATGTTTTCAAACATGACTTCAATATACAGTATGACTACATTACCAGTTCGCATTTTGTAGACCCCTCCACAGCATAATTAGCTTTTATGAACAATCACGCTTTGATGAAAATAAACTGTCTATCCTTTGCCCATATGACCCATGGTAAAAAGTCACACATGACCATGTAAGCCATCACACAGGAATCATTTGAAAACACCTTTAGGTACATTTGTTGCTAACCTATTAGCTGTATAATATGATGATTTGCTTTCCTGAGGGCTATGGTTTTCTGTGAGATGTTTGTTATCTCAAATGACAAGGTCTCTCCAACCCCCCCCCCCCCCCCCCACCCAGGTCATTGTTTCTGCTGCCTTTGTTAAGTTGCCACATCATCAATGAGATGAACCATAGACATGCCATTTACAATAGACTTCCCTAATAAGCCTAGCCACATTACCTTCCTCCAACCATACTAGGGCAGATGTCAACACGCGCACTGAAGCGCACATATTTTCACAAGAATAGCCACACAGAGCTACACAAAAACAAGTGCTACTTCATGGCGATACCTTGTTACACAACCCATCAGTCTTACAAGTGAATCTTTAGAGTTGCCTCTCCAACTATTAAGCCTAATTAACGGCCCTGGTGTTGAAGGGCAATAACCACTACACCGCGATGATGGCTTGGTGTCACAGTCAATAAAGAGCTCCTTGAAAATCCGAAGGCTGTGGCACTTTTCATGCTATAGCTGGAGAGGACAAGAGAGGCTGAAGGCAAAAGGGATGCGAGACACAGACGGAGAGGGAGGAAGGAGAAGAAGGTGATAGAGGAATGAGAGGACACAGGCACTCGTTTGAGGAAATGAAGTGAACGTCAGAGAGCAGGAGTGGATGTAAACAGGTGTTGAGAAAGGGGAGGATGTAGAGTGAATGAAAAATGTAAAGAGGAGGGCCCTTATCCCTGGTACCTAGAGAGTGGACAGTAGGCAGCCAGAAAGGAGGGCTTTGGTAGTCATAAGGGGGCTAGTGTGACGCCTAACCAGCGTGACGAGCATTCTGGGACACGCTGAAGGTCCTCAGGGTGAGGGGTGGGAGAGGGGCGGACTCAATTGCAGACAGGTAGGTGTTCTCAGGTAAGTAGTTCTTCTTACATAGATTCAGTGAGAAAACGTAATGGGCTTTCCCTCAATTGGTCACAGCTCTGATACAACATGGATTGAGCAATGGAAAACTGAGAAACAAACAGCCAGGCTTAAATAGGAAATAATACCAACAGGTGAAAACAAATAGGGGGATTAGGTGCGCTTCCATTGTCTGCTTGGCTGATATCTGTCGGCAGGTGCAGAGGACTCCTTACCCCGTGACAGGATCCCCCCATGATCCAACCAACCCCCAACAAGCTTGTGCATTTCCCCCCTCAGCGGCAGGTCCTACGCAGACAGCCAGACCGTCCCTGTGCCGTCTGTCTACCGCTATTGTTGCTGCACTCTGAGAGGGTGAGGGCAAGCCCTTTACCAGCTTCGACGACAGCGTCTAGAAAAGTGAGTTCCTGAAGCTGTATAATGTAGAAGTCTCAGATGCTGGAATGAAGTGGGCGGTTTTAGAGAACCGATCCATTACCACAAGCATGACAGAGTTACCACTGGATTCCGGAAGCCCTGTGACGAAATCCAACAAAATATGTGACCAGGGGCGAAACGTAACAGGCAAGGGGAGGAGAAGACCCGCAGGCCTGGTGTGGACCGTTTTGTTCTGGGAGCAGACTGAAGAAATCGCCATAAACCCCGGCACATCCTTGGGGTTGTGTAGCTATGTTGGAGGAACTTATGAGTCCTGGAACGACTTAGTTGGTTGACGAGGCGAGAGGAACGTCCCGATTCCAGGATCCGGGAGCAAACCTCCACAGTAACAATCTGACGACAAGCCGGAACCCCCTTTGGAATGGTTAATGCCATTGCAGGCCTCCTTAACCAAGTCATCCATTGCCCATCTAAGAGATGAGAGATGGCTGGGTTTCGGAGCTAAGGGAATCAAATAGGTTGATTAGGAATGCTTTGACTGTCTGCTCAGCTTAGCCCTGGTGGCAGTCTCAGAGGACCCTTGATGCCCGTGACAGTTTGTGGATCCTGGTTGTGAGATGTCAAAAGGACGTTTTTGTCATGGATGTTGAAGCACTTAATTACCAGAGAGACATTGTGTTGGCTCTGTTGAGTTGCTCTCTCTGTCTTTCTTTAGATTTATTCTCTTTTTCTTTTCTTTATAGCTAATTTAATTCTTTATAGACTTACTATCTTTTTAGTGTTTCTCCTAAAATTATATATGGACAACATTCAAAATGGACATGCTCATGAACAAACATAAACACACACGCAGAGAGAGACACACACACACACACACACACACACACACACACACACACACACACACACACACACACACACACACACACACACGCACACACACGCACGCAGACACACGCAGACACAGCACACTGTCCCTTGTGAATCAACCGGGGACTCAGTGGCAGAATGCCGTGATTCCAGATCCATTTTGAATCGACCGGTTGTCTACTCTTTTGTTGTAGGGGAAGGAGAGAGGTGTCAATACTGGCAGCTGGTTTTAATAGTGTGGAGAGGTTTGGAGGTGAGCTTACACAATGGCCGCAAAATGCCAGAGAATTGTGTGCACCTCTTATTTTCATTTGGCTCACTATAGCTACTGCTATTCCTGTGTGGTTCACGACATGCAACTCTATTGCATACGATAAAATAATTATAGCTTAAGGAAAATGTAAGGATATTATTTAGATTGACCAGCAAACTTGACTTAATAACCTTATTTTTTATTTTATATTAACTAATTAAATTGTATTGTTTTTATTCTAAGTGTGTATTTTAATACTCTATCTCTAATTTGTTGTTTTTGAATATGGTTTGATGACCAAAGAATGATATTACAATTTCCCTTGGTATCAATAAAGTAATGTACAGTAAGTAGTACAGTACTTAGTACAGTACTAAGGGGTACCCCAAGTGAGACCGCACTGCATGTGGAGGGCCCTACACCCAAAATAGGCCATGTCAGAGGAGCTGTTCTGCATATTAGAGGGTCATTAAAGGAAAGGGAGGTTGGCCAGCGTCAGGATGTCACACTTCACACATGCCCAGAGGTGACGCCTGGTCAGAGCTCCGGTCAGAGGGGGGTGTGAAGGGAAGTTGTGCAGCCTCGCTAGCCTTGTCAAGGGCCGTGGTCCTGGGGCATGTGGACCTTTCATCACCCTGCTCTTTCTGAAGGGCTTTCTACAGCACTGAAAAATGTCCTCAGTGTGGTCAGTTAGGATAAAGGCTTGATTGGCAATGTGTTGGGCATGATCAGATTAAAGGTCAACTTCCACCTATCGAACTCACATCATGACCCCCAGATCTCAGCACTTTCCATGGACCTGCTCCTGACTTTCCCCAACAATACAGCCCCTTTTTTTGGTTAAGCGAGATTCAACTCATTCATTTTAATAACAATTAAAAACAGGATCACATTTATTAGAAACCTTTATTGTAAACTTTATTGTTAAGATTTTAAAAGAGCTCACGGCTGTTATGCTTAGCCCTTGTTATTGTTAGACAGTGTCTGCATGTTCTTATGGAGGGGCCACTCTCAAAAGATTGAAACGACAATACGTTTAAATTCAATAAAATCAGTATTTTCATGCCAAAAAAAAGACCAACATGGTGTCTGGTGTTTTGTTAATGGTATGCCGACCGTGGTGTCCACTGGAGTGATGTTAACCAAACAAAGCCACATCGCCGCCAAAGTCTTCAATAATTTACCAAAGATTGGAGGTGACATGTTCTGGTTATAGGGGGAGATGTTTCATTTGCCCCAAGCTTTACAGCCTTTAGTCTCGCATAGTCTCCCCAGTTTTGTATTACTTGCTCATCGCAGCCTAAAAACAGTGTTACCTCTCTCATGATGCATGTCTCTGCATCTTCCCACTCCCCAGTTCAGCAGGTCCCTCCAGCCATGCCCAGCAAAGCCATTTTCCTTGCCCTTGCATTCATTAGCCGTGGTGTGTGTGAGCTGGCGTGTAGCAGGAGCAGCCGAGTGAAAGCGCAGCGGATGCAAACCATGCTTGACGTAGCCATCTCATGTGGAATGCGAGAGTAAATAAGATTCCAGCGGGGAAGAAAATGCACAATCATTGCCCCGAGAAGTGCTTAGAGAGAAGTCATAGGCTCCATGCAAACTGGTGCTGTCTCTAGCTCTTCACAAACGTTCACTTAAAAGCCTGCTCGATCAACCGTTCTTTCTGCTTAGGTTTTCTCTGGGTTTTATTAGGTAGTCAAGACTTAGTTTAGAATTGGTAAGTGTTAGCAATACTGCTGGCTTGGGTTATCTCCTGGGACCACAGAGTTGTGTGTTCATGAGAATCCCACCTCTTCTTATTCCTAGGAACTGGTACTTGTCAATACCCTGTATTTTTAGCCCCACGCAGAAATGCTACATTTCTACTTGACAGAGTTTTTTCCAGAGAGAGAAAGACAGTGCGAAAAGGCAGCATTATCAGCTGTGTTAGTCGTATGTGATTAAGCACACTGTATAACTTCATCTTCGTAAGACGAAAATCGTGTTTTGGATAGGAAAAAGGCAATTTGCATCTCATAATAGGGCCTTTAATAAGCGACTTGAAATGAGGTTACTTGATATCCGACAAGGCTTCAAATCCGGTTTCCCAGCTATCTCATATGAAAACCATGCATGACTTAAAATAGCCCAGCGCAGAGCCAATCATATTACTTTATTTTGAGAATGTAATTTGCTCATGGCTGGCCAGTAATTAACCTCAGCATAAAAAGGTATGAAACGCGCCATAGACACAATCCCAGGCCCAATCCAGCAGTTTGTTAGAGGACCGTGCTATGTGATAGGCTGTGCTACAGTGCAGGCAAGGAGACATAAAGAGCCCAGGCTCAACTTTATCTCAGCGAGCGAGTCTTTTCTTTTGCATTCTCTCTCCAGTTTTATTCAAAACTGCTGTTTCTTCACTTCTACTGAATTGGGTTTTGTTCCTGGCTAATTCCAACCGTCTCTGTCCAGGGCCCGTGGGGACCGACGGGATCACTTACAATCACGTTGGTCAAACACCTGGGAGATAATTGACTGGGCTTCGGTCAAACGTGTTTTTTTTTCCTATCCAAGTCTTCACAATGGAGACAAAGAACATGGGCACAAAAAAAGATCTGAATCACTGAAACCATTCCCAGACGAGGAACTGTAGAGAGGACTGCAGAGGCAAATTGCTTTGCCCCAATGTCGGCCAATGTTGTGAATTGACTGGAGAAGAGTTGTGTTTCCTTTTTCACAGTATGGTTTAAAGCTCTGATTTAGGAGGTCCCGATGGGGAAATGCATCCATGTCTCTTTCACCAGACTAAATCATATTTAAATTTGAATACTCTAAACAAAGTTGATCTGCACTTGTTCATCGTTTCAAAACAGCAGATGCTTAATATGGCCCTAACAACAAGGATGCCTTAAAGCTAAAATGTACTAAAAGTGTTATTATTGCATAAAAATATATCTTTATTTTCCCGCTGAAACTGAATTCGTCATTATATAGACATACACTCCAGATTTATCCACATACTTAGTAACTAACTCTCAGTAAAATAATCACCTGTCATGACTGCTGTTCGCATAAAACTGTGCCCTAAAACCCTGTCAAGTTACATTAGTAGTGTGATCTCTGCAGTACAGCAAGTTCCATCAATTTACATTACAAACCGATACTTCAAAAGATAATTAAAATTAAGGATTTGTTCTGAGTATGTAGCTTACATACAGTTCATTTTAGATATTGTATTATTACTTGAATATCCAAACATAGGTTAGGAAGGTAGAGTATATAATACTGCATAAAAAGAATCACAGCCGTAAGTCCCTTGCCAAAGCAGCAGTTATAGACTAAATAAGTCTGACTAATAACAAAAGGTGTCAAGGCCATTTCTGGGGCCTTAGGAGTAGTTTACATCAAGATTGGCAGATTGACTGGCAGAGTTTCTATCCCCATTCTTCCACCATCTTTGTTAAGTAGCAGGATCTTTGTACCCCTCTTTAATCAATTGTTGTAAAAAATAAAAAATGAAGTGGTTTGGAATGGTGAGGGTTGCCCTCTGACCAGAATTTCCAATCCTTTTGATCCACTACATATCCTTGTTTACCATGCATTACTTTAGATTAAAACAGCCTCTTAATTATGTATGTAGGGGGATTTTGCTATAAAACAATAATAGCCTGTATCTATTATATTTGGCTGTGCCTTGCTAGCTGTGATGCAGTGAATAACTTACCATCGCTGCATTCCCATCCACAAGGCTATTTCATGTATATGTCTGTACCATGTGTGCGTGACCTACAAACATATGTCATTCAAGGTAGACGACTTCGACGTTAAGGCTTAATGGCGTGTTCAGAATTACAAGCGGCAAAGTAGGAGATCACTCATGTGGTGGTGCTAAGTGCGCTAACAGCTGGGGCTTTGTAAAAGGCCACTGGCCTCAGTGTTGTCATTCACACCTGCCCACCTCTTGTAACAGTCCCTGGCTTTCAAAATCGGGACACGACAGCCCCCCTACAGCAAGCTCTTCTCCCTAAACTCCTCCATACCATGTGTCAAATCAAGACAGAGAGAAGGAAAGTCTGTGTATTTGTGTGTCTGGTCTATGGCTCTGTGTCTTTTCACTGAAATTGGTGGATGAAGGTGGCGGAACATGAAGACGTTTGTTGGGAAAATGTGGTAGAACTGCCACACCTAAAAAAGCATTGTTTGAGGGACACAGGAACACCAGCTATTCTAAATGAATCATCTTGTCAAGTCTTGAAGAGCCCACGTGATATCTCTGACACACAACCTGCTCAGGTTACAGTTGAAAGCATGCCTGAAAGGCTAACATCTTAGCACTACACAGAAACCTCTCAGTCGGAGGGACATCATAAAGCTGTCACGATTACGTCACAGCCAATGGAAGCTTAAAAGTGTTAGCCAATCGCTACTGTAGTCTACTGTGGTCTCACTGTTGTCTCACTGTTATTGCTAGGCTGAGTAGATAGCATTTTTGGTCTTGACTAGTAAAATGGTGTTTGTTAACAAATGATGAGTTTATGGTAAGTTATGGCATGTGAAAGGTTATGGCAATGACATGCTTATGCACCTCCTACTGCCAGGGAGGGGTAAGTTCCGCTCCTGGCATGTCAGTAAAAAGACGTGAGAATAGCACGCATATGACTGTGATATGCACACTATAAAATGCATACGGATGATGGCTAACAATAATAACCAGAACCTCAGAATCAATTATCAATACCATCGTAGAAAGTACAATATGACATATTACTATTCGTGCTATTCTATCCATTACCAAGACTTGACTGAAATCCAATCATGCCATCAGTTCATTTCATGTCTATCTCTTTTGCTCTATAGACTCCATGTTCATTTCCCTTCCTCACAGAGATTGGCGGGTAGGTGTTATACACCCCATTTTGAAAGGGCTCCTTTGACAGGGCTCCTGTGAAGCTAAAAGTGTCTGTTTTTAATTGCCGCATTTTATAGACTGTACACAAGGCTAGCCTGGTTAAATACAGCATGTTTAGATTAATGGGAGCGTTCAGCATTGGTGCATTTTGAATGGGGGCTTGAGGCTGCCAAGATCCATTTTCTATACAACGAGTCTCCGTTTCCCCTCCGTTTGTGACACCGGCGCAAGCCGTCATGGTCCCCATACCCGCCAGCTGGCATCCGTACTGGGAGACTGGTGTGCCCAGCACAGTGTGGCCCCACAACAAGCGACCAGGAAAATAGCATATATCTCACTCAGATATGTTTTAGACATCGATTTGAGACACTCCCAGGGCTTTATGTAAACCCGTTATTTTGGTTCTATTGTTGGTTTTTGTATGGACTACTTCAAACACATACCAAAAAGAATATTTCATTAAAGGATTAACTGCTTGCATTTTCATACATGTCCTCAAACACAACATGCAGAAATTTAGAGCTTCAAAGACAATCATGAATATTCATCATGACATCAGGATGTTATATGGTTGGAGACTCAAGACTCGAAATGGAAGTAGTAGAGAACCCCCAACTCTCTGGATTCATACCTGTATCCTCTCCTTTAGTTTCAGGTAACACTAAATACATTTCTTCACGCCAAGCCCTTTTTATCCCATGTTAGAGTAGGAAAAAACACTCATCGTTTTAGTTGTTTCTTTTAGAATTGAAGAATTGTTCACTCTCTAAACTAAAGTGTCTGAAATGGCACCCTTTACCATTATAATCTTCTACACATTCAAAGTCAAAGCAATATCTCCAATCAGTTCTGCTGTCTTTGCATTTCTTTGTCATAAAGAAATGGCTAGTTTTATTTAATGGAGGATGGGCTTTAGGTTACATCTTAAAAGATAATTTTCTTTCCTTCTTTCCTTTATATGTGTGATCCATTATTCGATGTAATTTCCTGAATATGGTCAGCCTTTTTCACTCACTTGCTCCATTTTTATATGACTTTTACGATTTTTCTTTCAGTTTAAATCGAGCCTTATCTCTTTTAAATACTGCGTACGCCGCCTATATTTACACTGTCTGGGAAAACCTTTTAGTGCACCTCAAATCCCACACTATATCATGTGGCTTACTCTGCATGCAGTAGCAACCTCCTATCCACTGACAGCCTGTATACATAATCGAAACCTTTTTAATGTGAAAAAATCAAATCAATGTAGAGGAAAATTCATTTGCCCACCTCCATCACACCATCTGACTCCTTATTTTATGAATTATTATCGATATTTGTAATGATGTCCTGTGTTGGTAGGCCATTACAGAAGAGGAACTAAATTTGCCCATCGCTAATTAATTGCTGCATACTTACTGGGAGTAATAAAAATGCTATTAAGTAAAATACCTCTATCATTAACCTAACTCTGTTAATATGGGGATCAGCGGGGCTCGATAAACAAAAGCGGTTGTTCCCACTGCCACGCAGGGGTAATTAAAAATGCGCCGTCATTAATTATGTTGAGCTAGATTGTCCAAAGAGTTAGGGGTTTGTTGAGTTTTCTCTCCCCGGAACCCCTCAGCGAAGGTACTGCTTGTTCCAGCTTCACTGCATCGAGGCTCGACCACCTGGTGTTGACTTAATGCATGGTGAATAGTCTTCAGCTAGCCAAGGTTATGTTAACCCCTGCAGTAGCCTGGCAATTGATAGGCATTGTCTCATTGACAATGCTAATCAGTAAATCTACTAATCTGCAATTTCCTTTACCATAATTCTGGTGTAGAGTTTGTCATGGAGCTGAATGATTTCCAATACTGTTACATCAAAAAACGATCAGCAATTTAGGCTAACTATTTAACATCTTAAATAGTCTGTAAATACTGGTTCCAATGAAGGTTATTGTTTAGAGTAAGTGGAAGTGAAGATTTTAGAGGAGTGTTGCCCCTCAATTTCCCTCGAATCTAGGAGTTGCATGTAAAGGTATGTTTATGTATACGAAATACCTATGCAATAACTGCAATGTAAGGAAATATGCCCTGGCAACGTGACATCATGGTATTCTTCCCTCATGTGAAAATTGTTTATGCAGAGGAAGTTTTCTTCGTGGAATTTTGTGTCATGGAAATTCAGGGTAGTCTCGTTTGTAGTACAAGTAACAACACACACTTATCTACAACGTACCTACCCAGACAAACACACCCCCTACCACACCCACACACAGTCAACATACTTGTATCCCTTTTTCAGATTCTCCCCACCATCTCCTTCCTTCCTTTCTTTCTTTCTTTCTTTCTTTCTTTCTTTCTTTCTTTCTTTCTTTCTTTCTTTCTTTCTTTCTTTCTTTCTTTCTTTCTTTCTTTCTTTCTTTCTTTCTTTTTTTCTTTCTTTCTTTCTTTCTTTCTTTCTTTCTTTCTTTCTTTCTTCTGTCATCACTTTGTCAAGTTCCAGAGGAACCTAGCGGTGTGGGCGTGAAATTGATGTGATGAAAAACAACTGGGATATCTCTATGAGCCATTTGCTTTGCTATTATGGCAGTCCTCTCTTCCCTCAGCACGACTCTGGGGCGTTTGCTGCGATAGGTAACACACTGCAAATTACCCAGCCTCTATCTCAGGTTATCAGCCCTGCACACCACTAACCCCCTTCCCCACAACGTTCCCCCCATTGGTGACCTGCTCCAGCCAGGCTTCCATTAGATAGGCTGAGCTTGCGTGTGATGTGGAGTTAGGTTGGTTGTGGCAGTTGTGGGATCAAAAATTTGGACTGTAGCTTCTGAACTTGCATTGTTGTATTGTTATAGCTTATATTTTAAAGTAAATAAACTATAGGTGTTTTTTTGCTTCAATAGTTGATGATGAGGTTGTCCAAATTACAAGAAAGTCTGTAAAGTGTAGATGACAAATTTCATACAAAGCTAATAAAACTCTCCTTGCAGTTAAGTACTACTTAACATCAAATGGCCCATGAAATCGGGTTCTGACTTAACCTGGGGCTATGCATTTACAAGAAAAAACAAGGGCATTTCAGACCTAGTGTTGTGGCCAGTTTGACCCCAAGCAGAAACAGGCATGTCTCTGATATCCAGTTTTGAATCAACGAATACTACGTGCCACAAAAAAAACAGTCCTTTGGGTGAAGTGAATAGAAAGGCCTAGTAATTAAGCTTGGAGAACGTAAGTGACTTCCTATGTGCATAAATGAATACGCAAGCAACCAACTATGTCATCTTGGATGTGGATAAATGAATAAGTTGGCAAAGGCGAGCAAATATAAGTGTGTTAGCATGTAAATAAATGAATAATTTAGCAAATTAATGTTTAAGTGTGTTAGCATGCAAATAAATGAATAAGACATTGAATTACAATCCACGAGAGTGAATTAGTAGGTTAAATAAAGACATTAGGAAAGCAAGAGTGGCTGGACTGTGAGGAATTTATCTTCTTTAGCAAAGCATTTGTGGCCGTGGTGGTTCGAGCAGGTTTTGTTGTGGTGCCGCCCATCTCACACAAGTCATCTTTTCTCATGTAGCGATGACGTGCCAATTACTTCTTAATTACACGCGTCATCTGGACCACAGTGCCCATCGCCAGCTCTGATTAATCCTGTTTACCGTGGCGATGATGAGAGTCCCAGTGGTCACAGAGCGCAATGCCGACACACAGACAGAGAGAGAGGATGGGTGGATGTATGGAGAACGCAATAGGGAAGCTGTGTCAGGGGTGGGGTTGACTTACTGATTGCCCAGCGGACAATCTTGAACAATCAGTCACTCCACTCTAGTGCATGGGGAATATTACTATTGAATATAAATATATTTGATTTCTGTTGAACTATGGGAATCTTCTTATGTCTTTGTAATAGGAATTGCCTTATAGTGACCAACAAAAGCCTTGTAAATCTCCCCCGAGCAGCAGTACTAAAGGCTTATAGTAAAGCCAAACATTCATGCTCAACTCAAAGACCAATGCACTTGAGCACACCTTTAGGTGGTTGGATGGGAGTCAATACAGTGCAGTACAAAATCTTTTTCTTTCTAACAGAGCAAGAGAGAACATTGCCTCACAACTGCATTTTTCGAAATAGGATATTCATCAAAGCCAGAGTGGGCTTATGTGGGCAGTAGAAGTATATGTGTTGATATGGAAATCCAGACCTTCCTTTAAATAAGTAAATACTGTAGCACATGTTAGGCAAATGCCTATAAGTAGAGAGATCTAAGTCTGTGACAGGAATCAGAAGTAGGTATGGGGAATGATGGCAGTCCTACATACAGTATTTAGATTAGAGCCCCGACAGCAGGAATGGCAGATCCGACAAGGCGGGGGTCATTTGATGGCAGACTCACACCCTGCGGGGGGAAGACTGTGGGGGAACTTATCGGAAGATGAAAGATGGATGGCAAGGTGTTGAGTTGCTGTGTCATCTCCAGTTTGTTTCATAGGTAGAGGGGGGTGACCTAGTTGTCAATTCTTAGTTCCATTCAGACAGCCCCTTGTTCAAGTCCACTCCTGCTCTGCCCTAATCATTCCCCCTTGTACTCACCAAAGAACCTTTTTCCCCCAGCTGTCCCCCTCAATTCATCCACCAAACTTCTTTGTCCATTTCTATTGCTCACACTCTGTCTTATCCCTCAATCCGCACCTCTTTTTCCCACAATGTGCTCTGTCTTTATCCATCTCGTTCTATCATCTATTTTGCTCTCTTTCTCTCTCTGACAGTAGGATGCCTTGGTGGAAATGGGAATTGACTGTGCCTTCACTTCCCAGTTGTGCCAGCGTCTTTCCTGTAACAGCATGCCTCCGTGGTACATGCTCATTTTAGGACTGGATGAAAAGAAGAGTGGAAATGCACTCTGTAAGGGGAAAAAAGGTGATGATACAATCAGTTTTATTGTGCCGTAAGGATTTTTTCTAGCTTGTGGTTACACACCCCGTATGCAGGCCATATGAAAGAATTGCACTTCACATGCTTTTTTTCTGACGCTCTCATACTCCCTGATCTTTACATTGCTCAAAATAATTAGGCTGCTGTCTGGGGCATACCATTTCTGCTCACATTTTTTTGATTCGCAAAGGGAAAAAAAAAAATACGGTTGTGCTGCTCTAGAAATTTCTACCTGCGTGCCACCCCGTCCCTTGATATGGTTTTAGCATGGCGTTCCACAGGGCACGCTGCACTTCAGCTGACCTAATTCTTTTCTGGCACTCCTCCAAGGCTAAGAGTACATAAGAAGCACAAGATATGCTGTCATGTTATTCAAAGGGTCCATCCTATAATTTTAAGAATCAAGTAACATCTGTTGTGCTTTGGAGCATCTTATGACCTCATGAAACCTAAAACCAATTTACAAGAATACTCACAGAGATTGCAATGCCGTTGTGGATGCGATCTCATTAGTCTTTATAACAGTCGCATTTTATTTTATTTCTTGCACCCTGAGCATGTGCTCCTGGCACTAGTGATACTACACACTGTACACCATTTTGTTTATACGTTCTTTTTACATTCAGATATTCACTAGAATTGGACTCACACTTAAAATGTTAGCATTGTTAGTATATTTTTCCTTTCCTTTTTCCTGCCTTCAGCGTTTTACATTTTTGTTTCCACAAATGTGGTGCGCCCCATTTACAAAATGCACCTGTGCTTTCTTGTACATCTTTGTTTATGGGCAGAGTAAGGACAGTGGGATCTGCTCCTGCTCAGTGGCGAGCAGAGAAAACCAGTGCAGCACCTGATTCAAAGAATAACAGTCATACAGTCGGTTTATTTTTGTATTTTAACTTTAAAAGGCAAAACAAAGGCTTAAATCATTTAAACTTTTGGTTAGATTTGACCTAGACAACATGTTTTCAATGATGAAAAAAGAGGTTTAGACTACAAAGAAGCAAATTAGGATACACCTCCCTTATCTTTGGGCCATTCACCATTTGCTCTCTTTTCACATTGCTTTTGCATTTTGCTAAATGTTTGGAGACATTTCCAGGACTAACAATATTTTAGAATGAAAACTTGTTTTTATGTAGTGTGTGTACCAGTGTGTTTGTTAGTGTGTGTACCAGTGTGTTTGTTAGTGTGTGTACCAGTGTGTTTGTTAGTGTGTGTACCAGTGTGTTTGTTAGTGTGTGTACCAGTGTGTTTGTTAGTGTGTGTACCAGTGTGTTTGTTAGTGTGTGTACCAGTGTGTTTGTTAGTGTGTGTACCAGTCTTATGGTTCACCAGTTTACTATTCCACATGAGTACCACCCAAGGAGAACAGCAAAATGTCCGACAACTCCCTGTTCGCCGTGCAGTCTCACGAGAGTTCCCCTGCCCAACACATTACAGGGTCCTGGCTGTGCTTGTGTTTCACCTTCTTTCTGCCACCACTTTCCACATGCATCTTTCAAAGACTGACCGATGATTTTAAACAAGCCCAATAACAGGCCTACAGCAGGGTACTCAGACTGAGGAGACTCCGGCTTGCTTTGCCAACTGACCATGATATTCTTCTTCTGGGGGGGGAAGTTTGGTACAATGCTGTGCCTTGGTCCTCAGAGATGAGTGTGTGTGTGTGTGTGTGTGTGTGGGGGGGGGGGGGGTAACCCTGCTGCAGCCCAGGCCCTTTTTTTGTATTTACCAGCCCCTGCGTGGCACTGATGTTATTTTCAATTTCAAGGCTCAGCCCTTGCTAACTGGGCCCAGCCTCCTCATGCTATTTGACTTAATAACGTGGGCCATACTCTCCACGGGGAGAGCGGCCACCACCCTGAGACCTGCTAAATGACACAGTGGAGTTCCTTGATGGAGAGGATTACATACCTTCACGCAGGGGTGGCAAGTCGACCGATGCTATGAAGGGCACCATAAAAACGCAATGCAAAATGGTGAAGGACAGAATTCATCGGATTAAGTTGAAGGTTAAGTCTGGAATATTCAATCGCATTATAGTTACAGTAGTGTAATGCATGAGCTTTCGTTTGTTTTCCTGTTAAGGAACCCTTGGTGCATAGCAATGTATCAACATGTGTATCTGCATGTATTTTAGGTTATTCACTATATTAAACATTAAGTACAGCCATGAGCATTTAGAAAGGCGCCTACAAATAAAAAGCATTACCTAATGCAGTCTTTTCTGTATAATGATTATTACAAATAAATATTCAACATCAACAACCATGTTTCTGGACGCATACGACATATATTTTCATTTGTCATCTGTGTGTGTGTATGCGACGGGAAACCTAACCATGAAAGCCCTAGCTGGAGCAAGCAACCTCATTTATGAATCAAGAAATGATCTGAGCCCTGAAACTCTGGACATGAAATGACAAAGAACATGAAAAGATCTCATCAATAGGTATTTTATTCCGTTCCTCAACAGTACATCTATACATTTCCCTTGCATGCCTCTCAATTAATTTGTATGAATCTGATGGTCATACCTCAAACTAGCCAGATGTTAGGATAGATTCCGTTGAGAGCTATGACAATAAACAAAGGGATATGAATCATCCCCCACAATAATTGAAACAACACCAATCTCCAGTAGACCCAGTGCACATTTTCTGGAACATGCAGCTGTTTTCATAGAAAATGTCCTAATATTCATATTATGTCCCTTGCGAAATGACAGCGGGTGCTCATAGAGAAAAATATATTGAAACGTATTTATAAGATAAAATAGCAATATCATGCAAAATAAATGAATATATACCATAAGAAAGCTATTTAAAGAAATATACCACCTAGTTCATTATTATAAAAATATATATATATATATTCAAAGAGCTATTTGACGTGAGAGGTTGATAGACTAACATGGACATTCCAAACAACAACAATTACCCACAAACTACTCCCCTTTTGGAAGACCCACATGTCAGAAATTTTTGAAGAATTAAGCTTATAATTTACTGCCCGTTAGTAAAGATATTGCTGAGCAGTTCCATAAATTATCAGTTTTTTGTAATAATATTGTAGCTGCCCAACTTGTTTTCTTAAATGTCACAGACAAATAGTGATGATATGGTGCTTGTGAGGAGTGACTCACTGGCACTTAAATGTAATATTACATTTAACTACCCCACTTTAATTTGACTGTATGGCTTTATAATTGTGCAACAGTTGTGTATACTGGTTGACCATAGCTTTGAGCCAAAGGCTGTGAGCTTCAGATTTACAGTGGATAAATTCCCTCTCATGGCAATTCCCTATGTAGAAAATTAGTGTGAACAATTTTTTACACCCCTTCCTATAGACTGATCCCCTTGAGCTATGATATCTTAGGAGAGCTTAATGCAGGGCCAATTTGAAAGCAAGACCTGCAGATATATTCTATATGTAGGCTACCATGCTCATGCTACCTGCCCTGCTATCAGATGAGGCAGATAATGCAATTTCAAATCTCACATTAAACATTTCACTATTTAATGTCTCAGTCACTTTCATCAGTAACACCTGTATGCACCTGTATGTTCATTTATTACAAACCATTTGTATACCAAGTGTATTTATACTCTATACTCCATTTTTTTATTAATTAGGAAAAACCTTCCTTTTTAAATAATAACATCCTTTCAAGACATAATCCTACTATTGTCATGAGCCAAGAACACATTTCTAGAGGGTTGAAATCAAAATGCAAAAGGAAAACTATAATTGTCTTGGCTACATTTGCCCACAGTTGTCTTAAGGTAAGTCACATGTTGAAGGTATGTCTTCTAGCTATTATTTACAACCTGACTGTTTTCATAGATATTACATATTGGTTATTTGTCATATTGCGTCAGATCTGTAGGTTATTTATCTTCAATAACATTTTAAGTGTAATGTTAAAATATTGGTCATGTTGTTAAGTAAATTTGTTTTGCTGATATGTATAAAAAAGGGTATTTCTAGACATTTCTAACTCCCTTTAGTACCTATACCATTTCTCCGTTCTCACATTTGCTTGAGAATTTTAATCTAGAGAATTAGGGAAAAACTTGCAAACATTCAAATTACAACCGCCCGAAAAGCCAACCCCGGGATTCCGTAATCACTCCTATCTCTCCTAAACCCATCCCTTCAAATGGTGTTTACACATGCTCAAGCTCACTCAAGTCAGGGAGCGTGCAGGCAAGTCAGAAGGTTTACTATGTCAAAATCCTCCTATACGCTGTGCTTTTAACCAGGAGTGTGCATGCAAGGTGATTGACAGGCAGGTAGCCACGCCTCGTTGCAACAAATGTCCTGATTGGTTCGTGATGGCTGGGCTTCCAAAGATTTTTGATACAGGGCCTAGGGCGAACACAGAGAGTGCATCTTCTATTTATTTATTTATTTATTTATAGTATTTGATTAATTGATGTCTGCAAGGAAGTAGGTAATAAAAGTAAGAATTCTTTGCAAGTATAATTTTTTGCTTGAAAATGTAACTTACTGACTGCTCCTAAGACAAATAAGACAAAAACGGTTTGTTAATTTGTGTAATACGGCAGTATTATAGAAAGAGAGCTATTGGTCCATTGAAGCTTTTAGTTTATTTCTCCTACATTTACCCCATTAAGGATAGTTCTCTTGTACATAACATACATTCTTATCTTTATTCAGTTTATGTATTTTGGTTTATTATGAAGCGCCATCGGAAAGCCAACTGCCATTGAGTTTTCCATCACTCTCCTGGTCCCCCTATGGTATATGTGTGTGGTACTGGTCCATCTGGGCCCGGTGAGGTCACTGCACACACCACCTGCTCTGATAGGCCTTCGTTGGGGCTGCTGGATAGCGTCTGTGAGCATGCTTGGCGAAACAGATGTGTAGATTTTCGGGTACAAATGCCCTCAGATGGCAGTTAGCTCAAGCACACAAAGCATACAAATCCCTAGATTCAGATTAACCTTTTTTAAAGGTGTACGTGAAAATGAATGTTTAATGAGACATAGGTTGCTGGCTAATTTAGGGAGATAATTCTATGTGATTCTAGGTTCTCTACATTAAGTCAAGACACTTTAAAATGTCTGGGTTATATTAAGATTGGAACTACCTTACTCTAAATAGTGATTTTATGTCTTGATAGGAAAACAGTTAAAGCTATTTAGATTTGATAACAGAAGAAAAGATTGCAGAACGTCTGATTGTTACTTTCAAAGTAGCATTATTATAATGAGTAAAGAAAGAGAAAGCTTGTGTGTAACAATGGAATTCCTCATCTGATCCTTCAGTTCCCTGACAATTTCCTTTGTTTTTAGTGTCCACAAGACTTTTTTTCAGGAGATGTTTGGTATACACACCATGTTTAAACTGTATACTGTGTCACCTGTTCTATTAATTCCTCTTCATAGACTTCCTATGAAACTGTCATGTTCTTTAGAGCCTTTGAACAGTTAAAGTAGCTTTTTTTGCGGTTTGGATAACTCCTTTCCCCAAATGAAACCGATGAAACAGCAAAATTGGAATTATTTTAAGAAATTGAGGAAAACTCCATCGGTCAAGTCAAGCAGCAAGTCAGTAGCCTAGTCGACTGTGAAACTTTCAAGCCTGTATAGGCTTTTACCTGCCTTTCAGCCTATTTGCTGCATTCCAGGTCCATTCCGGCCGAAATTCGAAATTACAATTATATTCAACGATTAGCTGTTTTCTTGACCAAGACACTCCCTCTATGTAAATAATGAAATATGCGACAATTGTTTAATCTCTTTGGCATAAATAAAATATCCCTTGTTAGCCTCTATTCTAATTGTTGCTTATTACTTTTCTTGGTTTTCCTAGATACTATAGTCCCTACTGGCTGCATAGAGGGACTTATAGGTCAAGGAACATTTTCACTGTAGGCCATATTTAACCTATTATGATTTAGGCGATGTGCATATGATCCAATATTTCACTTCAAAGAGTTATCTGGCAGAGGTATCTTATTAGAGAGTAAACAATCACAATTTTTGTGGATTGCGTTCAAAATGTATTTTATCTCGCCCTGTCATTGGAATTGAGCGATTTTACAGTTGGAAAAGATTTACTATGCGCGTGCCAGACCCCGCCCGCTTATGGTACGTCATTGGTGAGTAGTGAGGAGGGGGGTGAAAGGAGTCACTCCCCTGCCTACTTTTAATAGCTTTGTCATGTGATGGAAAGCAGTTGTAAGACAGGTGCCCTCAGTTCATTCTCGGTAAGGGGCAGTTGCCTGTGTGAGAGCGAGTGGAGCGCGCGTGGATTTCTTTTGCTAGATTTCTTTTTTGTTTTCCGGACCGTCATTCAGTGCCTGGATGGCGTGGGACAGGTGTAACCAGGACTCGGTGTGGAGAGAATTAGAGGTGAGCAGATCTTATTATCCAACTTATCCGCTATAATCTTCTGCACCGTTTTAGTGCTGATGGATCCAACAGCACATCAAAGACCAGGATTTTGAGAGAGAAATTACGCTCGTCTCGCTCAAAAGTGGTTTTGGCATCATGTAGCCTAGTAGTCTGTGCTTCAGTAGAGATGAGAGGATACGCAGAATACACAAGCACAGGAATATTTGTCAAATCGTGGGATGGGCAGAATCGCTCTTTTAAATGTTTTATTTATTTTGTACTTTAAATAAAGATGTTTTAGTGGTTTAATCCAGTGTTAAGAATAAGGGGGCAGTGTCCTCGAGTAGTTTGCAGTTGCCAGTGTCCTATGATGTCGTGCAATCGGAAAGAATGTTTACATGCTCGTGGAGATATTTCCAGTCACGGACTGCATGCGCTCATTTGCTGATATTGAGATGAGTGCGC
This sequence comes from Aplochiton taeniatus, assembly GCA_017639675.1. Taxonomy (NCBI): domain Eukaryota; kingdom Metazoa; phylum Chordata; class Actinopteri; order Galaxiiformes; family Galaxiidae; genus Aplochiton; species Aplochiton taeniatus. The sequence continues at coordinate 14,223,516 of CM030188.1, forward strand.
TCTTGAAGTCTGAATGACAGACATTTGTTTAAGTCAGGTATTACAGTGCATAAAATGCATCCGACAATAATAATTTATACACATTTAGTATTTTATTTTAAAAGCTCAACGTTGGTTTAAAAAGACTGTTAGTTGGCATTGCAAAGGAGCATCAAAATCGAATTTGGTTGCGTGTGTTCCAACAAATAGGCGATACATTGGAGCAATGTAGACAGTAAGTAGTAAGGATGATAGTTATAGAATGTTAACTAGTCTACATTATTGAGAAGTAGTTTTAGAACGGCTTACTTAAGTCCTCATTCGATTTGCATAATGCAAATTCTTCCAGGATATTGGAATTTACAACGTTACGGATTAAAAGCCTTATCAGCACCCGTCGGGCACCTGACGGATGGTATAAACCCCCTTTTCATTCTTGTTTATGCTGCTGATTTTCAATCTCTTCAATTTCATATCAAAGACTTAGAAGTAGAAGTTGGCGACGCAGCTGTTGTGTGCAGATAATGAGGACTTTGATATATGTCGACTATTTGTTATTTTCTCCAAGAGTAGTGTAACTAGCGATTACGTGACAGCATATATCGTTTAGTTTTTCCAGATATGAGGATACAGCCTCAAACCAAAACCCAGCACGCCCCCCCCCCCCCCGCCACCACCACCACCACCACCACACCCCCACCCCCCTCCTCCTCCTCCTCCTTCTCCTCTGGAGAACATGTAATTTACTTGTAAAGTGTCACAATTACACTTTTGTGTACATTCTCAAGACCAGTCATAATAATTTTCACATAGATGTTACTTTAGTGTGTTCACTGTGCTCAACCAGCTGCGAAGTAGATCACCTTGCTATCTGGTGGCGCTACTTTAATAACACGTTTAGAAGTCATTGGGAACATTGATATTTACCGTTTGGAATTACTTTGCTTATCAGGTCTCACTTTGACTTATCTATCGTACACATTAAGTCACAGTACATAACAGTACTTCGCAAGGGAAGCTTTATGCCCATTGCTAAGGATTCCACTCTTAAATACAATTTGTCATCGCCTGGGCTCAATCATGAGGACAGATCCACTGTGGCTGAGCATTTTTACGTCCCACTTGGCACATACCGATCAAGTCACCATCCATGACCAACTGGCTCTTGGCTTTTCCCTTGGATATTAGTTATAGTGTGTGTGTGTGTGTGTGTGTGTGTGTGTGTGTGTGTGTGTATTTGCGAAAGTTGAAACAGAGTTTAAACACAACGATAGCTAGGAACTGACTACTGAACTATAGGCTTTAGATAATCAGTTTTATGGCAAATGCGCAACTTGTATATGATTCAACTCGATTCCTATCTGTAATGTCCAAACTCTTGACCTAGCCTTGGCCAGGCTACATGTTTCAAAATGAAACTCAATAAATTATGACAGCTTAAGCAATTAGCTTTGCATTTGCAACGTTTTGGATGTCTAACTGACTATTTTGAAACAGTTCCTGGAAATTGATCTCCTTCAATCGGCAAATGTTTGGTCAAGTGCACATTGAACGGAATGTCCCTCTCTTCCCTCATCACCTGATTAAGGTGAGGATCCCCTGGATTGCAGCATGGTGATCCGCCAATATGTGTAACTATGGGAGGCAAGGGAACAGCTGCATAGACATAATCAAAAGTCAAATGACAGCAACAGCAAGGCCCTGGCATAGATCACAGTGTACCAGGACAAATTTAGTCCACACAACCAACAGGAAATCAGTCAGGTGGCAGGTCTAGCCATGCTGTCAATAAAAGGGTCCATAAGCTATACCGCTATTTTGCATTGGAAATGCAGTCTTTTTTAAAACTTTATGTGAAAGGTTCACTTTAAATATAAGCGGTTAGTCAACATAGTTTGCAGGGTTTGTATGTTGTTGGTCATAAGTTGTATTCTTGATATTGTGTGTGTGTGTGTGTGTGTGAGTGTGTTTGTTTGTGGGTGTGTAGGTGTTGATGCATCATTTTACCATTATTCTAAACCCCCCTGTATGTTTTTCCTTCAGTGTGCTGCCTTGGTTGGTGAGGACCAACCCCTCTGTCCCGACCTCCCTGAACTAGACCTCTCCGAGCTGGATGTCAGTGACTTAGATGCTGACAGCTTCCTGGGTGGGCTTAAATGGTACAGTGATCAATCAGAGATCATTTCCAGTCAATATGGAAACGAAGTGTCCAACCTGTTCGAGGTAAGACTACATGCTATTGAAGCCAACTGCAAACTGCTCCCCAACCCTCTCCTTCTGTTCTCTCTTTGCAAATGTATGTTTAATTATTTATGGCAAGGCTGTGAACTATTCACTGATGCAATGGCAGTATCTTTTTCTGAGTGTACTTTAACGCTGAGACAGAGGAAGTGGATGCTGCCGGAATGAACTGGTGTGGGTCAAAAATTAGCTTGGCTTCCGATAACAATCCCTGCCTGACCAACTATGAACTCACTATCTTACACCTGAAAGCCATCTAATCTCTTGATAAAGGCTGTCTGGTACAATTACTCTGTACTGGGTCGTGCAAGTTTACAAACAGGACTTTCACGTCACCCACAAGTACAAAGTGGAGTTAATAATGGACCCCCGATAAGCAGAGAGGGAACTTCGGCCACTTGTTTTATGTTCTATCTAACCTTCATGGTAAGTTAGCCAATCCAGCAGAGATGGTGGCGCAGTAGATATCCAAACGGTGTAGTTTACTATTAAAGGACTTGTCCCCTTGAGCACTGGCCATATTGCAACAGCCCCTGCAAATATTTTGTAATACTTTCAATATCTGTCTCTGTCTGTCTCTCCTTCTCCCCCAATCATCCGCAAAAGACAAAGTCCACAGAACGTGGCGCTGATGACCTGGCCTATAAAGCCCTTGGTTCTTGGACTGAGCTAGGGGCCCATGCGGTTGATTATAGCTCCTTTATGGCTTTACCATTGCCTTGAGCAGAAAGGCCTGCATGCAGGGGGATAGGGAGGGTGTCAGCCAGCCTATCACGCGCTCACGTTTCTTTGAGGTGTGTGTGTGTGTGTGTTGTGTCTGTGTGATAGTACGTGCATGTGTTTCTGCGTCTCTGCAGGGGAGAGAGCTTGATAACAGGCTGAATTCTTTCCACATTCGGATTCCCCTCATTCCCCCTCACCACCATGCTCCTTTAGCTGGACACACACCAGAGCAGAACCACCCCAACACACACACACACACACACACACACACACACACACACACACACACGACAACCAGATCATAGCCAGACCAACAGTTTGGTGTGCATTTTATGGGGGTGGGGGAGTCCCACAGTGTGAGCTGGTGTGACAGATGACCCTCTGTTGTCTCAGTGATATGGTCCACAGGCCACCGAGTGGCACTAGGGATGGATAAAAATACCTGAAGGATGTCTGTCTGTAGAGAGAGAGAGAGAGAGAGAGAGAGAGAGAGAGAGAGAGAGAGAGAGAGAGAGAGAGAGAGAGAGAGAGAGAGAGAGAGAGAGAGAGAGAGAGAGAGAGAGAGAGAGAGAGAGAGAGAGAGAGAGAGAGAGAGAGAGAGAGAGAGAGAGAGAGAGAGAGAGAGAGAGAGAGAGAGAGAGAGAGAGAGAGAGATTAAAACACAGTGGAGCTTAGCACCCACTGTGGCTCAGTATGAGGGAGCCTACCCGGAGAAAAGCAGAATGCAGCAGCAGGGGCCGTGTGTGTGTGTGTGTGTGTGTGTGTGTGTGAGAGTGCACCAGAATCCGGCACAATCGGAACAGCAGGGGATGTTTTAAAACATTCAACAAGCCACTGGCTATTGTGTTTAGCCTAGACGATGAGAAACCCTCACAAGGATCCTAATCCACCAGACAGTGGGTGGAAAATACTCCAACGTGTGCCGCCTTAAACTCCACTCATGCACATGCAAGCTCTGTTTTGTTACCATCGGTGGAAAGTTTGCAGTCGCCACATGCAGTGCTCAGTGCATCAGAAGGCAGAAGTTGGGACTTGGCTGGTGTTTAGGCTAATCCCTCCTAATCTGACAGGGGAAAGTTTGCTCGGCAAACATCAGAGGGATGGGGTTAGGTTTGCTGCCCTCAGACACACAGCCCCGCTCGGTGCATTTCCTCCAGAGGCCAGCATGAGGCACAATAGAGCCCCTCACAACCTGAGGGCTCAGTTTAGAATGCCGTCGCAGCTCTGGGTGTGAAACCAAAATATCATTTTTCGTTACCTCTGTCTTTTGTGCACAGCCACGTGTGTACACGTCCCCCATACTGGCGTTTCATGCTGCAAAACGTTAGCCTAGATTGCATGCTTTAACTCACAAAAGCAGAACAGAAAAAGAGCAGCAACTCGCGGAACAGTTACTCATGCTAATCCCCCCCTCGCGTACAGTCACTATCTCTCTCTCTCTCTCACACACACACACACACACACACACACACACTTTCTCTATTACACACACACACACACACACACACACACACATAAACGCACACACACAAACAGCTAAAGGGCTCGCCGCGGCGTTGTTCTTTGATTGGCCATGGTGTGTTCTAGCTGTGTGCCCAAAGACACACAGTGCTTGGCTGCCAGGCAGAAGAAATGGAGGAGGAGTCGAGGGAAGTGGAGAGGAGAAAGGGCTCGTGGAGGCCTGGAGAAAGAGCCAGGCACTGGTAGGACATGACAGCCAGTGCCCCCCAGCAGCAGCCCAGGCCCAGTTTACCACCCCATGTCAGGGGACTGGGGGGTCTCTGAGGGGCTGGGGGAAGAACCGCCGGAGACAGAGTGCCAGCAGGGCAGCACTGGGTGTGGGAAGGGCCTGGGAGCTGGGTGCCTCTGTCCCCCCTGGCGTCCTTTTTTATTCATGGAATATGGGAGTAGATCCCAACATGGGAGTCAGTCTATGTGTGTGTGTGTGTGTGTGTGTGTGTGTGTGTGTGTTTTCTGACCACCACCAAATGGCAGGGCATTTAAAGAGGAGCGGTTCAGCGTCTGTTGTGTTATGACCACAAAAACAGTGGTCAGAAAACGATAGATTTCCACTTGAAACCAAAGACCTCCTCGGATCTGTTGGCTTGTGCGGCCGACCCTGTAGAGCGAGCGTCTGTGTGTGAGCGTGCGCGTGCGCGTGCAGTGAGGCTTGTGTGGCAGTGTGTTCATCTCCAGTCCGCACCAGGTGTATGCGCCCTGTATCTGCAGTAAGACACAGCTGAGTGGAACCCCCTGGGCCGTCCTATAGACGGCCTCCCATTCTGACCCCGTCCCTGGGCCTGACGAAGAGAATGGTCCAACTTGTAACCACACACCCCACACACTCTCTCTCTGTCTGTCTCAAGCGCACACACACACACACACCTCTTTTTTGGGCCGCATTTAGCAGGGTTTGGGGTCGGGTTGTCTGGGTTAATATTGCCTGACTGGATTTTATTGGTGCAGACCGAAGAGCTTGTCGATCGCATGGACGTATGTTTTTCATCCTGAAAAGATTCAAGAACGTATGTATGTGATGGTACTGTGTATGTTGCTATAGATTTGAGTGCCTCCACCACCAGTAGTTAGTGATTTTGTGATTGTATAGGTGCGCATGCACGTTAAACATACGTGCGTGCCAGTGATCTCCAGTATGAGTGATGACCATCCGTGCGACAGTCACAGCTTTAGAAGTGTGGCACCGTGCCAGCCACCGCTGATGAATCGAGAGTCCAAGTCAAGGCAGATGTTAGAATTGAGGCACATTAGCCAGGTAATGTATATGAAATGGCTTTGACTGTGCCTAATCACGCTCTATATTACCCGTCACAGGTTGATAAGCGAACGTCTGAACGGGTTTTAGTTCGGGGGCGATATCAGAAGTTTGTTTAGTTTGTTGCAGCCTTTGCTGGACAGATGCAGTGCTTAGTCATGAAATAGCCACAAAGGCAGTGCAGATTGATTGGCTTGTCTGGGTGGTTTTTCCTCGGGAGCTGTGCGGCATGTCGTGATCAAAATGTTTGGTTGGATAGAGTCCCGCTCCCTCCAGCGCAGACACTGGAAGACACACACACACACACACACACACACACACACACACACACACACACACACACACACACACACAGTGACGCACACAGGCACAGCAGCACGGCACAAGCTCCGACACACACACACACACACACACACTTGACAGCAGAACTGCCCCCCCACACACACACGCTCACACACAACTGTCACATCCACATATTCTCTCTCTCTTGGTTGCGCACACACGGACAAGTACATGCGTAGACACAAACACAACGTAACAAACCCACACATAGGGGCCCTCATCATTCTTGCTGTTACCAGTCCCCTCTGAATGCTGGCTGCGTTTATTTTGCAAATTTATGCTGACATTTGAGAGTACAACGCCCGCACCATTTCAGCAGTTCAGCGAGGGGGTGCAAATTATCATATTGTGCTGTATAATATGATTTTTTCAAGTGAGCCCTATTAGAATAAAACACACCCTCTGTATTGTCAGGCCTCACTTTTTAGAGCACGTCTATTTGCTCGGATTGATGAACGATGGCTTCCACATCCCGCCTAAACAAACCCAATCTCAGTGAGCAACTCAGAGGCTTGCTATTTTTACATATGTGTGTGCACGCCCATGTACACACAGACTTCCTCACTCTTTCTTGCTCTATTTATCGCTCTGTGTTTGTATCTCGCTCTTATACACGCACAGACACACACGCAGACAGACTGTCCGAGCGTTATCTCCAAGCGTCTGTCAGATTCAGTTGGCAAAATACCCTTCACTTCTCCTCCTCCTCCTCCTATTCCCCTGCAATGCAGGCCCATAGGCCCTCCCTACCCTCCTCCTAAACCCCTCTTCTGTTCCTTTCTTCTTCCGACTGGCCATTCTTTAACAGCCTGTCAAAAGGTTAGAGGATCCATTGGACATAAACAAATGGATTCCCCCACATATACTTCACCCTAGCAAGTTAGGAATAGGGAAAGGATAGAGGCAGGGAGGGAGGGAGAGAGCGAGCGAGGGAGGGGAGGAGGGAGGCAGAGCGAAAAGGAGGAGCGAAGGGACCGAGCTGAGGGGGGAGAAACGCGGGCGGAAAATAGTTCCCACAGAGCATGTTTGGAAAAAGAACAAGTGAAGATCCTCTGGTGGTTGCCTCAGTGACTGGTTTCACACACTCTCTCTCTCCATTACACACACACACACACACACCCAAACTCCCAGTAGGCTGATGTTGCTGATTGAGGCATGGTTTGGTGCTTGTGCCCCACCTGATCCCTGGCTCTCTCTCTCATCAGACGGGAGGAGATATGCTGATTGTGTGTGTGTGTGTGTGTGTGTGTGTGCACAGGATACTAGCTCTGAAATGTAGAGAGTGAGTTTGTCTGCCAAACAGAGAGCATTCTCAGAGAGTTTTCTGCCTACAGACCTGAGAGTGGGCTGACCTCCTGTACCTGCTTAGAGAATGGCAGTCTAATTATAAAGTGCCTCTCACATGCTGTGCTGTGCTGTGCTGTTCTGTTCTGTTCTGTTCTGTGCTATGCTGTGCTTCCATGCTGCTGGCATCTCCCCCAGTCTTGGTTCCATCACCCTAACCCTAACCCTGGTCTTGGTTCCATCACCCTAACCCTGGTCCTAGTTCCATCACCCTAACCCTGGTCCTGGTTCTATCACCCTAACCCTAGCTCTGGTCCTGGTTCTATCACCCTAACTCTAACCCTGGTCCTGGTTCTATCACCCTAACCCTAGCTCTGGTCCTGGTTCTATCACCCTAACTCTAACCCCGGTCCTGGTTCTATCACCCTAACCCTAGCTCTGGTCCTGGTTCTATCACCCTAACTCTAACCCCGGTCCTGGTTCTATCACCCTAACCCCAACCCTGGTCCTGGTTCTATCATCCTAACCCTGGTCCTGGTTCTATCACCCTAACCCTAACCCTAGTTCTATCCCCCTAACCCTAACCCTGGTCCTGGATCTATCACCTTAACCCTAATCCTGGTCCTGGTTGTCTCCAAGCAGGCCGTCAGAGTTGGGGTCAGCTCCTTCTAGGGGACCCCCATGCACATATAACTCAATAACCCTAACCCTAACCCTTCTGGGGGATTCCCATGCACATTGATCCCCCTCGCCCACACTAACCCTAACTCTAACCCTAACCCTAACCCCAACCCCAACCCTTCTGGGAGATTCCCATGCACATTGGTCCCCCTCGCAGCCTGTCCCATACTTTCCCCTCCCCATTCCCTGTTCTACACGTGAGTGGGAACCAGTCTGGCACATAGACATTGGGTTTTCACAGCGTGTCTTGGTAGACAGGGTGCATAGATGGGTTTGTGATTGTGTAAGACTGTGTGTATGTGTGTGCGTGCGTGCCGGTGCATTTTGTGTAAAGGGCTCATTGGAATGTAATTGTCAGAAGCTGTGTTGCTGGGGGGGTTTAGATGGGGGTGTTTGCAGGTGATGGGCTAGACACGGCACTTTGAGTGCGTGCATGTGTGAGTGGACTATTTTTAGCACGAGGAGTAATCTCCACTAAGAGCCTTTCAGGACGGCTTCTCTTTAACCTGGCCGGAACACTAAGCCAATAAGCTGCTTCGCATCAACACAAACACACACACACACGCTCACACACACGCTCGCACGCAGGCACGCACACACACACACGCTCGCAGACACGCTCGCACGCACGCAGGCACACACACACACACACACACACACACACACTCAAACCACTAACCCAAACCACAAGCCAAGCTTTCCTGTATTATTTAATACTGGATACCTAGGAACGGGTGGGGCGTTTTTTTAAAACTAGATTCCTGGAATGCCCCCCGCCCCCCACCCCAGAACCTCCCTCTTATGCCATGCAGAGTAAAGAGTTAAGGAACGGTTTGACAGCGGGGAAAGGAGAGAAAAAATGGAAAGGAGAAAAAGGACAGAAATGTTACAGAAAGAGAGAGAATGGGAAAACACTAAATGTTAGATGTACACGGCATAGTTAGCTCAACATAGGGGTGTAGAGGGAGGGAGGGAGGGATACAGAAAGTACGAAGGAGAGACCAAGAAAGGGTGAGGGAGAGAAAAGAGGTAGCGAGAGAGCAGAGCGAGGCCCTCAGTGACTGTACGCCATGATTAGATGTGAAGCTGCTATCAGTCCTGTGTGATCCTTCACTTCCCTCTCCAGGAAAGACAGATCAATCAGACGGAGGTGTGCCTGCCCCTGTCCGGCCGCTTCCCCTAGCTCAGCTCAGCTCAGCTCAGCTCGGGCTGGATGACTCAGGATTGCGACTAACGTCCCTACCCTGGAGCACCTTTACTAACCTTGTTTGGGCTCCACAGCACCAGAATCCTAACCCCTAACCCAGAACACCAGAACCCTGACCCTAACCCTGACCCAGAACACCAGAACCCTAACCCTAACCCTCTCTGGGCTCCAGAACACCAGAACCCTGACCCTAACCCAAACCCAGAACACCAGAACCCTAACAGAACACCAGAACCTTAACCCTAACCCAGAACACTAGAATCTTAACCCTAACCCTCTCTGGGCTCCGCAGCACCAGAACCCAAACCTCAGAACACCAGAACCCTAACCCAGAACACCAGAAAACCAGAACCCTAACCCTCTCTGGGCTCCAGAACACCAGAACTCTAACCCTAACCCTCTCTGGGCTCCACAGCACCAGAACCCTAACCCAGAACACCAGAACCCTAACCCAGAATACCAGAACACTAACCCTAACCCTCTGTGGGCTCCACAGCACCAGAACCCTAACCCAGAACACCAGAACCCTAACCCTAACCCTCTCTGAGCTCTTATACAGTGGACTGGAGTTAGAAAGGCTTGTTAACTGTGCTATAGTCCAAGGGTTTTTGTTAGCTTGATATTAGTACCACACTCTCTGGTTGGTTGTTAACGGAGGCTTCCAGCCTGCCGTGGGGAGTAGCATACAAGCTTAGGGTTCTTGCTTTTTTTCTGAAGCCTCTGGACGGCAGCAGGACTTAAATAGTTGAAGAGCCTCTCTGAGTAGCGCCTGGTGATTCAGCCATGACTCATGCACAGTCCTCCAATCAGGTCTTCTGACAGCCATGACCCATGCACATTCCTCCAATCAGGTCTTCTGACTGCCTCAAAGAGATTGTGCTTAATGCAGAATCACCAGGAGCACACCAAGGCATTGTCATCTTATGTGTGCTGTTTGCAGTTAAACCAATGGCTTGTTCTGAACTTAGCTTTCAAGACAAAACCGCAGTGTTCCAGGACGACTGCTGATTATACCTGAACCGGTTCATACATTGTTCTGGCACTCCAAAGACTGAAACTGGAGCGGTTTATTGGATGAATGCATTTTAAGAGGATTATTATTATAAAATGATAGTAGGTATAAAGAAATAAAACAATTAACAAATAGAAAGAGAGGCTTACTGTTTGTTCTTGTTGTATAAGTCACAATTTCTCGACGCAATTTATCCTGAATGATGTTTTTCAGTAGTTACTGTTATGCAAGTACTCTGTGCTGTCCCCTCCAGTATGTGTCAGGGAGAATGGATTGTGGAGTAGATATTAGCTGTCGTTTGTTATGAAACAGACGTGGTTCAATCATCTAAGTCTGGCTCTTTTTTTTTTTTTTTTTCAATCCGCTTTTCAAAGAGAACTTATTTTGGACAGCCAGAAAACCCTAGCTACTGTACTTGGCTATCATGCCGTTCAATTTGTGTAAGTATCTGCTGATCATTAAACAATCTAGAGGCGGCCGTTACAAAAACAGATGGGTTTGCTTTTGGTTTGTTTTGCACACAGGTGGATGTGAATTTAGGACTACAAGATTAATGATTTTATTCAAACACAGACATATTTTATGATGACCTCTGACTGTTCCTCCTTCTTCAACAGAATTCCTTTGGCTTTCTATTGGTGCAAGAGACTTTTAGTCCTTGCTTGTTCACTTTGATGTGCTTATGTCTTTGATTGTAAAGCAGTTACATCCTGGCATGCATGGAGCCTCTGAAGTCACCTTTGTTTGCCCTGCTGCTGCCTCTAGTGCTTCTAGCTCATACTATGCTGCCTGATAACGTAGAGAACATGCCCCGATAACCCACTCACAAAGTCAAGGCACGGACAAGGGCTGTACACACACTGCTGCAGCAACCCCCTACCTTGATACAGGAGAGAACACAAACAATCACATGCGCACACACACACACACACACACACACACTCTCTTTCTCTCTCTTTTTCTCTCTCTCTCTCTCTCTCTCTCTCTCTCTCTCTCTCTCTCTCTCTCTCTCTCTCTCTCTCTCTCTCTCTCTCTCTCTCTCACACACACATACACACACAGAAGTCAAGGTAAAAGATAATGCATTTATTTAGTAATCAGCAAATAGCTTTTATGCATTGGGTAAGTGTGGAGGAGAGGGGGTTCTGATAAGATCGTTAGCTTTCAGGTGTTTCGGTAGCGCAGTGTGCACGGCATCGAGTGCAAATTGAATAGGATGACCTTTTTGCCGCAGAATCAAATTGACTGCATTTCCCCAAAAAGATTCCGCAGTCTCAATTACCATAAATTTGTGATATTGGGTATATTCAGCCTTCCAACTAGCACATGCATAAAGAAATAGTTAGACTGACAGACATTGCTTGCGTGGATTATCTGTCTTAGTATGTATGTAGCATCATAGGCTTCTGTACCCTGATGTTTTTTTATAGCGATAACACTGTGACAAATGAATAGCCTGGGAGCCCTTGATGGGCTTGGTGTACCTGAAAGGTCAGGTGAGTGTGTGTGTGTGTGTGTGTGTGTGTGTGTGTGTGTGTGTGCGTGTGTTGGAGTATATTAACACCGCCGATGTGTTGAAAAAAGACCACCTCAGCCATTCCGCCCCCCGTTGCAATTCTACGCAAAATGCCACGGCCAGAACAGGCAAACATTTTGTTGTTGCTCCTGTTCACGCAAGCCTGAGGAACCCACAGTTGTACTCGGCAGCCCACGCCTAGTCCAAAGTCAATGTGACAACGTCCGTCCGAACGCCAGGGACGTTTAGAGGGCTCCGCGGCTCTCCTCCAACCCCTCCTCCCCTGATCCCACCATCAGCTGGCCCTCGTCAGCACGACGACACGTTCAAAAGCCGCCTGCTTGGTATTGCACATTCACCGCCCGGCCGCCTGCCTGCTTGCTTAGGCAAACAACTATTTGCATGGCATTAATAGAAATGCGAAAGGGGGAAAGCGAGGAGGTGGGGCACATAAGCCCTCACTCACTACCACTCATGTCTCTTTGAATCTTTCCTACCAACAGGGATCATTAGCCCCCACCTCCTCCTCATGCCTTTGGAAAACGCAATCCCCTTCATTTTTCTGGCGTAAGCTTGAATTTAGCGAGTGGGAAAACAGCCAGAACAACAGAAACAGTCTAAAGACTGTGCGTATGTATAATTTGGAATGTTTGTGTTGGAGTGGAAGGGTGTGTGTGTGTGTGTGTGTGTTTGGGGGGGGGGGGGGGGGGGGGCGGGGGGGGTGTTCAGACCATCTGTGGGGACAGCCGCAGCAGGGAACACAACAGAGCGCCAAAGAGGCCTTTTAGATGTTGCTACTCCACTGGAGCCCCTCGCGGTTTGCTTCAGCTGTTTTGGGGACGTGTGTGTGTGTGTGTGTGTGGGTGGCTGGGGTATCTTGGGTATACAGCTCGTGACTAAGCCTCCCCTCCCCTCAGAGGTGCCGACAGTCTCTGGAGACGTCCAGTTTTCCACGGCGGTGGGAGCACTGGCTCCACACATCATTAGAGTTGGGGGTGGGAGGCGCTCTGCTGGCCTTGGGCTTGCTGACATGGGGGTGGAACTTTCCAACTGTTAGACCCGTTGGTTTTCACCAAGGATTCGCCACGATCAATCAAAGGAGTCTGCACCCGTCTTTAGGACGGTTTCATGTTTTCATACCAAACATCCTGAACAAGGGATTGGGACGTGTTGTGGTATACACTGCTCTACTGCACTCTAACCCCTGCCAACTCAAAATGAACTTTGATCCCCAAAGTCCGGTTGTCTGGAACATGGCGATATGAGCACCAGCATCAGCAGATGAACTCCTACCTACTGAGAAAAAACGCTTTCTAGCCAATTGGACTTTGGTATTTCCAAATGGGTTAGCCAGGGTAGAGACAGGCCATCGTTTTATCTAACAGCCATCACATTTATTATTATTTTGTATTTTTTGTGAGATCGATCAAGATGTTTCGCATTTATGTCTTCGTATGGCTTCCATGGTATTTATCTTCACATTTACTTGATGGTCTTTATCTGTTTTTCATCCTCCTCTGTCCAGCCCTGCTATATTGTCCTTTACTCATTTCTCTCTCGCTCTCTCTCTCTCTCTCTCTCTCTCTCTCAAGTTTCATTTTTTCTCTTTACCTTTCCCTCTTTGGCTGTTTTGTTCACTTTCTTCCCCCCTTTGTGTCAGATCATCAGATAACACTACAATAGTTCAAAGGCTTCCCACGGGACACATCAGTACCACACTCACTCACACTCAATCTTCTTCTTCACACACACACACACACTCACACACACACACTCACTCCCTCACTCACTCACTCTTACTCCCAGCGGCTCATCCATGGGGTCAGAAGGGATCTCTCCTGCGATGCCCATCACTTCAAGGCACGTGGTAGAGCGATAACCCGGAATCAACAATGCTCCTTGACGTGGGGCAGGAATGCAGCGGCTGGATGAGTGCATCCATTTTTGCGACGGTTCCGGGAGATACGGGGATTCCGACTGGGTGGAGGGGGGGATTATGGCGGGCCCAGTTCTGGCATTAGCACGGCAGGGGGGAAATTGTCTGTAATCAGCTGTGCGGATCACCCCTGGTGCTAGGATTGGCTAGTCTTATCTTTATGTGACGGGCAAGGCCGGAGAGCCGCTCATTGATTTCAGTGCACACTGCTGGAACATCGAGAGATTGTGTGAGGCTGGCAAGGCAATGGTGTGTATTTGAATGCTTTGTTCAGCGAGTGTTTTTAGGTGTGCGATGATTGCTGTTAACCGGTCATGAACATCAGTTATACTGTACTTTAATGTTTGGGTTTTTGTGGGACATGGCTGTTGGAACATGTTCGGATGCTCTATTTGAAGTGCTGACCAATGCCACACCATGTACTTTGTGTGCGGCCAAAGTTGGCTTTGTCCAGATTTAGGCCACAACAGGATCATTTGCTTCGTAAATGGTCGCGGGATAATGGTTGCATCTCATAGGCAGTTGGAAAACGAGGACAACATTCAGCTGGGGAAATGTTACCCAGCCAATCATCACAGCCTTGGCCAAAATGACAGTTTAACATTTTGTTTTATGATTGGCGACACAGACAGACGCACTGATCTCTCTCTCTCTCTCTCTCTCTCTCTCTCGCTCGCACGCTCGCACGCACGCACGCACAAACACACACAAAGGTCCTTACATCGTTTTGTATGCTTTTTATCATTTCTGATTGTAGGCAATGATCACTCTCTCCATCTCAGTAAGCCTGTGCTAAATGACGGTACGTCTCGTGGTGTGCCGTGTGATTTGTCTCTCTGCTGTGTATTGTGCTGCAAACAGCCCTCCTCCCCAACGCCACCCTCCGTTCCACCCCCCAGCCCCTGCCATATGTTGCGCCTGTGTGACCAGGCGAGGCGTCAGCTCCGTTAACGCTTTAGCGCCGGCTGACTTTGATTTATGTGCTCCGAAATCTGGGGGCCACAGGGTAATAATACAGAATGACATTATTTGTTTATCAAATCGAAGACCGCTTTCTTGGCGGGAGTTGAGATGTGGCGACTCTCACCCTCCCTCTTTCCTTCTTCCCCTCCCTCCCACAGAGCCCCACAAGCCCTGTTTCTGATTGTGCAGTGATTAGAAGGTCTGGCTACTCGTTTAACCTCGTCCAAGGGAATGCCTTTGAAATCTGACGGAGGAGATTTTTTTTTTTTGTGACGAAGCGGAGCAATTAAATTGTCAAGGCGTGAATTTAACCCGAAGCAATTCTGGGGCCAATTTATTAAGAATGTTTTCTGTCTGAGTGGACCAGTTTCTCTTTCCTATTTGCTTAGTTTGAGAGAGTGTGTATGAGAGAGAGAGAGAGAGAGAGAGAGAGAGAGAGAGAGAGAGAGAGAGAGAGAGAGAGAGAGAGAGAGAGAGAGAGAGAGAGAGAGAGAGAGAGAGAGAGAGAGAGAGAGAGAGAGAGAGAGAGAGAGAGAGAGAGAGAGAGAGAGAGAGAGAGAGAGAGAGAGAGAGAGAGAGAGAGAGAGGGAGGGAGAGGGAGAGGGAGAGGGAGAGGGAGAGGGAGAGGGAGAGGGAGAGGGAGAGGGAGAGAGAGAGAGAATAAACAAACAGTACTTTCAATATCATATGACCCATTTTGGATGAGGAGATTTATTTAGTTATTTATTTTGCTTTACCAGAGGCTTTGTCACACATTGGCTCTCATTTTTACGATAATAGGCTCAGTGTTGTTGTCTGTAAGATTTAACTTATTCAGTAGTCAAGTTAGTCTAGGCACTTCTATACAGTGTTTATGATGAAGGAAGGCACAGCACAAAGTGTCTCCTTATAATTTGATCCCTGACCACTTGGCAGTTCACACATCAAATCTTAACAAAAGTAATTAGCTTCTATGCTTTTTGCTGTTTTCCTTTGAGTTTAAAATTGAGTGTTTAGGGGGAAAAAAAAAACATCCCGCTATCAGTGTCATGAATGCTATCTCTGGAACACAATGGTGCTGTTTGGAACTCAATAAAGGAGTTAAATCAAGGACAATTTCAAAGACGGCCTGTCTGATAACAAAAGGCCTCACCTGATAATGAATGACTTGGCTGAGCATTTCTTTTCTTCAAGGGAGGAAAGTAGGGGGAGGAGGATGGAGAAGGAATGAGGCAGCCAGCGTTTGCCAGCGATTTTTATGGCTAATTGAAGCATTTGGAGCAAAGAAGCCATGAATGGCACCCTTTAGAATTGCACTGGGGTTAATATATTGCGATCTTACAATTAGCCCAGGATTGTTAAGATCTCTTTAATTTGGTCAGGTCCATTAACTGGTAACAGAGAAAAGGCACTCCCATGAGAAGTCTTTCTGTTTTCTGTTCACTCTTTGTCCCCTTCCCCCTTTTCTCTAGCTGCTCATGTAATCAATGTCTCTCTCTCTCTCTCTCTCTCTCTCTCTCTCTCTCTCTCTCTCTCTCTCTCTCAGAGAGGATGTAGTAGATTTACTTTGGTCCAGTGGACCCTCATGAGGTTGTCCTTAAGCTGGCATGGCAAAGCTGGCCTATTGCTGGACGGGCCCTCTGGCTCTTTCACTTACTTACCCACTGTCTCTCTGGGGGACAACCACTTACTCAGGTTAGCTCCTCCTTAGCCAGTTGGTCAAATCCCCAATTGGCCCCTGTAACTTCTGCCTCTGGAGCTTTAGCATGTCAGAAGCTTCAGCTTCCCAACTCAGCTCTTACAAGTGCCACTTTTTAAGGATCCTGAGTTCTGTCCCCTTATCTATAAGCACATGGAACACACCAAGGCCTCGCCACAGGTTTGGAAGCTGCATTTAAAGTGAAATAAAATAAAATAAAAATAGATATTTGACTTGAGTCCCTGTCATTTTTCTGCCCCTCAACCCTTACGCTGTTGTGATGAGGTCTGGATCGTCATTTGAACTGCTCACTGACTATTCAGTCTTTGGTGTAAAGAACCCGGCTCGCGCTATTTCATCCACGATGCCTTTAAGGAAGTGAGAAGCACCACCTGAAGCCCTCCAATGGTTGGTTGTTTAACTTGAAACCAAACAGATGGTTGTCCGTTAAAGACTCATTTGAGATCATCTAAAATGAACCCACTATCAATGTCTGAAGCAAGCCAGCGCGTGTTTGGGCTCAGAAAAGGCTTTCGCTGCAAAAACTGTTATTACCCACCCGCGTGGTACTCGTCTAACAAAGTGGGATGTTGGAAAACTGTGAACGGCAATGTAGGTTCCGGCACAGTGGATTGGAGCTCTTTGTAAGTAATTAAACAGCATGCCTCTTCATAGGGAGCAATTTCCTGCAAAGCGTTTTACTGCCAGTACTATGTGGCTCCAGACTGCATTGTGTTATCTCTGTGAAATATGTCCCTTTTATAGATTTTTGATAATAACTGTGAGGGAATGTTGTTAGAAGGAGACTACCTGGTGAATATACATCAGATTAGCATTTAACACACTGGCAGTTCTCCTACCAAATACCAAAGCTATCAGTGTCATCTTGAAATCAAAATTGGAGAGAAAAAACAACAAAATGACTGCTCTCTTTCGCTCCAAACGTGTTGCCATGCTCATGTTGCTGGTGTGTAATCGTAGAAAATGGCATGGATGGATAGGAACAAGTAGCTGAGGTAATTGTGTTCGTGTGGGCGCCCAAGTCCAAGCAGCAGAGCGGTGCTATCTGAAGGGATAGTACACCCCCCTCGGCGTGATGATCACCATGCGCTATCGCCTAGCGATGCTAATCCTGCCGTGTGCATAAAGGGATTTGTTCTTGTTGGGCTCGCTGCAGAACGTCCCGGGGCGACAGTGCTGTTTATCTGTCCCTGGCTGGAAGTCCCCTGGGTTTTTTGGTCTTGGAACTTCTCGTTCCTGATGCTTTATTCCCCTTGTTCACTCTAGACCTCTTGCTCTCTCTTTTGCTCTTTTACAGCTTTTCACTCAGTCTACCTTTTTTATCACAATCCCCCTGTTTGACCGTCACTCCTTGCTGGAGAATATGCAGCAGCCAACACACCAGTCCGAGTCTAGCAAAAGGCAAAAGCAAGCTTTATTTTCTAATAAACCTTCGCAGTAGCTTCCTGTCCCTTGTCACTTGTCTCCCAATGCCTAAAAATATCCCATTCGTTAAGCTTTAGCAGACGATAATTCCCCTTATCAGAGCACTGCTTGCAGCATCTTGTCGACAAGCCGATAGCCTCCCATTTCTGAAGACAGACTTGGGGAGGATTGAGGCAACTCAACTTTCCACCATTGTCTCCTTCTCTCTTCCATCGTCGTATTTTTTGTATTTCTTTCCTCCCAAGATACTTGCTGTGTGTCAGTCCTGTTAATGGGTTTCTTGGGGGAGATATTATTTTGGGTCCAGTAAGCTGCATGCTTAAAATATGACTGACAGCCCTGACTCACTTGCGCAGCGAGAAAATTTTGTTTTGAAATAAAGTAGCAGCCAGAAAAAGAGCAGCTCCGCTGCAAAAAAAACGTCTGCCTCTGTTAACATTGGAATTTTGTTACCACCCACCCACAAAGATAGTGCAAAGTAAAATGTCCTTTTCTCTCTCTCTCTCTCTCTTTCCCTTTCTCTCCCTCCTCTCCCCCGTCCCCCATTCCCTCTCCTAAGAAGATAGATGAAGAAAATGAGGCCAACTTGCTGGCAGTACTTACAGAGACCCTGGACAGCATCCCGGTGGATGAGGATGGATTGCCTTCGTTCGAAGCCCTGGCAGATGGGGACGTGACCAATGCCAGCGACCAGAGCTGTCCCTCGACCCCCGGAGGCTCGCCCCGCACCCCCGAACCTGAGGAGCCATCCCTGGTAAGATGGTCTGGCCTGGTCTCCCCTCCTACCTCCCTCTTCTTAATATCCACCACCAGCCACAAGTACTCCAGACTGCCATGCTGATCCATTTACACCCCGTTGCCATCCCCAACCAGCTCAGTCTCAGTGCTTCCCTGCCAGGCCACGGTACACACCAGATAAGGCTGGGCCCACGAGGCCCATGACCAAACCAGCCTGCTTGTCTGCAGGCTGCAGTGCTTGGCAGCCCCCGACCCCACCCGGCCGCTCAGCCTTTTAATGGGCCTGTCTTGTGTGTGAGTCAGTGTTTCTGTGTGTGCAGAAAGAATCTGCCATGCAGATGCATGGTTGAGAAGGCAAATCGAATGGATCAGTGTTGCTGCTGCTGCGAGGTGCTAATTACATAGCAGTGCTATAGCGTAATGCTACACAGGCTGGGTGACACTGTGGCACGGGGCCTAACATCAGACTGAGAGTGGATAAAACATCAAATCTGTTTCATCCCATTCAGCCATTCAGGCTTAATCCTGTCCTCACCACTTCAAATTGAACCATATTTTGGCAGAAAGACATCCCTTGATGAAAAGTTTGGCTTACCTGTGTAGTTTTTACATAAACATGCTTGATATAAGGCGACCATCTGTGCGTTTTCTCCTCTCTTGCCTAAGGGTCTGGCTTAAAATGTGTTTTTATGTGCAGTAGTTGTACATTGTATTTCCTGCTGGTCTCTTTTCAGGTGACCTTTACTCACGTGCTCCAGCACTGTTTATTCAATCACAGTAGTAAAGCCTGTCTTTGTGTACCCTAAAACACCTGCCTGTGTTCGACCAGTTTTTCAGCATTTTTCATTTTTACACTGTACACAAACCAAAAGGGCATCAACAGTACAAGCAGCTTGTGCAGTGACGATCCATCCTTTTAAAACCAAAATAAATATTTCAGAAGTTGAAAAACACCAAACAAAAAAAAAAAGAGAATTGTCTGTCCAGTGCAATTGTATAATTCATTTTTAAAGCACAAGCACACCTTCTCATTTTCCTTTTATGCCCCCTACCCCCCTCCCTTTCTCTACCCCTTCTTTTTTTCTGGGTCTGTTTGCAGCTGAAGAAGCTGCTTCTGGCACCTGCCAACTCCCAACTCTGCTATAATCAATACACAGGTGGCAAGGCACAACACCATGCAGCCGCCGGCAACCACCGGATCAGACCTGCGGCTGCTGTTGTCAAGGTAGCTACCCCATCCTTTCGGCTCACAGCACCTTACTTGTTTTGGGTGGTGTTTGTTTACCTTGTGTTCTCTCTCGTAATGCTCTCGTTCCATCTTTGTCTTATGCCGGACTTGGATAATAGTAAACTTGGGTTGTAATGTACTCTCCTGGGGCCCATCTCGTAATGAAAACAGGCTGATTGCTAGTGGGGCTTCCCAGGCGAGGCACGATGACTGTTGTCTCATTAGCTGAAGTACTTAGCCGCTATGCTATGGCGCCTGTCGGAAAAAAAATCAAAGTGGAACGAGGATGTTCTTGTCTGCGAGATTGATGCCCGGCTCCCAGAGCTAAATATCAGGCTTGATACTCTCATTAGGTAGCTGTCTTATGAGCAGTCGTGTTTTTGGGGGCCGTGTGGGTCTTGATTTAGATTAATTCTTGTCTGCTTAGATGGCACCAGTGTAGGAATGTAAATCAAATAAAGTATGTGATTCTGGTAATCTGTCCACATTTCATTGGAAAGGAGCCTGACAATTCATTTTATTTACCAAGCACACGAGCATTTGCATAATGTACTCGTAGTTCAATTGCCTTTTCTTCAGAGGAAGCTGCTTGCTGTCCCTGGGTTCTGCAAGCCTCCTAGAATCTGTGATTTAGATTTAGCTTAGATGGTAATTATTGGATGGCAGAGATACTGGCATGTGTCTGTTACACCCATCTCTGCAGGGTCTATATCCACACAGTGCCTTTGAGTCATCCATTTCCAGAGCAGCTCAAACAGGGGGTTCCCGGAGGACATGGCACATGCAGAGAATGGCGCGTAGGCGCTGTGGAGCCACACAATTAAATTGATGGGCGGGGCGGTGCTCCCATGATCACCTCCTAGACATTTGTGAGACAGTTGTGGGGAGCCAATCTCCCGACTGCTCCTTTTCGGTGTTCCTGATCTTCCAATATTTGTTCTCCCATATTTGCAGTATATTTGAAAGTACAACCTAGAGCCTAGAGCTAGGCCTAGAGCTAGGGCAAGCGCTATTGAGAACTGTTAGAATGATAGAGCTGTAAGATTCAACATATATTAACGTTTCTCTCTTTCCCCTCCACTTCTGCCCCCCCTACCACCCCCCACCCCCTTCCATTTAGACGGAGAACCCCTGGAGCATTAAGGCAAGGGGTGGAAGCGTGCAGCCCAATCGCCCAGTCAGGCGCCCATGCACCGAACTGCTCAAGTACCTGACAGCCACCGACGACATCCTCCTTCAGACCAAAGGCGGTGACGCCAAGAACTGGGGGCTTGGTTGCGTAGGCGTTGGCGTGGGCAAGGACAAGAGTGGCCTGGGCATCCCCTGCTCCTCGTCCTCCTCACCCTCCTCCACATCCTCCTTCTCCTCCCTCTCTTCCTCCTCCTCAGCCACCTCCATCGCCTCTAAGAAGAAATCGTCGTCCCCGTGCGCCGGCCTGTCTTCTTCACAGCAGCTACAGAACCACCAGCGAGGTGAGAGCCGGACTGCTGGCAGGTGTAGTGTGGCTGGTGTGGGGGAAGGGAAGTGGCGGCGTTGCGGGGCCAACGTGGCCCAGGGACAGTCCCAGGCAGTGCCCTCGCCCGGCCAGCCTGGCTGCGACGCTAGTGTTGGCCCCCACTGCTGTGCCCATGCCTGCCCCAAAGTGGAGCTCGGGCCGTCCTGTGAAGAAGGGAGGCCGCCAGGGCCCACGGCGGCCGCCGCTAGGTTCATTAGGTACATGCATTCTTATTCCCTCCCTCCCCGAGAGGCGAGTCATACAGGCAGCTGTGAGCGTTGCCGTGAGGCGGGCATAGTGAAGGTGGCCGCAGCCAAGGCTAGCCAGTGCACTAGCAATAGTAGGACCATCGCTGTGTCCGCAAAGAATCCAAAGGAAGAGCCGTCGGGCCACCCCTTGCTAAGTCGACTGCTGACCTCCAAGCAGCGGCCTGCCCGCTATCGAGCCCACTTGCTCGCACCCTCTGTAAAGCCTCAGCCCCTCAGAGAGAGCCGCTCGGTAGTCATGAGTGCTGGAGCTCTGGGAAAGGATGAGGCTAGAAGCAGCCAGGCTAATGAGAAGAAAGTGGAGAAGGAGAAGGACATAGACCCTGTCCAAACTAGAAACTGGGGCCTAGGTCCTACCAGAGGGCCTGATTCAGACCCCATGTTAGCCCAGAGCTTGGGCCTAGAGAGCTGGGTTAGCCAGGTAGACCAGCAGCTAGATTTAGGCTTAGGGCTGGAGCTGGGTTGGCCGGAGGTGGGTTGTTTTGGGGAGGAGTTTGGGAAGGAGGCTGGCCATCATGATGATGTCGAGGGCAGCCCTGTGGCGCTGTCACCCCTGGGCCCGCCCAGCCCCTTTTTCCCCAGCTCTAGAATTGGCGAGCCCGCTCCCTCGGCCATACAAGGGCAGCACCCCGACGACCAGGCCCTCTCATTGTTAGGTAATCATCGCTGCATCCCCCTCCCGCCCTGATCTCTCATCTCTCTTTTCCCTCTCCTGTCCTAACCACTTCCCAGTTTGATTTCATAACTAACCCCCCATGCTAATTACAGGCCAACAATAATCACTATGACAACTTGTCAACCAAAAAGCAACAGCAAACCGTAGCATAAACTGAACACATTCTGTAAAATTAGTCGGACAAGCAAACTTTTTCTATTGAAAGTGGGAGGCCTGTAATGCCCTCTTACGCTATTGCATCCAAAAACGTAGTGTGCCAGGATTGAGCGGAGTGAGCTGAATGTGTGCGTAGAGTCTAACAACCAGCAAGTCACGCCCCTTAGCTGCAGTTGGAGACAGTCAGGCAGAGCCTCACGCAACTGCACAAGCTTCCTTGACTCTCCTTTCTTTTTTTTCCTTCTCTGCTTTGTCTGAATGCATGCATCTGTGAAATCATTGCAGGGGCTCACCCATTGCAATGTGTCCTGTTTGTGACGTTGTTTATTTATGTTTGTATTGCTTTGTTGTTTAGCGTGGAGTATTTTTATTTTAAAAAACCTGTACCTGAACATGTGCAATCATTCCATCCTGCCTCATGGGGCGAGCAGTCAATTTGTGACGAAATTAAGTAAATCGATAAGAAAACACAGTACAGAGCAATAGAGTTACAACGTTGCTCCATAAACCAGCGTTGATAGTGATTTCTAACTGGGGTTTGGTTTTTAAAAGAGAATCCTGTGAATGATCCAATCCGAGATTGATTTGCAGATGTGGGCTTGCTCTCCTCTGCTTCAGGTGTTACCTAGGTCAATAATTACCCATGCTTTGTGTTCTGCAGCCAAACCAACAACCTTGCCACTTCCTTTGACCCCAGAGTCTCCAAAGTAAGTGGAAGAGTTTTTCAAAGTTCTTCTAGACAAGAAATAAAACGAAAACTGAAAACTAAAATAGTAATGGCTACCACCGAGATGAGGCATTTTGTAACTTTCATTTCCATATTTTCTTTTTTCATCAAAGCCTGCACCCAAGTGCTCAATTCCTTGTGAAGTTAAACTATCTCTTTTTTTGTTTGTTTTTGCAGTGACCTCAAGGGATCCCCGTTTGAGAACAAAACCATTGAACGCACACTGAGTGTGGAAATCTCCGGAACCCCAGGTAAAAACATTTAGGATGTACATGCAACGCATCATATTATTAATACATTTATTGTAGTCAAATATATCCCACACACTGACAATAATATTTATGTATATATATATTTTTTTATATCATTATTTATTTATTTATTTATTTATTTATTTATTTACTTTATTTATTTAATAGCGTAGGACCAGTTATATATTCGTCTTTTAACACAAACGCTAGTCCTTTCATTTGAACATTGATGCTCCTCCTACAGTTTACTAACCCAATGCATCACTTGCAAGCTGGTGGAACATTATGGTTATTTTAATTGGTTTTGATACAAACCTTCATTTGCTGATATGATCTGTTTAATTGTGTCAGGACCCATATTTGTAGGCAGTGTGACATTTTCAAAAGGGGCTCAATACAGGGGGATTATCCCTGTGTGTTTTTATATATATATATATATATATATATATATATATATATATATATATATATATATATATATATATATATATATATATATATATATATATATATATATATATATATATATATAAATATAAATATAAATATAAATATATATATATATAAATATATATATATATTAATGAAGTGCATTAGTGGGAGGCTATGGGCTGCAATGTAATTAAAAGCCAAACTAAGTGAATGTCAAGACAAAACTGAAACACTTGGCTAGAGCAGTGCTCTCTCTTTTCTGTCTCTTTGTGAATTATGCAGGTAATTATTTCAGTATCCCCCCACTTCACAGAGATTAATCATCCTAGGTCAATAAAAACAAAATGGCCATCCTTTTCTTTTCATGTCGTCTCCCTTTTAATAAGCTTTTCGGTAATCATTTACCATGAGGGAAATGGCTTTCGATGTACATACCTAAAATCCTCCTAGCCTCATTGCTCTTTGAGCCCGAAGGGGACGTATTGTTCAGTAAACAATGTTAAATAGAGAACCCTTGCGTTGCCACTCAAGAGGGGATTTGTTGAACAACAAAGGCCTCATGAGTATTGGTTTTAATTGACCTCTCCTGAGCTGCCATTTAACCTATAGTATACACAAGCAACCGAGGTCAAGGGGCATATCCACTGACACTTAAACCAAGGGAAGGGAGGGGTCAGTGTGCGAAGCAATTAAGCCAGTTAATATTTCCTCCTGTTTTACTGCTAGTAGGTGAACCTGCTAACCAGAACCCATAATCTAAGCTGTTGTGTTTCCATTCTGTCTACAGTTGAATGATAAACTCCTTGCCCTGAGTGGCGGCCTATGCAGATTTGAGATTAAATATTAGCAGCAAAGCCATTTTAAGGCATATTGAGCCCTTTCCTCTTTAGGATTAGTTTACCTACTCTCGTACTTCAACTAACACAAACCAGATTCAGGGGAGAATAGGTGTAGGGGCTTTCACAGTTTGAACTTAGGTGGCACGACATCAGCGGACCTGTAGAAATTCTGTTCCAATAGCATGGAAAGCTGCTGTTGCTTTAATTGATAACCAGGGATAACAATTTGCCAAGTGGGTGGTTGCAATCTCCACTGAATGTACCAGAAATGTAGACCAGTCAAACAGGATATTTTCCATGACACAATTCTGAGTAAAAGTTTGATTTATGTTCTAACATGGAGTTGTAGTAGTAAAGGGAGGTGTTTCATAGAATTTGACATGGCACAGTACAGTATTAGTGGTAGAATCAACTGGAATATTTAGTTTGTTTGCTCAATTTACATTGTTTGTTGCTTCCAGTTGACTGTAGATGAAGCACTGGTTCACGAGAACAGTAATTAAAAAAAATGCATGAATCCTTTCTTGCAAACCACTTTTCTAAACAATGTCAAAGTGCTAAAACTAGTATTGATTATGAATGTAATTAGTAAGGGAGGCTATGCAGTTTCTACAGTTCGGATTGATGTGTTGTGGAACCCAGGTGGTTACCACCATTCCCAAATGTATACTAAACTACTGCCATCATGGTCACAGACTCCAATGAAAAGCCTCATCTCAGCCCACTAATAGATTCACCGTGCACTGTGTTGTAAATGACTATGTCGGGTGACACTGGGGTGGTCTATGTGTTGCTGTATGCATGGCTTCCTCTAGGATCAACTCTTAAAGCCCAGAGTCTCTGTGCAATTTACAAACGGACGGAAACAGATGAGAAAAAAATCCTCACCCTCTCTCTCTTTCTTTCCACACACACTTACTCTCTCTTTGCTAGCAATATGATTGGTGTTTGTGTCTCAGCCGCATCCATCACCAGTGGGTTTGACTGAGAGGCCCATATTTATCTAATTCTGATTTATTTTGCCTAGGCAAAGGGCTGCTGGTTTATGACCCTGTACGCATTGTTTTGGACAGATGGTGTTTCATTGGCAAAACAGAAGTTCCTCAGGCGACGCAACGCCACCCCCCTCTCCTTCACCCCTCCACCCTTTCCCTTTTCATAGCTCATTTCGTGGCGTAATGATAAATGCAATGCGGCCCCTCAACAGCGGTGAAATACTGTCTTGTGTATCCCCATGTGGCGATCAGAGTAATTTGAAATGGTAAGGAGGGGAGGCAGGGCTTGCAGTTCTACTCACTATCAAATCCAGATAATAAGTAGAACGCTAAACCGCACAGAAAGTCCGGAAATGGCCGCAGACATTTTTTATGTATCAGCCTTCCATACTTCTGTCTCTCCCACTTCCCTGGTGAAGACTTACGCAATGATATGAAACTAATAGCTATCATTTGGTGCGATCCTAAAGTAAGGAGAGTGATGTACATTTGTAAAATAAGGGGAAGGTAAAGGGAGAGAAGAGACGTAGGTGTTCAAAGTACCTGAGTTGGTCTCCCAAGAGACTGCTAGTGACAATTGTTTGTCTGTATGTGAGTGTGTGAGTGTGTGAATGTGTGTGGGCACATTTGTTTATTGAAGACAGACAGTGAGAGATGGGGGGGTGGGGGGTGGATTGATCCGGGCGGGATGACAGACAGAAGGAGAAAAGGGGAAAAGAGAAAAGATAAGACAAAGGGAGCAGAAGAGCAAGTGGGAGAGAAGACTATAGCGACAGGGTTGTTTGTGTGAGTGCATTAACAATGCCATAAAGCAGCCCATCTCAGGACTCCCCATATAACTGCCATCTGTCTTGCCATAAATCTGTCAGACTGGGGTCGGCACCGGGAATGAGCCCAATACACGGGATCTGTGAAGAATGACAAGCAATTCACCAGGGCGACAGTCACCGTGGCATGCACGTTTCTAATACCAGTGGCAGACGTCCTCCATGGAAAACGCTATCATGTGACAGTGAGCTGCTCACGCCAAATACTAGCCTTGCTGGTATTGACATATCTCCCAACGTTGACTGGCAGGGGGAAAAGAAAAGAAAACTCAAATATGTACGACGTCACGTCAAGTCAGCCGAGTAAAAGGTCTTTGCTTTTATTCAAAACAGTTGGCCACTTGTCAGGCTGTATGTTCCGTGCGCGATATTTTCCAACGATGGTGCTTATGTGTGGGGGTTGTTGATCAGTCATTTCTGAGAGGAAAATGGCCAAGGTCAATAAAAGAAAGGAAGGAGTGGCTACCGGGCCGGCTAGTGGTCCTCCACCATATTAAGTTACATCGAGCATTACGCTCATCTGTCAAGACGGCAATAAACTAGGGATCAGGATTAGGGCCTTGAGTAATAGAGAATATTATTAATCAAGGCCCCCCTGTTTGTTGACCACTGTCTATAAACATGGCTGAGAGTTATAGGGAGAGAGGGGAGGTAATGGGGGAGGTGTGCATTAGAATTCCATTGCTTTTTATCGTCAAACTCATGTCTCACCCCTCTTTTTCTCTGTCTGTCTCTGTTTTAGGTCTGACACCACCTACCACGCCCCCACACAAAGCCTGTCAAGAGAACCCTTTCAAAGCATCGCTCAAAACCAAGTTGTCCTCATGCTCCTCCTTTGACCTGGCGAGCAAGAGGGCCAGGCCAAGCCAGGCGGGCCCCGGCGCTTTGGCCCCAGCTCTCAGCCAGGGTCCAGGAGCCACTTTCCGGAAAGGGCCAGAGCAGACTGAGCTGTATGCCCAGCTAAGCAAGGCGTCCACAGCCCTCTCCTCCTCCTCCCCTTCCTCCTCCTCAGGGGGCCAGGAGGATCGGCGTGCCAAAAAGCGGGCGGTACCCCGTGGCTACGGTGATCATGACTATTGCCAGGCATCTGCCAAGAGGAACGGCAGTGCCCAGGCTCCTGACGCCATGGCAACACTCGCTGGTTCCCCAGCACTCCTTAGTCTTGCCACGGCTGAGGGCAGGCACGTGGAATGTAAAGACTTGTCCGCCCCAACCTCCTTCAACTCTTCCTTTCCATCGTCCACTTCGTCCTTGTCTTCCTCTTCTCTGGCTCAGCAGCTGCAGGAAGTCTTTCCCCCCATGGTTCCTGACAGGACCCCACCCCAGAACACCCAGGCCTCAGTCAAGGACGCCTCCGGCAGGGACCAGCAACCCTCCTCTGTCGGCCGCAAGCTTCTGGGGGACCAGGAGATCCGCGCAGAGCTCAACAAGCACTTTGGTCACCCTCCTAAAGCCATCTATGGACAAACTTTAGAGGTGGCGGAGGTTCGCTCCAAGGGTGACACTCCCAAACCCCCGGTACTTCCAGCAGAGAGCCCCGTCACTGGGGACGAAGATGACTGCTACTCCCCACGGTTGACCAGCCCCGGGTACTTGCACCCAGGATTCACAGCCTTACAGGAGGAGCTGGAGCTAAGCGGCCGCGAGGGACGCTTCCTCTACCTCTGGGAGGGCACGCCTCTGGGCCTGCTGTTTGGTCGCTCTCCTTCCTGTTCTCCGGCCAGCTGCTCTCCGTCGCGTGGCTCGGTCTCTCCGCCCTCCTCCCTCCTTCTCTCCCCCACTAGTGGCGCCAGCGAACATTTGGAATGGCCTTGCGGCGTGGGGAGCTGCTCCCGCTCCAGATCACGATCCCAAAGTCCCTTGTCCCGCCACCGGAGGCGCTCTCTCTCGAGCTCGCCAGACGAATGTCCGTCCTCATGGTAAGGTCCTTTAAGACTCTCTCCATCCCTCTAGTCGGTGTCATTGACGTCCGGACTGCTTGAGCTCGGCTCTGATTTCGCAGGGCTGAGTCTCAACGTTGCGAACATGTACCCCCTAGTCGCCTTTGCCAGGAAAGAGACTTCCCGAGTACGTTTTCTTTTCGCTGCTGCTTAGCATTCCTGGCCCAAGCTGAAGTGAGAAAGCGTTCATTATGGCTCAGACAAAAGAGATTTAGGCAGATAGGTGGGACAGCCTACTGAATACTAACATTCTATGTTGTGCCGGAATACAATGACTATTGGGCCTCCTATATGCTTCTGCTTTGGGTCTGGGTCTATTGTCTAAGCTTATGAGGTTAAGACAAAGAATGTATCAGTTATCTGTTGAAGTCTAAGATCATGCTGACAGACAGCGTCCAATGCAAATCAACTTTTAAAAGAAGAAGCTCCCAAGGCGTTATGCTTAAGCGATGTTAAGAGTTCTCATCCCCAGGAAAAGAGTTATATTTTAGCTTTTCCCTTGCTGTCGTCTACGCTCTCTTCCTGGAAATCCTCTAGCCTCATTCTGTTTGATGCAACGCTATTGTTTTAAGCTGCAGCTGTTGTTTTTTGCAGAGAGGCAAAGGCCCCCTTTTCATCCCCCCCGAGATGAAAGCTGAATCTGCGCTCTGCTAGTGTAGTCCTTTACCCCCTCCTCTCCATTGAGTCATCTTTGCTTTATTGTCTCTTTTCTATCATTATCCTGTGGGAGTTACCTTTCTCAGGGGCTACCTTAGCTTGTAGTAAAAGGGGGTTATGTTGCTTTTCCGTGAAAGGCTATGAAGGTAGTCTAGTGGCTTGAAAGAAGTGACTGGACCCAAGGTGGGAGTTCATTCATCAGTCCATTGAGTGTTCTGCAGAGTAGAGGACATTATTTGGCATGTTTGTTCGATTACTTAAAGGTCAATGTGTTGTGCAAACTCAACGGAGTCGAGGGACTTAGTTCCTAGCACTGACGTTTTCCTTTGTTCTAGAGAATTCCATTCACACAAGTAACCGCTTAAAATAAGTGGGTGTTTTACTACTCTAGGGTTCTTAAGATATTAGGGTTTAGAATTGTACGTAGCAAATGAATACATGGTCAAATACTCTGACATAAACAAGGTTTTGTAAAAAAAAATCTATATCTAAGTTTCAATAACCTCTCAAAAATATTGAGCAACTTTTGGTTTTCCTACTGTCAAACTTGTATTCATTGCTTCACCAAAGCTACCTCCATAATTCAAGTTCACCTCTCCAGCAGCAGCTCAATAATTAAGTAAGGAGGGCTAAAAAGATGTGTATGGATAAAAGTTTTTGAGTTAGCCCGAGGGCCTCAGGACCTTTACCTCATGCAACATAAATAGCAGTTGCATGTATAGGCTGGCCCCGATGGGGCAGAGTTTTCCCAGCTGATGATAGGTTAGAGCCATGCCCTAAGATTGTTCACTCGTTGCTAGATTATTTTCAGATTTTCACAAAGACAGTGATTGTTTGAATTATTGGTCATATTAATGATGGTAATAAACGTAAAACGTATTTTTAAAATGATAATCTAAAACCATTCAAGTGTAAGCCACTCTCACCAATGGATTATTATTCAGGATGTGTGGATGATTGACAGGTTTTGATCTCCATGCGTGCAGGTCGCGTCACAGATCCAGGACTCACAGAAGCCCCCACTTCCAGTCGAGCGCCCAGTCCAGATCTCCTCTGAGTCGTAGACCCAGGTAAACCTCCAATTCACGAAGAAAACATTTCAACATAGACAATTTCTGTTCACCAAGTGAGGGGTCAAAATCGACACTGTTTGCATAGCCAAGTTATTGAACTAGCTTATTTATCAACATAGCTGCATAACAATACTGATTATGAGACCTGGCTTTACATTCAAGCTCTGCGCCTTCACAATGGCACCAAGAAGCTGGTTCCATATGCAGATGAGCCTAGACTAACAGCCTTGCCATGCTCCAAACTGATTCGACACTGCCGCTGCTAATGACACCCGACAGCCCCAACGTCTTTACTCCCCAAATGCACTTGATCACCAAAGTTAAGACAGAGGGAGAGAAAAGTTGCACTTTTTTTCTTGATGAAGCCCTAGCTAAGCAGAAAGTAATGGCATGTGAAGTAGTGCTGACAGTGGCAGCTGCCCTGCTCTCCGACTGTGCCTGTCTCTGCTGGCCGCTCCTGTGGGATCCATAACCTTTAATATGAGGAGCCAGTGTCTTATTTTGACGCCATTTGTTCCTTAAACCAATTGGGTTGTAGGGCGGGGGGAAAGGTAGAGGCCCCCTTTTTAGTGAAAATGCCTTTTTTGAATTGAATGCTGTGATCAAAAATGAGGGGTAAATGCGAAGGATGTGTACAGTGAAATGGTGTGTGTGTGTGTGTGTGTGTGTGTGTGTGTGTGTGTCCGTCCCTGTAGGTACGACAGCTACGAGGAATACCAGCATGAGCGGCTGAAGCGGGAGGAGCGTCGCCGGGACTACGAGAAGAGGGAGTATGAGAGGGCAGAGCAGAGGGAGCGGCAGAAGCAAAAAGCAATAGTGAGTAAATATCTACCAGAGGCAGCCATTTCTCTCTTCTTTCCTTTGTTTTCAGGACATGTCTGACTAGCGTGGATGTAGCTGAGATATATACACTCATTATCAGAACAGCTCTCTCCCTCAGACACACACAACACACACACACAAACAAACACACCCAAACATGCAAACTGAGGTGCAGACGCACGCAACCACTGCATTACCTAAAGATGATGTAGCCCAGACTTGTTCACACAGGGCTGTCTCACAAAAATCCCTCCCACCCAAAGAGAGCGTTACATTTCCTCGAGTGGAGGACAGCCCCCACAGCCTATTGTTTAACCACCGCTCCTGTCTAATGAAGGAATCCATGCAAAGTGATTCACTGAATGATTCAGACCACATGCTTCTCCTGTTTATCTCTAGTTGTGTATTTTTTACAAGCGCCGTTGTCTGGAAAGCAGGGAGTCTTATTAATCACTCCACAAAAATTGAGGGGTGACTAGAAATGATTAGCCAGGAACATTAGTATATGATTTGAAGAATTTTCCAGTATGAGGGTCTCAGCCATCCATTCCATGCTGAATGATGAATATCAATAAGCATCTGCTGTCTCGGTGTGCAATGAAGGCGGTCTTCACCAGCGGCGAACCACCAGCCCCCTGCTGACCAATGCGCACGTCTAATGGTCCAGGCACATGGCGCGGTATGCATACATGTTTAGAAGGAACAGTCAGCCGCAGCAACGGCAAGCTGTCAGTCCAGGTCTGGGGGGCTAGTGGACGTTAAGAGACACACACGCACTGCCTCGCGGTGCCATCCCGAAAAGAGTGCACGTTTTATTGGTCGTCAGCAACTAAACCCCTAATTCAGCAAACACTTCTGTCTCACACTGTATGTAAGCAGTAAACGAAAATCCAACAAAATGTTCTAGTTAATATGTGTTTTTCCACACTAGTGTAAGAAGGTAGCGTGTATCTCATTGTTGGCTTCTGTGTGGAGGTGAACTTTGAGTTTATTGCCAGTCCACTGATTTACATGGATAAGTTACCAATGCCCTGAGGATAGCATTTCAAATTTCAATGGCTCTCAATAGACTTGCCCCAGTAATGGCAAGTAAATGAATGAATGAATAAATAATGCCAGTGATACAACATGTCCCCAGGCTAGTTCTGTGTTATATGATTAGCAGACGCAATTAAATGGCTACAAAACTATAATTGCGGCCTCGTGCAGCGAGTCAAAAATGATTCTATCGTGACCTGTATGTCCTTTGTGGTGGATTGACAGTATGGGTGTTCCCCTGTGGCGCCGTGGGTCATCGCTCTCTGATGGCTGTTCAGGGGTTCTCCTTGGAAGCTGAATAGCTTATGTGTGGAAAGCCAGTCTTCCTTTGGCTAAGACCTTCTTCTGTAGATCATGTCATGTCATTTACATTTCAAAGATACCCATAGAGGCGCCTTTGTTGTTACTAAACACATTTTCTTGAATGCAACTTTGAATTCACTCAGACATTTTTGGTGTAAGTAAAAAGGGGGGTACTTTCTAAAGACACCACAATGGGGGTGCAAAGGAGAACAAAAAATAAGGTTAAAAATGTGCTTCTAGAGCAACTAAACTGGCTGAAACAACGTGCCCCCCCTTTAACCCCTCATCCCTCCATTCTGCCTTTCCCTTAACGAGCAGGAGGAGAGGAGGGTAGTGTACGTGGGACGGCTGAGGTCCGACAGCACTCGCACAGAGCTGAAGCGGCGCTTTGAAGTCTTCGGTGAGATCGAAGAGTGCGCGGTGAACCTTAGGGATGATGGGTAAGACTCTCGTCGAGTGTGCTGGGTGGGGATGGAGGGAGCAAGAAATATGATTTGGCTTGTGGTTTTCCTGCTTGTTGGTGGATGAATTGGGTGATGTATAACATGTAATATAGATGAACTGGCGTTCAGTCTTTAGCATTGGTTTGTGGCCAGGCACAGGAAAGGACAGGGCCTTTGCATTCCATGTGTGTCTGTTCAGATATCTATTTCTAGCGTTAAGAGCCCCAAAGAAACATTTTGATTGATTTTCCCTTTTTGCATATAAATAGCATTGATGTTTGCTATAATACAGCCCCTACTTGGTTTTCTTCTCTTTGCGATGATTCTGATGTTTCTTTTTCCATGCTTAACCAGGGACCATTTGGGATTCATCACCTACCGGTACACTTGTGACGCCTTTGCTGCCCTTGAGAGCGGACACACCTTACGCCGGTCAAACGAGCCGCAGTTTGAGCTGTGCTTCGGTGGACAAAAGCAGTTCTGCAAATCGAATTACACCGACTTGGGTAAGTGCTGCTTTGTTGTTGCTCGATCAAGCCCCGCAGTCACGAGGCTCACACAGCAGGAGTAGACTGTAAAAGGCAGGGAGGAGGGAGGCTTCAGAGTCAAAGAGCACAGCTTCATGGTTCTCCCCCTCCAGCTTAGGATGCTTCTAGCAGGCATCAAAGGGCCAACTGGAGTTCAGGGGTCACTTTGTGTACATATACGCACTGGGGGTAAAGCCTGCTTGCCTGCGCAGATGGTAGAACCTGAAAGTACTCGCTGGCCATTCTCTGAGCTAAGTAAGTTAATACGAGTTAATACAAAGTATGTTATCTGGACTAAGGTACCATTTAAAAGCAGGTTTTGATATTGAAAAGGGGCCCTACAAAGATGCATATATTACAGACCAGGGGGATTAGAATGCTAGTTTATAGAGAAAGTTAATAAAGGTAGAATGAATTGAATGAGGAAGGGAGGACATGAGGGAAGGGGCAAGGTTAAGTCCCACCACCCCCCTCACCTCTCTCCAGAGTGAGCCACCATCTGCTGCCAGCTGTTGTGATGCCCAGCAGAGCTAGGACCTTGCTGTGGCACATTGAAACATTTCACCTGCCCAGAGGGAGGGGGATACAGGATGTATCCGCTTCTGCATAGGTGTGTCTGTGGGGGGACTGATGATAGAGATCTTTGAAAAGACTCAATAATTACAGACCCCCCCCCCCACACACACACACACACACACACTCACACACACACACTTCCATCACATCCTTTAAAAATGTGCAATCCAACAGAGTGCCTTTGTCCTAAAAGCGTATCATAGAAGTTTTAGTTTGCGTGGACATACAGTACAATGAATAAATAAAACACTCTGTTCTGTAACATGATTCGAGAGATGGTACTCAGTGTTCCAATGGATACCGCTATAGTGGTGCATGATGCATTTTATAAATAATGCAAGCCATCGATAAAAATCAAAGCTTCTCCTAGCACGTTGCCCTTGGTGGACAAGAGAAGGGAAAATGGGATTTTTTTTTATGTAGCCTTGTATCATTACCCAGAGATTGATACTTTAGTAGCCACGCTGAAATGGTTGTGAGAGTGGCACTCCATTAAGGTATGCTGCACAACCACAAAAAGATAATCTGCTCTATTTGAAGAAGTGGGGCCGCTAAGATAGAGGCTATGGTGGCTCACTCGCTTTCCTACTCCACTTTTATTTACCAGCAATAATACAATGGGTTGAGCAAGGCAAGGTCGCAAGGTCAACCTTTGAAAGAGTGCTTTTCTCCTCCATGAAATAAAGATGTTATTAAACATTTCCTAGGCTTAGGCTGGGGCATTTTCTAGAGATGACCGTTAGGGCAATACACTTGCCTTTTAATCCTGAAGCTTTGAACTTAGATAATGTGCCTGAATAAAATAATAAGTCTTCTTGAGAAAAATAATAATTTGTTCTTCTATTTTTTGGTTCACCCCAAGACCTCAGTATCTCCTCTCTTACCTTTTTTAGTTGTTTTCGGAGACACTGTCCATTACTTTTAAGTAGTGCACTAGGGTATTTTTCATCCCTCAAGGTGCACTGCATGACACCATCCACCCCTCGGCCATAGTATTAGATCACGACTGGCATCTCCCGGCTGCCACGGTCATTCCCATTTCTCAAGCTCTCGGAGTGTGGCGCCACGCATGTGGTGGGCCCCATTTGTGAAGCTGTCTGCCACCAGAGATAAGACACTTTATTATCAGGTCTACCAATCTAAATAGATGCCTCATGCTCTGTTTTCTTTTTTTTTTTTTTTTTTTTTTTTTCTCCGCTCCATACGAAAATACCTTTTTTCATGATAGCAGATGGTTTGAAAGGGTGGCATCTGAACATATAGTTTTTAAGAATTAAGGATATTCTATGCTGGAATTAGTCTGAGCTTAGAACTCTGTCGTGTTTGATAAGACTTAGGCTTGCGTTCTGGCTGGTTCTGACCTCAATGTTGTCTCCTTTCAGACTCTCATTCAGACGACTTTGATCCAGCCTCCACTAAAAGCAAGTACGACTCTATGGATTTTGACAGCTTGTGGAGGGAGGCCCAGCGCAGCTTGAGAAGGTAACAAGTGTCGTGGCAACAACGGCTGTCTACAAAGAGGGATTTCTGATACCTCACAAATGTTTCACGGTTTTGGACCGTGAGACTAACAGAAGTTTTACACACTATGTAAGAGAGTTATATGAAGAAAAAGTATATATCTACATAAATATATCAAAAACAAAGTTTACATGAGCATAGCTGCTGAAGATGGGAAGAGACATTGTGCCAGTAAAGCCAGTGAACCCTCAGAACCTGAGCACATATTGGCATGCTGTACTGCTGGACAACAGTCAGTACAGATATAATAAAATCCAATGAGATTTTTTTCTCCAAGCACCCACAACTCTGTGTGGAGAAAATGTGCAGCTTGTTCAATCAATTTTCTTTTGTAGTGGAATTTCTTTTTGTAAGCTGGTGTTTGGATGTGGTGTTACATTATTAATAAGCATAGGGAAATGTATCTTGGACACTCAAGATAACATGGCTGTCCACATTTTACAAGGAAATGTAGCCGTGTATTTACAGATATTGTCAAAAATAATATTTTTTATTTTGTGACCATATCAGTCAAAGCTCTTTATTTGTTACAGCTATGCACAGTAAAACACAGCCTTTTTTAAACAATGAAGACATTTTCTTAAGTCAGAATGTCAATCTGTAGTTATTGCAATTATGTAAAACATATTGTACCTCTACATGATGTTTAGAAGACATGCCATGATTGTAAAAAGGTGTTGGAGACAGATTACTCCTTTTTAAGGAGCATATGAACAATTTTCTTTTTTTAAGAGTTATTTTGCTTGGGGAAAAAGGTAACCGTGAATAGTCTGATTTGTTTA
Source organism: Aplochiton taeniatus (assembly GCA_017639675.1). Lineage (NCBI taxonomy): Eukaryota > Metazoa > Chordata > Actinopteri > Galaxiiformes > Galaxiidae > Aplochiton > Aplochiton taeniatus. The sequence goes on from CM030188.1 coordinate 14,259,609, forward strand.
TTCTGTTTCTCAATCTGTGTGTTCCTTGTACAACCTGTGTGAAATGTATTTTTTAACATGTTTTATCATGATTGTAAACAAAGTCACCCAATTTTTTATTGATTTTTTTTCTCTGAAACAATCAGTTAATATACATCTGCAAATTTTGATTTCAAATGCGTTTTATGGTTCTAAAGACTACTGCAATGAATCTGTTCAAAAAGGACAAACATGCATATTTATGTATTTATTTTAATCTAAATATTTATGGTCCAGTTCTCGCATATGGCAAACCTCACAAATGTTTTGCTATTTATATTGTTATTTGATTTTCTGTTATTTAAATTACAATCAATAATATGTGTGTATAGAGGTTTTGGGGGAATATTACTTTCTATGCCTTTCAGAAACAATCAAAAGTTTTTTCTAATCACTCTGGCAGTTGCCCCTCATGGGATATTCTGCTCGTTGTTCAAGTGGTTCATAGCTCAGCAACAGGGGTTTGCAGTCATAAAATATATCTACCCTAGAGTTTTACTTTAGACATAGTAGAACATGAAGCAATAAAATGATTTGGCAGGACTTTTGTTGTACCACTGGAAAACACCTGCTCAAAACACGCTTGATTATATCAAAGCCAAACAAAAGTTTACAACCTTTCTTTCCTGAATTTTTTTAAAAAATATCTTGTATTTGATGTACAAAAAGAAAAAAAAAATCTATATATATATCTATCTATCTATATATATATATATATATATATATATATATATATATATATAATGATGATACTACTAATATGGACAGTACTCACAATAATAACAAACTGATTAATAACAATTATAATAATAATAATAATAATAATAATAATAATAGTAATAATATAAAGAGAAAAAAAAGTAAAGAAAAAAAGCAATAAATTATTTTTCAGAATTGTATTTTAGCTCCTGTTGTGTGGTTTTGGACCTGACTCATTACCCAATTGCTACCTAGATAAAAAATGAAAACTCCATTCCATTGTCATAGCACAATCCCAACTACATTATTAAGGTGCACACGTTTTATTCAGTGTTTTCCCTTTTGACATACTGTATGGTACTTGTTTGTGTAACCCCCCTTCATGTGGCCTCAGGTGTCACTCAACATTAAACCCTTCCAGTTTACCACAGCACCAAAAATATTTGCTGTGTAGTGCATGGCCATTAAAAACGATGACAGTCAGTGTAGCGCGCCTAGAGTATTTTGGATATCTGACGTTTCCTATATGGCAGTCTATTCGCCTAGAAAACGGCTCAGTATCAGCACCTCTCCCCAAACTCTCCCCCTCTGGCCTCCCAGTCCAGATATCAGCCCCAGTCAGAGTGACATGAAAGGTAACCTTGCAGTTTCTGGTTCAATTAATATCCTGTTTATAGAGTGAGCCAAGTAATAAGAGAACCAGCTTCCATCAGACGAAGAAAAAACCTTTTGTATTAAAGCTTTGCTGATCACAGGGTACCTTTCATGGTATTTGACTGTGCAAGATGAAAACTGCAGATTTTTTGTGATGCGAAAGTAGGAAAATCCATAGGGATAGGAGGAGCCTCTACCTGTGTTTCTGTACCATTTCTTCTTTCTTACTAGAGCTTGGGTAATGGTGTCAAGTCCCCTTTGATAGATGTGGCTTTAATCATTGTACTAAAAAAACATAGAAATTGTGATATAATGCTTTGTAAATCGCAATAGAGTAGCAATATATTAATAACACCTTCTGGTTAAAATGTAAACTGTGGCAGACTTTTGAACAATGTGAACTACTGAGGATTATGCCACTGCTTAAACGTTTGTTGGGTGATCATGTTTCTTTTGGAAGGACTGTGTGTGTGAGTGTGTGAGTGTGTGTGTGTGTGTGTGTGTGTGTGTGTGTGTGTGTGTGTGTGTGTGTGTGTGTGTGTGTGTGTGTGTGTGTGTGTGTGAGAGAGAGACAGATTATAGGCAGGTATGTGTGTCTGTCTTTGGGGAGGGGGCCTCTTTGGGTTGTTACCTGTATGTGTCCTATCCATGTTGCCTTCTGCCAAGTCCTTTCCAATGCCTTTGTGGTTCTACCTATTGTATGACTTTCTTGTGAATTTTATTTTTTATGTGCAATTCTCATAAGCCTCACCATGCCAATAAAGGGAAATGTGTTTTAAAATATACTTACTGGAAGGTTTTCTTTCATATTCTTAACTCTATCTTGCATCATCTCTTTCCTCCCCGATGAGTGATAAAAGTGAATCCTATCCTTTATCAAAGCAAATTGTCAATATGAATCACTTCACTCTTGAGTTCTAAGGGCATTTTTTAGTAGTATTTGCGATTTAACCCTACACTGCCTGGCAGTACAGTTTTAATTTGATTGTGCATGGGCATTATAAGTGGTATGTTTGCTTAGATGTGAAAGGGTGAAAATGGTGAGAAAAGAAAATATATTTTTACAGTAAAAGGGGTGCCAGCCAGTATTTCTCACGTTTGTTTCGAAATCACTTTATTCTCTACCATATCACAAAGACTCTTGGATGAAACCTCCCTCCTTGATATTCATATCGTCGGAGAAAGCGTTGTTTTCTTTGTGTCCACAACTTACCCAGGCGCTCCATGACGCTGCAAGTTAATTAAAAAGTTGGACGAACAAATTCATTAAAGTGGCGAAACGCCGGTGGAGTGCTAGTGAGATGTTGGCGCAGTTGATCTGCCATGGCGGCTCATTATTACAGAATCCCCCCACCAGTTAGCCTGGGAGCTCGACCCACCACTGTGAGCCTATGAACCTCTTTTTCTCTCCAGTATGCCTGGAAATATGGGAGGAATGTGCATTAAACTTTAAGGATGTGGGTCTGATTGTGTTTTTTATTAAGGGTGCCATTTAGCCCCGGAGAAAAGAACGTCTGCCTTTCATTTCGGCTCGGCCACGCTGATCCGACGGGGGGTCTCCCTCTGCTTGCCCTTTTCAGAGAATGAAACTGTGGCCGGAAAGCTCTGCTTGCGTTTTTTTTCTTTTTCTCATTCTCACTCTTTTGCCGTGAAGATGGGATTGCCTACTTCATCTGTTATGTTTTTGGTATCAACCAAGAGACAAGCAGCTATCTGCACTCTAGTCGGGATTAAGTAGTAGCCTTGGAGATAACGAGGTTAGGTGGGATGTTTTAAGGAAGAACATGATATTTAGTTGAGAGTAGTGACCATATTGTTTGAGCCTCTCAGAAGAAGTTCTATATCCCGCATGAATCGGTTGAAACCAAGAAAAATAAAGCAAAACTTAAGACTTAAGGTTAAAGGCTGTAGGAATACTTTACTAAAGCCTAGATAATGTGGGAAAATGTCTCTTTAGTCAATCATGGCGTATGTGCCTTGCACTTTGAAGTTCTTGCCTCTCTCGATAGTCCTACCTTGTAAGCAAGTCAAGGGGCACAACAAATGGATATTAAGATTAGACAACCAAATTCTAGCTAATTAAAGTCTGTGGAGTGTAACAGGAGTGATGTTAACAGTAATTTTGTATCAGGATTTTTTTGGGGGTAGCACATGATTCTTCAAACAAACCAGAAAAATTGTTATTTTAAAGTAGTTATTTTAAAAATGTCATTCTAGTTGAATCACTGGTCTGTATAATTCTATCACAATAATGAAAGCTAAGGGACACCATTAGGTGAATACGAAGAGGAGTCAGGGAAGAACAGGATTACAGTCTGCAAAGCAGTAGGATTAGGGAGCGGTTTGCAATGATGAAATTGCATCAAAGAGATGCAGACCAGGCACAGTCTCTGGATTCATAAATTCTCTTTTTCTTTCAAGGCTTCCTAACTTATAACCCCCAACTTCTACAGTCTCCTTCTCCTCCCCAATTTTATTTTTAGGCAATTGTATAAGCATGAAAGTGTGTCCTCTTGGAGTGTTCTACTCATGCATAGCTTAGCTTGCAACGACATTTGCCAAAGAACTGGCGGAGGAAGCTAGATATCCACTTGAAATATAACAATATAGTGATTCCCATAGCAACAAGCAAAGACCTTGTATTGGAGTCAGTTGCTGTATAAACATGAATGGTGACTGTCCCACTCATCTGGCCTTTAGCGTTTGACAATGCCATGATAGTTCCATGGCTAAGTATCAGCCAAAGGTCTCCTTTCATTTCATTTGACCACACATCTCAAGTGTGACAATCTACTTCAATGATTTATGGCTCTAAAGAAATATGTGCATTCAGTACACAATTTGATTGTCAGAAGTGTGCATGCTTACAGGAATCCTGTTTAAAATACATCTTTATTGGCTAAATGTACTTACTAATAAAACACAGCAAACTTTTTACATTGGTTTGTAGGTCAAACCCCTGGATGCTGTTGTTGACAGCACAGAATAGTCTCCTACATCCCCACATCGTAAATTCCCAAGTTGTCCGGGAAAGATAATGATGCTGCCATTACAATCAACATCTCCCCATCCAGCACTTTTGTTTCAGCTTTTTATTCTTTAAAGAATAATGAGAAACAGACGGATAGTATTCTTCTTCTCCCTAAACTATCAACTTTGGGGACCAAACATATACTTCACTCGATAATTAATGGCTACAGACAAATGGCGGCTGATTGAGCGACTCATCCTTCTATTTTCAATCACCATCTGCCGTGTGTCGTCGGCGAAAAACAACGCTAATTACTTCAAGTGTGCCCAAGACGCGCGTATTAATTAGGACAACAAAAAAAGTAAAACGTCATGATCAAATGCTTCCGATGTTGCCATGCTGTACGTGTTTTGTGCATGTTTGGATGATTGGCCCCTCCGGATGCTGTCCAAACTATTGAAACCACTTTTTAACTGCATACCTACAAATGTGCCGATACAGGCTGCCGTTACGGTTCCGGTGCCTCGAGGCCATTGCAGGCCTTTCAGAATGCTGGAGATGGCAACTCTCGGCCACAGCGGGGAATGTCAGCAGAAAGATGAGTCGCAGCGGTTACCGTGGGGACAGCCGACTGACAGAGAGCGTTAGGGCTCTGGACACAGACGGCTGGGCTTTTTGAGCGTGCATCACCTGAGCATGTAATAGAGACACAAAGACGGGAAAGAAAAGGACTGAGTGAACATGTCGTGACAGAGCTTTGCAATGTGGCTTTGTTGGACGAGGATTTACGTTAAGTAACCCCATTTTCCCCCCAAAATAATGTCTGCAGGTGAGGGAGGGAAGCCACAAGGGAGTGCAACTGCGTGTGAGGATGACAAACCGGCATGAGATGAACGTACTTGCAAATGTGAGGATATGCAGTGCCAAGTAATCAGCAATTATCAAGTTCAAAAAAATATTAACATAATAACATGACTCACCCTATCCTTTAAGGCTAGAGTCAAGATACTGAAAAATTAAATATGTAAATGTTTCTGTACAAACAGACATCTTTGAACCTGTTACCCAGTTCACTATCTATAACAAGAAAGTAGACATGGTGTAAATACACAAATATAGGAGGTAATGATTTCTTTTTTATTCATTTGCAGTGGGAGAATGCACAAGCATTTGGTTTGATGTTTTGATCATAGGAGCCTCTCAACCACGCTCCTCAGACTAAGGCTGAATAAGTGAGGGAGCACCTCCTCGCCAACCTGAATACTCCAAGACATCCCCATGTATGTCCTGTACCGGTAAGATTCAGTCATTATATTAGAGACTGCATACCCAAGTATTTTTTACAAGAAAAGAGAAAAACTAAGATGAGTCTTGTCTGTCACGGCGCTGTCTCTCTCTCTCTCTCTGCTCTTCTGTGGAGTGCTCCTGAAGGATCCCAGAGCTGTTTACGCAGCCAGTTCCCACCTTATGTGAGAATATTGGAGAACCTCAGAATATATGAGAAGCTATGTCCTATTTCTTTCTTACCGACTTCACTCACACACACACACACACACACACACACACACACACACACACACACACACAAACAACCGTTTGTTTTCTATTAAAGAATAAACTTGTAAGGACCAGCCATTTGGTTCTCACAAGGTTAAATGATTCTCACTTGCATAGTGAAACTTGAATGTTGGCCCCCACAAGTATACAAAAACAAGATCACACACACACACAGTTACTCTGTTGTATCCTAAGCATAACCCTAGGCATGAGCATGCGACGAGCCATCCGGATTCATCAGACAAGAAATGCGGATCAGCATTGTTTTTTGCACTATAATTTTAAAAGCACAGTTCACAGAATGTACCTTTTGTTATGCAAAATTATGTCTAAACCGATTAGGTTTATGCAATTTTGCTTAAAGTGCTAACTGGACGTTGTAGTTGTAAGAACAGACTTGAGAATAAAAAGAATCCGAATGTCGCGATAGACTACTATTACCCTAGGATCAAACAGATATTCTTGTTGCAAATAGTATCCATTTTAGGATTGGCTTTAGATTATATTAGAACAATATAGTGTAGTGTAGTTTGGATACAGCACCTGCATTCTATAAGGTCACCTAATAAGTTGGTGGTTCATGTCACATAGACTTCATCACAATAAATCACAAAGCTCTCCATTTGCTATAGCGCCACCTTTTTATGAGTTCTTAGTGTGAACAGTCAAATGTTAAACAGCAGTTACAATTACACTGGATTTCTGTAATTAATCTGATTTCTGTGTAATACAATAAGGTCCAACTCACTCAAAACCATGTATTTGAGGAATTTGGAAACGCTGTTAGCCATCTAAGAGTTGACTGAAACAGACCTGTTTATTTAACTTGTGATTGACATTGAGTGAGATTGAAGACATACTGTTCTGGTTTATAAATAGCTTCAAATGAATTCATCTTATAACTTGCTCATTAACGGCATATCTTTTAATCCTTGCTTTGTGCAATTAATGGAAATTGCTTTATGGTCTATTTGTGTTTTAGACTCCAACTTTCAACAGTTGTCTGCGACTACTACTGCAACTGAAACCATTTTGGTGACTAAACTGCATCTAAATGTGTGGACAGCCTAGCAATAATTACTGGGTAAAAATACTGTATGCCTAATCCACATGGTAATAACATAATTAAAGTGGTGTTTCATGGGCTACATAATCTTCTGTGACAAGGCTTAAAATTCAATTAACCCCATTTTAACACTTTGTTTCAACTTCCTGGAAGGCTAATTTGCTCCAAACTTACTTCACTTGGTATAATTATGTCTTGAAAACATCCTAGATTCTAAAGCTATCAGTGGTTTATCTCAACAGAACATTGATTTGCAATGGACGTCATCAAATGGCTTGACCAAACTGTCAGACAAAGAGATAAGAAGAGATATTCAAGCCCAAGAAATAGGACTTCCTATTTTTTTTAAATGAAAGTGTTTCACTTATTGTGTCTTGATGTTTTAAATTAAGTGTGATATATATATATATATATATATATATATATATATATATATATATATGTGATATAGCTGTGAACGGTGGCCGGGTAACATAGGTTACCACATGGGTTACAACACGTTTTATAACATTGTAGTACAATAAAACCCATCAGGAATAGCATTGTCTCTTCGTTATAGTATAAATCATGGACATCGTTACTGGTCACACACATGCAGGTATGAGCGACATACAGGTCTCCAGGATTTTCAAGATGTGTGCCGTGTGCTTATGTGTGTGAACGTCATTTAACACCACAAGGCCCACAAAGCCTGTTTAACTTGTAATAAAAACAATTGAAAATCAAGTCACAGTGCCCATAGTTGCACTGCCGATTACTTTTCCTATATTTGTTTTTGACACACTTGCATTGCTTGAATAGAGTTTGGAAGAAAGTAACAGCTGCACACACACACACACACACACACACACACACACACACACACACACACACACACACACACACACACACACACATATATATATATATATATATATATATATATATATATATATATATATATGTCCCATACTCTCTTACATGACAAAAGCAAATTGAATCTGTGAGTAGTCAAGTGATCAATGTTTTTCAATATAAAATACAATACGTCTACGATGCATAGTAAATGTTTGTTTTTTTCATGCTGGTTAAGAGTCACTCACCATTTTCACAAACAAATATCAAATAGTTATTACATCCCTGAACTATTCCCATTCTTTTGCAAAGAAAAAGGAAAAAGTGCACTTCATTTACAAGCTTATATTCCTTATGTGGCTCATTTAGAAGTAAACACAATCACGTCAAGAGGATACAGCCTCATTTTGGAGTGATTTTATAACTATGATGTGTGTGTATGATGTAGGATGTGTGTGTGTGTGTGTGTATCTCTTGTTTGTTCAGTTTGCTATTACACACATTTCACTTCACTGTGGAATATTCTTTCTAATACCAACAAGTTTCATACAAGCCTTATACATTTGAAATACAGTATCTGAGGACGAAATACAGTGTGTGTGGTCATTTAATGATATGGTCTCAGAGGAGATAGTTTAAACACTTTCATTGAGAAGGTTTGTTTTTCAACCAAAAAACAACAGATTTCATGAAATACTCCAATTTTCAATGTAAAATGCAAAAAAAAAAAAATGTGTAAGTGCATCTTTTGATGCAAATTTGATGCATTTATATGCTTCGGAAAGCACTTTTAACAAAAATAATAATAATACATACACTCAGGTCGGACACCTAATTAGTTGTAAGTGCTGTAATATGTAATACAGCTTTAATGTAGAATAATTAAATAAATAGCAATACCTGTACCTATAATTAAATACGATTGAGTTAATAAGCATTAAACGATTAATTTTAAGAAATGGTTAAAATGACTCATGATGTTAGTGTTTGTGTTGCCTCAAGTTGTTAGAATCAATGCAATTTCATTTCATGTTAACACAGGCTGTAAAATCATAATTTTTCAAAAGAGTTTGTCTGCCATTTACAAAGCCTTTTATAGGCCTATCACATTTAATCCTCTCTCTCTCCCTCTTGTTCTCCTCATAAGCAGAAGAAAGCTTTCCATGTACTCCAGGAGAAGGTCGTTGGTCCAGCCCAAATCTAGTCTCTGAAACCAAGCCAAATTTTCACTGGTGTCATTTTGATTAGAATTAGATGCGAGCGTTTTCCATAAGCAAATCAGACAGTGTGAAGGACAGAGCCACTCTTTCATTCAGGAACATTCCCCACTTGTAAGATAGATACAGGCTGGGGGGAAAAAATATTCAGTCCAGAAATAACCTTGTGGAGTTAATTAATGGTCCATTGTATTTAATATTGGACAGCTCGTTACATTATTATAAAAACAAATTTTTTTTGTGTTCAGAAACATAAGCGGCACAAAGAGAAATTAAAACTGATATATTTGGCAAGTGTATGCACAAACAAGTTGATTGTTTTATATATGCTGATATATTTCAATGTAAACAGACATCTTTTGGAGACTTCCCATCTTTTGAATACCTTACTCATATATTGAAATATTCTTCCTATGTTCCTTTATTAACTGCTTAATGACCACCAAAATACTGTCTGTAACCCAGAATGAATATTATACATTAGTTAAAATACATAATTCATATTATGTAAGTCTGAGGTTAAAAGCCATTTCATCTGTATAAACAAGGTAAAACTAGAGATGTGTTTCATGTTTAAAAAACGGAGATATATATATGTTGTAGAACAAATTAGTTGAAGAAGGTCAATGTATTGTTAAACGCATTAATTAAAGAGTTAATGGTTTTATTTGTATGTAATGGTATTGACGTTTGATAACGTGTACCTATTGGTTGACGCAGTAAGCATGTGAGAAAATCGTGACAGAGAGTGATCAATGTTTTTGAGTGAAAAGACGCACGAGCGAGCGCGTGAATAGAGAGAACTAGAGTTGAGATGAAGAAAAAAAGGGAGTGGAAGAGCGGTGATGGCTTCGCTAGCCAAGACAAAAGTGAAGTTTTAAACAACGTGAATTCCAACTTTTGGACCGATTCATGAACTGTCAGCGCGACGTTTCCGTGACGGATTGTGTTTATTGTGAGAGCAGCAGAAACGTCCGACATGGAGTTTAGGTAGGCTGTTGCACGGGGTAGCCACGTTCGCTAAGCAAGTAGCATAGGAAGCTATACTGTACGTTCACTAGCACAGTGAAGGAGTTATGCCATCGTATTAGCTATTAAGTTAGTCAAGTGGAGTCATACATCGTTTTCAACGAGGAAACGTTGACGAAAAACCCAGATAGCGCTCTAAGCTAGCCATGCTGCTTGGTGTTCCTCTGGCCACGTGGGAACCAAGAACCCAGAACGCTCATCTCTTCATCTTCACGAGTTTCACCCCCACAAGCATTGGCATCGACCATTCGCTCTAATACACTGTCTGACGGGTATATCACCAAACGCACAGAACTGCACTCTTTCATCAATTTAGTGAAACGTCCATTCGGTTTTGGATCACAACGTACACGGGCCACGCACCAGGCCGGCGTTCTAGTTTATCTTGGGACTGGATCATCTTGGATCAATGCGCTTGCGTGTGCTGGTGCTCTGCAAACTGGCGGAATCATGGATTCCGGAACAGTGTCAGATGTCAGCATTTTCACCTACAATATTAAATAAATATACTTGCCACCACAGATGCATGGAATTAATTTCCGCTCTTTTATAACCAAGTTTTAAAATGTAAACATAGCCTACTACCCATGTAAACATGAAACCCCTATGTTAACTTGGGTCGACTTGGTAAATTAAATGTTAGCGTAAAGTTCGCAAAGAATGTAAAATGACGCTAATGGTCAAGCTAGTATTATGCAAGAAATCGTTTCAACGTCTGTGAATTGAGATGTAATACTCTAACTAATGCCATGGTTATTAAATGAAGAGAAATAAAGTGGGAGCGAAACAGAATTTGATATTATGACATCTTCATTTGTCCATAGCCTACACACAGGGAAATTTGAACGATACACATCCAATTGCAGCCTCGGCAATTAAAGTCTCCCTCCATGAGGGGTTTGCCCACACCATCACATATTATATACCTCTTTTATTTTATTTTATTGCTCATCAATTGAGTGAAAAGGCCATTCTGTTTTGGGTCACAACGTACATGGGCCACGCACCAGGCCTGCAACTTTTATAAGTTGAAAGGGTTTTGCTGGCTATATGTGTTAAAGTGTTTTAGCGTGGGCCTGCTGATATTTGTTTCTTTTCAAGTGTTCGAGGAGTAAAATCAAACTGTAGCTTGTATTATCTTTTGGAAAGACAATTATTGCATTGCTTCTATTACTGTGTAAAAGGGACATCTGAGTGTAATATCAGAATTTGGATTATAAGTCAAACTAACTGTTAATTTTGCATTCACCTATGTGATATTTTCTAAATAATTAGGGTTTGTTTTTAACTATTCCTGTGTGGTCAGGGTTTTTCCTGGCTCAAAATAAGGCGGAGGTTGTACTATGCTGGTCACGAGCACATGCGTGCACATGCGTGTATTGTACCTTTAACTGGCTCAAGCAAACACCTATCAACGTATTTTTGGAGGTTAATGATTTCACTGAGAAATATTTGGCAGTAAGAGACCAAATTTGTTTCGTATACACTGATCTTAATTAGTGTATATTATAATGTGTTTACTATTGTAATAAATAAGTCATTAGACCTTATTTATGAACACCTTCACAAAGGTTCATAAAGTCTATGTAAAGGTTTTAAATAAAGTTAAAATAAACCTGTATTAATTTTGGCTAATCGTTACCTATAATAGCATTCTACAGTTAGCTAGCTTATTTACACAGATTTTGTAGCTAACAAATGTGTGCATATTTGACAGTTTCATACGCTTAATTATTATCTACAACAAAATTGTAGATCAATCCGGAATCCAGCAAACAATCAGCAATTTCACATGGGCTAAATTAGTTACATCTTCAAATGAATCCATTCCGCTTTCATTGCGTGAGAATAGCCACCTCTCTGAAAATCGATACCCGGTTTTGCACGTTACCTTGCAGTGAAAGAACTTGGCTCTCGTCAAGGCATTGGGCAGTCAGGCCAGCTCCTCTCAAGTCTGACTTCACTTGATTTAAAAAAACGTGAAAATGGGTTTGACCTTCCTATCAAAACTAATCTTAGTGAAGTCAGACTTGAGGGGAGCTGGCCTGACTGCCCAATGCCTTGACGAGAGCCAAGTGTTTCACTGCAGGGTAATGAGCAAAACCTGGTATGGCGTGTGCACGCGTGTGCACGTGACCAGGATGGTACCACCTCCACCTTATTTTGAGCCAGGAAAAACCCTGTATAGCTGGCCATTTTTTATTTCATATTGATAACCGTGATGAGGCTAAAGAACTGTTTACCATCTGACACCTTTGAACTGTCTTAGCTTGTGTCAGTTGTCCCATAGCCGGGGGCACACCTTAGACCAGTGGTGGCCAATACACCGCGATCCATTTTGGATCTCAACTGTCGCCGCAATCCACCAATGTATTATAAGCTTTTTAAGTTTTCACGTCGGGCTACCAAAATTTAACAATGCCCTGTCCAACAAGCTATCCGAAATGATCTCCTAAGTGACATAAAGTTGCTATGGCAACGCTGTAAGGAGAGGATGCTGGCGTTGTTTGTTCGCCAGCATTTTATACGATTTATCATCAAATTATATTTTGGTTTTGTTTCCGTTTATACTGGTTGTAATAGTTCTAACTGTTTCATACTCAGCTCTAAAAGGTTCAGTTTTTCCCCCGTGATTTGAACACTAAGGGACACTTTCATCACCATTTAGCTGTCGTTGGCAAGGACTTGCTATTGTTGTTGCTAACAACAGGCTAGCCTTGGACTTCAGCTTGTTTCTGCTTACTGGACGGTAATTGCAACTAGCACCTTCTCTGCCTGGCATGGCACCAGAATGCTCCATGTCTCAACTGCTTGGCTTCAACAATACAACAGTCCAAACCATCTACATCCACAGAGGCTCCGGTAAAATGTTCAGGAACTTGGATTGCTTCCCCGACCTAGACACATGCTCAGAGTTGGACCACTCCATTCCCTCAGTCATGACGAAAAAACGCCTCTGCAACCAACACTTTTTTTCTATTCATATTTTTTATGTTCCCTGTCTCTATACCCTTCTGTCTAATTATTCTCTAATAGTGAACCAATGCTTATACCCAACAACATTAAGATTTTGTGTAAAAATCTGATGTTTTTATAACACTAAAGAATAAGTTACCCAATCATGCAATTTCATAGACCTTTGAAGGACAATCATGCACACCTGGACTTAATCAACGTTGATTGGATAGTGGCTTCATGCCTGCCATGATGGCAGCTGATAGGATATCTTGCCAAACATCGACAAAGTATGTTTAATCTTAAACTAAAGCTTACCAATCATTACCATGACACTTATGATTTTATTTGTAATTATGTTTATCATATTTTGTATGATTTCATCATATCGTCTTCCTTCTAATTTACTAATATGTAATTGAGGTCGACCTGGGCACTGTTTTCCTGTCATAATAAGAAGCATATATAGGCATAACTTAATATATTTGACAAGATCCCTAATGTCTTTGATTAAAGTTCTTAAAATGCTTAACTCTAGTTCCTTTGTGCAATCCTGAAGGGGGACAGGACAAGTCTGCACGCAATGCTATGGAGTGGCAACATGGCTTTAATTTGGACAATTCTGTCCCTGAAAAATGAACACTATGTCTTACCCTTTGAGCCGAGGTCTTTCTTCATTATTTATGTAGCATGATGATTCACAGACCTGACCACAGCTAAATATTGAATGTTTTCTAAATCAGTTTCCTTGTCTATAGACATAGTCTGGTCAGTTATTGGGGATATACACACTTAAAATCTTTGTCAATACAATTTAGTAATTGCACAACAATTGTTCTCTTGTTGCCAAAGGCTAACTTGCTGTGGAAACAACCAATTCACATGAGACAGCTTAACTTCACAAGTACATTGCAACTTTTTCAAGTACTTCCTTCTTTCCTTGCAAAATCAATTTATCTAGGTCTGCCATCACAATGGAGGCACGGCTCGGTTGGGAGTGCAGAGAGAAGGAGTGAGGCACAGGGGTGGAGCAGCTATTTTTACTGAAGCCCAGGAGTCTTTGGAACACAGAAGGTGGAGCGGGAGGGGACCGAAATTTGAGCGTCTTTTGGGAACAGGAATCGGGTAACGTTAATCATCTGGACAGGAGAGACATTAACTGTGTATGAGGCTTGGTCTCGTGGCATTATATTGACTGTACTCCCTTCAAACACTGACACTTATATATATATATATATATATATATATATATATATATATATATATATATATATATAATAGGCGCACACACGGGCATGTTTGCATGTGGTTGTGTAAGAGGGAGGAGAAGAGAGAGGAAGTGTGTGTTTGTGTTTGTGTGTGTAGGTACGTACAGAGACACTGTACAATGCACTTGTAGACTGAGTGCCCCTTGCTCAGAGGAAAACCACACTCCCTGTGGAATAAGCCATGTTTTCAAACTTTCTTTCAGGGTTGGGGAAGCACACTGATGAAAAAGGATGGCACTCTAGCAACACACTTACTCCTCCTTGGCAGCCCCTGTCACACACTAACATCATTTCATTTCCAGCGTCAGCGTACTCAAAACAAAACAGAATATTTACATTGTTTGTATACACCATTGTCTTGTTAACGCTTTACAATGGCAGAAGGCGCTTATCTGGTCTAAATGCAATATTGTTACTATTATGCCTTATATAATGCCTGCAGATTTAGAGAGTGCTGATATTGCACATTTAGCCGAGAGTGCTTTGGTTTGTGCAAAAAACAACGCATGCTCGCTCGAGGAGAGGGAAGGGGCACACCTTTTGTTATCATTTTTGGCATCACTGACCTATTTGGGAAAGCTGGGTTTGTCAATGCAGAATGCATATGAAATCTGTTGCTTTCTCCCGGCTCTCAAGGATTTACGTGCATGAAATATTGCCTTGGAAGCAGATGGTTTCACAGTTTTTTTTTGGTTTGTTGTAATGCATTTTGCTTTTGAAGAATATATGCTTTTTGATGATAGCAATATTAGCAGCATATTTGGAGCGTTATTATTATCTGGACTGTGTACGGAGGATTTGGAGTGGCTTTGTAGTCCATTAACCCCTTGATCGATGACAACCTGCATGGCTTGTTCACCTACCTTACATGTATCTTGTTGCATTACATTGCTAACAGCCACAGCACGGCCTGGAAAAGGTTGCTCAATGTATCCCAGAGGAAAAAGAACTTGTGTTTGTAAGAGCAAGATCTTGTTTTATTTCCTTTTCCTTTCCCTTATTTCTGAATTCATACTTCTATAGGCCGCTTAAGGCCAGTTCAGACCAAAGATTCGCGAAGAGACGAGACGGTTTCAGAACGTTGCAGAGAAAGTTGCAGCGGGGTGAACTGGTTAGTCGCAGAGCGGCTGATGCCGTTGCTTGGAGTCTCAAAGGACCTAACTTGTCAAAGCACAAAGGGCAGTTTTAGAACGTAATGACGTATATGGGGCCAGATTTATGTCAAAAGCGCGTATTTGTACATGCTATATTACTCTGAGAATAGGTGAGCGAAATTTTGAAGAGCCATCTTCCAACTCCTTACTACATACATTAGCAAAGATGACCTTTGAAAAGGAGAGTTGATCTCAGTTGCCGTCCCTGTTTTGAATTCCAGATAATAGTTCTACATTGCCAAAATATCTAAATTCCTACTGCATTTGGCTCCTGTAATTGTCTGCTCTGGAGATTCAGAAGTTCTCCCATGTTGAACTCGTATGTGGAGGAGGAATATTAATAATTCCTTGCATTTATGTTGAATCATCTTTCCAGATCACCATCAGCCATTCTCTGCAATTTACAAAGTAGGACTTGGCTAGCTGTTCAGGAGTTTCTATGCTTAACAATAATCAATGTCAGTCCATATTTTGTAGATTTTACAGCTTGAATGCAGATGAGTAGAAAAAGTCCCTACCTGGAGTTGTTGACCAACAATATTTTTACAGTGATACTGACACTGCAATTTGCTCAGGCACCTACACACAGACAAATCCTTGCGCCGCTCAGATACATTCCCAGTAAAGATCTACTTTGCAAATCAGTCATCGGGCATGAAACACCATTAAAGCTGATTTTGAAGTAAAGAAGAAATAGGGGAGAATCTGCCTGTGTTTATGGAGAAAGTGAATGGAGGTAACATGCGGCTTTTATGCCACCTAATAAGACTCCAAGGCTCAGGAACATTACAGCTTCACAGTTTTACGATCACCCATGGTCTGCTTGGAGATGCACCCAACTGTATCTCTCCTGCAGGGGGATTGCCGGCTAGCTGTGAAAGATCCACATGAATATAAGGCCATGAATCAGATTGCCAGACTTGCTCTTGCGTGATACTTCTCAGAGATGATTTGCTTGATTAATACGGAAAGGTGTGCGTGCGTGCGTGCGTGCGTGCGTGCGTGCGTGCGTGCGTGCGTGCGTGCGTGCGTGCGTGGCACACATTGGGTTTATCCTTGCAAATGGACTGATATCTGACTGGCATTCTAATGAACGGTTGTAATGGTATGACTAGACTTCAACCCCTAATAAAACCTACCCTCCGTGCACACACACACACACACACAACTTACATCCCTCCTCTTCATGTCACATCAGAGATAATGTGTGTGTAAGTTCATACGTGTGCGTAGGTGTGGCACACAAAGAAGGGCAGTCCATCACGTAGCCAACAAGGGGGAGTCTGAGTAAGATGCCTGGGAACACGCGTCGAAATCATCTCTCTGACGCAGACATGTGATCAGCTTGATGTGCATGATCGGGATTCCAAAAGGATAGTCCCAGAGTGCCAATTGCTCAACACAGGGATGGAAGCGGGCTCTACCTTTAATTAAAACGTCCAAGATGAGGCCTGCCCCGCTCAAATCGGATCTTTTCATTGCATTTTGTGCAATCCAGAGTGTTGAGTAAAGAGGCCCACTGGGCGTCACCTGTCGACAAACGCATGGGCTTCACGATAGTGCTAGCTATGTTGAAGTAAAGGTCTCCATTACTGAGGCTGTTGTGTGGACAAAAATGAGTTGAGCTGTGTTGATGTTAGAGAACGCTTTCAAATATGTTCATATTTTTACCATTGCTATTAAAAGCATTTTGTCCAACAACTAGTTGTTGGTTAATTAAGCATTATCAAGCAATGTCACTTTCACAGTCAAACATTTAACATGGTAATCATTATTTTATAGTTGTTTCACATTGCTTTGTATGCTTATATCTAGATTACAAAAAAACATATATTTTTTGCTGCTAATTAGTGGCTTATATGTTTCATATGCTGCCTTTAAAAGGACGATGCATTTGCTGCCATCTTCATATAGCTAATTGGTCAAATCCATGAGGAATTCATGGTCCCTGTCTGAAGATGCAGTAGGTCTGTGTTGCGACTTGAAGCAGCACCTTTTGATTTCCCTAACACCAACATTTTAGGCGAAAAGGTAGTTTGCATGATCATTGTGTGTCTATGTATGCAATTAGAAGGATACCAGCAGAATCGACATCTACACTACAAAATAATGTAGGAAAAAAATTTTTTTTTTACCGAATGCTCTTGCTGCTGTGCATCACCTTCATTTCAATTTATCCCCAATTATGTATGCATTTTAATGTTTGGCAGTGTTAATTCCCCATAGTTTACCCAAGCAGCCATAGAATTAACAGTGCAAAGAAATCAATTTCTTAAAGCACCCATTTGCACCATTTAGCAGATCTGGCAATGGTCACAGAGAAGGAGACAAATGTTGTTCTTGTGAAAGTGTGTGTGTGTGTGTGTGTGTGTGTGTGTGTGTGTGTGTGTGTGTGTGTGTGTGTGTGTGTGTGTGTGTGTGTGTGTGTATTTGTCTGCGGTTAAAAGCCTCTTATATCGTTTAGAAATATTGTGCTGCTTTGATTTGGCCTGCTGCTGTGACAGAACCAATTGGGCTATAGCAGAGCACCTTGATCAAAACAAACCGTGGTTAGGAGATAACAGCCAACACCACTGCACTGTTAATTGAGGGAAATAGGGTTATTTGTGAAGAAGAAGTGCCTGCCTTGAAAGTAGTAGAATCTCTCTTGTTGTCCCATCAGGGAATATGTTAACATGGAGTTTGTCATACATCACACATTTTTGCACTGTCCTCCCATATTAAAAAGAACTCTTAAATACTGTGGAGCCTTGACATTTTCAATAGTCCATTGCAGAGCAGCCAGTGTTTTGTTTTGTTTGATGTGACGCCATCTTTTAACCCTACCAGAAATCAAAGCTATCAACCTATTTTTCTGAGACACAGGCAGGACCTAATTTACAATGGCTACGGTCACACTGCAGGCAAAAGTGGTCCGAATCAGTTTTATTTTTTTTGCTAAGATGTGACTCGGATCAGTTTTCTTCATAAGTGTGAGCTGCACAAGTCACATGGAATCTGACCTCTTCAATTCAGATTCTCTTCAATGTGAGCTCAATCTGAACAGTCATATCGGAATTCATGCGCCTTTTAGGTCGCTGAAATCGTTAACACTGAAGACTGGTTTATGCTTCTGCGAAAATGCACGTAAAGGGGTTTCTGTGAAAGCGTAGCTTGCAGAGGGCCCCCCCAAAATCTGAATCTGAGCAATAAATCCAAATTGATCATTAAGGCTGGCAGTGTGACCGTAGCCATAGATCACAAATAGTGAGTACTAAATTACGCATTCGTTCCAACAGATCAACGTTTAAATTTCCCCCATTTTGAGGGTGATTAACTAATTGTGTAAATGACATCAGGTGCAAACTGCTATATTTAAATTGGGTTTTGCGTGTTTTAAAGTTATTCCAGCCATGAGTAGTTTGGACGAAAAACAGAACGACCGCAAAAGGAACATTTTATTTGATCCCATCAAATTATAGGTAGTGGCCAATAAGCACATTTAACTGAGCAACAGCAAAGAAATATATTCTATAGATATAGAAATACCATTTGGGAGATTATCGTTCAGAAAGTCAATGCTGTAGGGGAAAGAAAAAGATCAACAAATTAAGAGACGATGGCAAGATTTTAGGTGCAGAACAAAAGAAGATTGGCTCTTAATAAAAGGTCAGCAAATAAAACAGGAGGGGGTCGGTGTATTCAATAGCTCAAAATGGCATTGCTGGATAAGCGATATGTGTGAATAATTGTTGCCTCAGATGGAAAAAAGCGGTCTCAATGTATGCATTGGTTTTCCCTGCGTCTCCTCACCACAATAAAGAGCAGCCATCTCTCCTAACGCACACATCTGATGAGTGCATGCCTTTCAGTCATATTAAATTGCACATAGAATCATAAGAATCATTTCAGGTTTGGTAAATATGGTTACAGGCGCTAAATGTATCTTATTTGCATGGCTCCTCCCAGTGTGTTGCACTCTCAAGTAGAAATGCCTATTATTGCATATGCATTAGCCTAACACCCCGATCACACTGCGCACGTCAAAATACTTGCAGTCCGGCGGAAGTCATTTTTTTTCAATGAAGGTCATCTGCGCAGCTGTTACGTTACCGCAAATACATGCGTTGAGTTTTTTCATCTTTTGCGTTGCTTTGCGTTATTTTAATCTAATGTATTATTATAATGAGATTGAAGCCCAGTGCCCATTTTTGTTGACCTTATTATCATTGTTATTATTTAAATTGTAGTAGGTATTTCGCATTTTGGCTTGTAATAGGCTAATTTGCCTGACGTCTACTTAGTCGACCAGTCTAAAATTAAGAAAACAGTCATTTTGCACAATTAAATGTATAAGGTTAAACATTGTAAAAAAAAAAAATGCGTAGATTATGAAAGCCATTTGAAAACCTTAATCGCATTCTCCAATAACTGTGGGCTGTAAACGATGTCTTATGGATTTTCCGAGTTTCGCTAGCACCTACATGCGTGTTCTGAATATGGTCATGTATTGCTCCGGTCGAGTAGTTGCAATGCTAGTTTATAAAAGGCTAACATGGACAAAAAATGGACAAGCTGCTTTAAAATGCGCATTTGAGAGACGCAATCATATGTGCACCTCGTTAGCAGTGGTGGACGAAGTACACAAAGTCCTGTTTGCCTACTTGAGTGAAAGTACAGATACCCTTGCTAAATATTACCCCACTAAAAGTAGAAGTCTTCAGTTTAAATTTGCGCTTAGTGGAAGTACAAAAGTGCTTTTAAAAATACTTATGTCAGAAGTAAAAAGTATGGTTATTTAGGATGGTTATTTTTGTCAGGGATTGCCGACATACTGAGGGGCTTGCTGAATATAAAAATCCAGTAGGCAAACATTAAAAAAGACATTAATTGTAAACATTTTGCCCTTTCAGTAATAATTCAGTTTGTGTGTGTTTGTTGTGTGTTTGCATGTGTGTAACCCTCAATTGGGTCACATTAGCCATTGTATATCAGAATGTCCACCTTCAAGTTCTGTCTCTGCATTGCTTTTGCACTGAAGATTAGAGTTCAGGTGAAGACAGTAGTATAGGACGCAGCTAACTGTGGTAGAAAAGTGCAGGTTATCTTCAATAGAGCTTGTTCTGTCATGCAGCTTGTTACCCTTGCAGAATGAGAAAATTGTTGTTATACAATTCAGAATAATTTGGCTGTAGCTACACTGTTATGGAACTCTACAGGACATTGCGATATGGCGATAGGTGTTGCAGTGCCCCAACCTCCCTAGGCAAGAGACTGTGACACATTTTCCTAATCCTGACGCTTATCAGGCTCTCCTGTGTGTCTATCTAGCTAGCTAGCTAACGTCAATGGTTCAATCGAATGTCATGAGACGGTTGAAAAGCGCACCGCAGCCTGATTCGTGGGCTTCAGTTTGAAAGTATTTCGTATTATTCTACAAGATTTTTTACACAATCCTTTTTCTGAAAGTAAGAAAGTAAAGGGAAAGTAAAAAGTCCCCCAAAATGGAAACACAAATGTACACTTGAAAAAGGTACTTAAGTACTGTAACGAATTACATGTACTTAGTTACAGTCCACCAC
The DNA here is from genome assembly GCA_017639675.1 of Aplochiton taeniatus. NCBI lineage: Eukaryota > Metazoa > Chordata > Actinopteri > Galaxiiformes > Galaxiidae > Aplochiton > Aplochiton taeniatus. The sequence goes on from CM030188.1 coordinate 14,280,592, forward strand.
TCATCGTTAGTAGATCAGCTTGAAAATGTGTTCATGGGTGGTATGACGTTTGCGTGGGTTTTTACACACGCCAATCTAAGTAATCAAGTAAATACTGCAGTCCACACACACACACACACACACACACACATAATTACAAATCCAGACACAAGTGCATGGTTGTTTTTGTTTATGCTTCCCAGAAAATGCACCCCATAATAATCAATACCTCTCTAAAAATATTAACGCCCAGCGGATCGACGTGAGAGATCATCTTAGTTCTATTGTTGTATGTGCTCAAATAGACCTTTGATGGCATTGACTTCCCACAAGTCTTAAGACCTTGTGGCCTAGCTGATGAGGTGATGTCATTGGCCAAGTTAGTGTTGTCCTTCATCTCTCCTAAAATCTTACCGTGCGTACTGTCCTCAAACCTTTTCCTTCTAATACACTGTGGTATATCCTCTGCTTTTTATATCCTGTCCTTTACTGCTTGTGGCCGAGTTTCAAAATGCAAGGCTTAGCTTTGTGTTCATCGACAGAACCTCCGAGCGTTCAGGAATCTTGGTTGTTTGTGGCTTTAGTTTTCATATTTTGAGTCAACGTTGTTCTGTTGGGTTGATTCTCCTGGGGATGTATCCTGCTTCCAATGTTTAAAGGGATAGTTCAACTTTTTGGGAATAATATAGGTTCCTACTTACCCTTAGTCAGATGTCGAATAATTAGTTATTTAGGTCACATCTTTTTATTATGCACATGCGCCCTCCACTCTAAATAATTGCAAATTGCCCTATCAATAGGACATCAAATAACCCTGACAAAGAAAGTTGTATGTATCTGTGTGTTCAGTTTTGCACAGGAATTCTTGGCCACTTGGCCACTTCACCCTCAATTATGAACATATAATTATCTGGTCAATTTGACCCTGGCTGCCTGCTGCAGAAGCCAATGAGCCATGTTGCTGGCCTGAGATCGGCCACGCGCATCTCCTCGCTCCACTTATCGACAGTGCTATCCTGTTCTCTATGCACTGTGGCACCAACACATTATTTTCATCACCGTGGCGAGATGGACTGCTAAGCACTAAAGTCACCAGAAATAGACTTACCTGGTTAACATTACAATGGAAATCTCATGTTCAAATACCCCCCCTTGTTTCCATTAAATGCAAACTTTTGTTTATGTGAGTCTGAGACTTCCACATGCGAGCAGGTGTAGTAAAGACTTCATAAGTCATAGTTCGGAGTCATACGTTGTTTGGATTTAGTGTTAACTTTCAATCCATTCATTGGCTTAGATTGAAAATCGGCTTTGGCAAATCTTTACGGATACAATGTGATGTCATAACCAGAAATGTCTTAGTCAGCGGGTTTATGACTAAAAGACCTGTTGACAGGGGATACATAGCGGATTACACCCAAGAATTAACCAGCTGAACCTCATTTCCTGCGACTTATCTGGCTACCTATTTACAGGGATGACACGGAATCCTGTGCTTTTAACCACGCCTTCGCCAACGATGGGGCTTTTTGAGCCAGACAGGCCAGTTGGCCAGCGAGCCCTTTTATCCCCTTGACCCCATGCTCTGCCTCACTAAGGGAGGGTTGATGTTGCTAGGCAACAAGAGAAAATGTAGACTCTGCTTGTTACCGAGTCTGATGTTTTGGGAGAGGTTGAACTTAATAATTGTTGTAAAACAGATCATCTGTTATTCATTTTTCTCTTTTGGGAAGAGTTGCTTTTGAGGTTGTGTTACACGCTCAAAAGTGTATTGGAGGGGGGAAAAGTATTAAAAGGAAAAAAAAAATGTTTTTGCACAGTTCATTGCACTGTTTGCTCCACCCCATAAAATTCACTCAAATTCACTCATGTAGGACACGATTTCTAATTGCAATGTTTAATGTGTTAATGATTTAATTATTCTTTTAATTAATTTGTTACGACTAAATGATTGACTTAATTCAAGGGCTCTCGGCTTGTCCTCAGGGAGGGTGGGGGCAAATGCTGTCGCTTGCAGAAGAGTCTCCAATGCCATTTCCACAGAAGAATCCAAACTTTCAGACGGGGAGAGGAGTCTGTGTTGTAGGGAGGAAACCTAGGTTGCTAGTCTTGCATGCTTAGTTTTTCTTGTATTGCAATGCATTACACAGACTGGCAGACAAAAACAAGCCCCTTTAGCTCCCCAGTGAGAAATGACTCTAGTTGTAATCTGAAGTAAGCAGACCTCCATGGCCTCCCAGTGTAACAAGGGCCGTTGCAGCTTCTCATGCACATCAACAAGCCAAGCTCGGCATCAAAGGGATTGTAATTTTTAATTGAAACGACTTTAATGTATAATGTAGTTCTTTTTTTAATTTAGATTTGATACCCTGGGTAGAGGAAATTAGCTCAAAAGGTCAGACAAAAATTATCAGCATTCCATAGCACGCCTGTGCGATTAGTTTGAGAGAAATCTACCTTTTGAGACTTTGAAAATGTGCTGGCTGCAATTTGGTCTTTTTTTATGACGAGTAGAGTCTGGATGACATTCAACATGGTCTTTGTTGTGCTAGGAAGGCTTTTACATAACTCTTTGTTAAGAAGTGGCAGACCTGCAAACCCACACCACCAAGTTTCTCAACATTTTCAAGTGGGCCTATTTCAGGGACCTGACCCAACAGTCAAACCGAACTGACAAACTCCACACGGGTGGACAAACCAATCCAGCCAATCAGCCAGTGAAAATGCTAACTCATGTCATTTGATTGTCATTGAAAGTGTTGTGAATGATGGTGATTAAAAAAAAAAAAGAAAAAACGTTAGCTTTAAACAAAATGTTTTCGAGGGAAGATATTTGTGGTCAAGGAATGAAGGAGAGCTGGGTTTTAGAGATAAAACAAAAGGTGCAACTTTTATAAGGGTTGATTTGCACAGCCTCTTAAAGGGTATATCATGTATGATATTATTATGAACCTATATGGTATATCTGCTATTGGTCTGTAAAAACTCCTTTCTCGAACCCTAAGATGGTTATGCAGTAGCATGGGTATGACTGCACCGTCCTCAACCTTGCCTTGTGATCGGCAGAGCTAACTGCCGTGATGGAGAGGCACAGGATGTAATCTGGGATTAATTACTGGAATTCAGTGTGCCGGTTTTGCAGCCCACCCAGGCATCTGGTAATGGCGAGGCTAATCTGGATGACAGTGGATTTGTGTGCCGGCTGGAGGATGCAGGTGTCACTTAGGGTGTGCGCCGTTACTAACACTTCCAGCACAGAACAGCACAGCACAGCACAGCGTTGTGTGTGTGTGTGTGTGTGTGTGTGTGCCAGTGAGCATGGAAATATGTTTAATTGCAATACACAGTCACTTAAAACTGACTACATCTAATATGTAGGCATACTGTGCATCTGGGCAAACTTTACTTGTCATGTACATGTAGTGTGAGTCCTTTGAGAGAGAGAGAGAAATGTAGGGTAAATAGGGTTAGGGTTTTAGAGAGATGTAGATGTTTGTGTAAATAACAAGTGTAAAACTTTACACGAATCCTACAAGGTTCTTCAATAGTAACAGTTCAAATATTTGCCTGTTTTAGTGTTTTGAGGGCCACAATATAAGACCTACTGTCTCCTTTGCCTCAACAACTTTGGTATTTGAGTGAGTGGTATTATTTATCTGGCTTTCCTATCAATTGTGGACTTGATGTATGTCTTATATCCTTATCGCTCTTCTTGGAACATGCCATCACTGCCTTAAGTGGATCCATTATGTATGCATCGGTTTCAACCAAGCCAGGAACCGGCGCAGCGGCTAATGTGGCTCCATATCCATCTATTCATGGTTCCTCTTGTGGTGGTCAAGGACTCGGCCACCGCTGACTCACCTTAACAAGTAGCTCCCCGAGTGCCTCATGATATAACTGCCATGCTATTGATGTGGTTCTCTGCTCTATCTGATGCGAGTGGCTGGAAGTGGTTCCCTTCGGGCCTCTTCTATGCACTCCGCTCCCCTCTCAAGGTGTGCATATGTGTATTTGCTCCACCGGTTCCATCTGAGTCCCGTGTTCCCATGGTGATGGCGGGCCAGGGACAACAGGGGTTGGTAGCGCCTGTTGGTGTCGGGGCCATCTCCCCATCGCTTGGATGGGCCCCTCCTGGGCCCGGCGAAGAGCTAAATTATTTTTAATAGATCTTCATAAAACCATCTGTATCAGCACACCTGCACACTGTGTGGCTATCGACAAAGTGATTACGACTGCAGGACCCAGAAATTGCTACAAAAATGTGTAATCATTTTGTTTGCTACATGTGGCCTCTAGGTATCTGAAGGTAGGTGATTTTCTTACTCCTATGAGATATTGGGAGTTTTTTGCGACTTGGATATTCATGATTCTCCCGTGCCGTCGCAACTGTTTTGCATTCAATTCATGCTTTGTCTTTGTCTGACCTGGCCAGAGGTGCATTGTCCATGATAAATAAAGGTTAATTGCAGATGTTAATTTACACAGATTGCGGTCGTAATGAAGCTGGTTGGCCATCCAGGCACTATAATGAGGAGCCATCCTTCTTTCAAAATGGCTCTGACAGTGGTTGGCACACCATTGGTGCCCTAATGAATTTTCGGCCACAGTATTAGCATGCCGATGCTTGAATTAAAATGAATTAAATCTAAAGTTGCCTGAAGTAGATGTGGTCAAAGATTCGTAATTGACTTGACAAACGAAGCTTTACTCCGATGTATAGATGATAGATTACACTCGCATGTAAATATGCTTTGTTTCCACTGAAATGTGCACAGACCTACGCAAATTAGATTTCTGTATTTTTTCCATTTAATAATTAAAATACTCCAGTAAAGGACAACCATATATTATCAAACATATACCATGCCATCTACTGTTATTATTTCAAGATAGCAAGGTTGACCAACTCAATGTTCCTGACACATTTGATCGTTTGTTGCACATTTCCCTGTCACTTTTCATCAAATTGGATTTGTAGGAAGATCTAGGCTATGTTTTATTTATGAATGTGTCCCGAGACAACCCTCAGGTGCTCTTTGAGAGCCTGATTTATTTTAGGAGAGAAAAAGAAGAGGGCCATTGTCCTTGCACTTGTTGGCAGATAGTTTAACGAAATTGAATGAGATCAAATTTGGTTCAACCTCCATTGGGGTTGGCCACATTACGTTGAAATGCTTCATTACCGTGGTGGTGGGGGGCTGGGTATCTTCATTTGGGACAATGTACTGCTCATACATCACACCAGAGAAAGAACTGGAGGGCTCAGGCAGCATAGCTTGAGTCATCGCAGAACTTCAAAGATTCTGCTTTATATGCATAGATATATCCTCTTACTTCCCTGCTCAATAATGAATTGGTGGTTGAACCTTTTTCAGTTTCTAATTAGGACTTATTGCTACTGCGCTTACATGAATTAGAAGCATTGTGTTTTGAGCTGATATATTGTGTCAAAGAACGTTAAATGAAGGCAGAAGGATCGAAGCATAATGAGGAAATACCGTTATGACCATGTGTTCTAAACCAATGTTGTAATTATTACTGCGCGTGTAGCGCTGTGTGCACTGGTCTCCCAGGGGTCGTCTGGGATGAGATGCATTGATATATCGGCTGAAGCCCAGCCAATGGCTTTTTTATTGGCCAGCTTTGGAGCCAGATGTTCATGTGATGGAGGGATAAGGAGGGAAAGATGAAGGGGAGGGAAAGGCAAATGGCTTGACTTGTAGATTCAGCTTTAGAGACCCAGTCGTTCTAAAGCATTTCCTTCCTCTTTGATTTCTTTTCTGTACTGTGTGTCCGAAGTTCCCTCTTTTACCATTTCCCTGCCTTCTTTCAGTTTTTCAGATTTTGCTCTGTGTGTTTATGCCTTCCTCATGGCCCTCCTTCCTCTCTCTCTCTCTCTCTGATGTGGAGGCAGATGCTTGGGCCCCAGGAAGGAGTGAGTGTCTCAGATATAAAAAGGCGTAATGAATGGGAGACGCCTGTTTATGCGCCTGCCGCCAAGCACCACAGCTGCACAGGCGCTTGATGGCACAAACAAAAGCCTCCTTTCTCGACTACTACAAGATACAAAAAAAAAAAGAAAAAGAAAAAAGGTGTGCACTTGCAAACTTTTTCCGAATGCATAACAAGAACGAGCATGAAACAAACCATGGTCTTAGGGACTTGTGGCCTCCATTCAGCGGATTCTGTCCTGATGTAACATGACGTTATTGATGAGAGCGCTGCAAAATTACTGAGCAACCCTGGGGATTGCCAGCATGACCTCATGTCACGTTAGCATTGTGCTGCATTTTCTCACCATTTCTCCCCAGTTTGCTGCTGAGCTATTTTGGACTAATTGCTCCTAATGAATCTGCGTATCCTTATTGTCCTCTGGAGCACTGAAGAGTGGCCTCTAGATGAAAGGAAAAAGCCATTCTTTCTTTTATAAATAGCTGTGTTGTTGATGGATGTCTGTACTGGAGACCTTTTTTTTCCTTTGGGGGGTCTTGCTGGGGGGGGGGGGGGGTGTATTGTTGTTGTTTATGCCATTATCTTAAAGCGTGGTGTGTGGGGTAATGGAAGTTTTGAAGGAACAGGTGATGGGGCTAATTAGTCATTAGTGAAGAGATTAGGGTCCCAAATGACAAGTGCATGCTTTACAAGGTCATAATTTGATTAAAGTGGCTGCCAGTGATGGGAGAAACTACTCAGACATGATTAACTCATCTCCAAAACTCCTCCATCACCACTATCCTTCCCTTCACATGCAACAGGGGAACCCTTCAATGTTATCGTACAAGGAAGCGACAAAGATTTGTTACTGGGTGTTAGTCGTAGTGTGAAGGCCATGGCACAGAGACATTGCACAAGGTACAAAGTAGCGTAATGAAGGTACTTGAATCATATATCTACATATGTTTACCTCTGTTGCGTAGCCACAAGTGGGCCTGGATTGGCCTAGGCCCACCCACTGGGCATCCATGCCCAACCAATCAGATTACTTTCTTGGTGCATACATTCGGAATGAATGAGAACCCAACATGGGAAAAAGTTGGCTGTCCCAATCACATTTCAGGATATTTTGACAATTTACTTATTAACCTGTCATTTACTGTTTACACTGCTGCACAAAATAAGAAAAAGTGAAATCGTCTCTTTGTCTGATCTCTTGCTCTCGGCTATTGTCATTGAAAATTGGCTAGCTCGTTACCAAACATTGGTGGTGACAATAGAAATGGCTCGTCAAAACAGTTTGTTAAAATGTCTAAAATGACCTCAAACAGAATCTGACCCTTGAACAGATTCAACTCAACCACCACCATCTAAACATATTCACCTCAACCATCATCACCATCCCAAAATATTCACCTCCACCATCACCATCCATACATATTCATCTCCATCATCACAATCCATACAAATTCACCTACACCATCACTATCCAAACATATTCACCTCAACCACCACCATTCATACAGATTCCCCTCAACCAACACCATCCAAACAGATTCACCTCCACCATCACTATCCAAACAGATTCACCTCTACCATCACCATCCAAACAGATTCACCTCTACCACCACCATCCAAACAGATTCACCTCTACCATCACGATCCAAACAGATTCACCTCGACCACCACCATCCAAACAGATTCAGGCTGGCCATCATCTCTCTCCCACTCTAGCCCAGTGAGTCATGGACTTTGTCTATTTTTACTGTACAGTTCTGACCCGCCACAGTTTTTTTATTAACATTAATAGGATTTAAATCTTCATTCCTGTGTGGATTGGTGCTAGTTAAATATATTGAAAAGCAGAGAATCTGAATGCTCAATGCATCTTGTGTGCATTTGGGCGTACGGTCTACAGTCTATGAAGGTATGATTTTCAGAGCGTGCTCAGTGTGATTGGTACTGGGCCCATCCAGTTTTCTCCAGGCCCACCTACATATGGGTTTCTAGCTACGCTACTGATTTATTTTCAAGGTCTCCAGGTTTGCTATGAGTGTAAGGGTAAGAGAACCTCACAATCTCTGGTACAAATCACAAATCATCATCTCTTGTTTGCATTGTGAAAATAGGCTAGGTGTTTATGGTGTCTTGGCACAGAGCGGATACAGACACAGCACTTGGACTTGGCGATATTCCTTTTATTTATTCATTGAACCAGTGTTTACCAGAAACCAACGATCGCTGCGGTATTCTCTATCTGGCCGCACCTCCCCCTTCCCCACTTGGTACCCTAGATACCTTATCTTTCTCCCCTCGAACCATGCACTGCTTAGGCCATGATCTCCGCCTCCCGGACAGCCCCTAGGACAGCCCCTAGGACATTGCCACCCTCCGCATATGCTCTGCCTGGGTGTCACTGTAGATGATAATGTCATCTAGGTAGGCGCCAGCATGAGGGCGCAACGCGTGGTCCATTAGGTGCTGAAAGGGGGCTGGAGCTCCGAGCAACCTAAATGGAAGTACAGTGAATTGGTACAAGCCGTACAGATTAGAGAGCATTTTCTTGTGGCCCTATGGTGACAAGGGAACCTGCCAGTAGCCTTTGGTACAATCCAGGGTCGTAAAAACCGTAGCCGTGCCAAACTGTCCGGGAGTATTGTTCCTTGACCGACGACATTGGGTTTGCGTTGAATTTAGAACCCTCATTCACCCAACAGGGATCCACACAGAACTGAATAGACCCATCTCGCCTCACCACCAGCACAATGAGACTGTTCCAATCCCTATGTGACCCCTCGACTATTCCCAATCCTAGCATAGCCTTGAGCTCTCGCCTCACAATTTCTCTCTCCAGAGCCGGTAGCCTATAGGGACGCATACGCACAGTTAAGCCTGTGTGCTATTTCCCCTGTCAGTCCGCGTTACCTCATAGTCTACGTTGCCAACTCGCTGTGTGACCACAAACACCCCTTTCCTCTTCGGGAGTAATTTGGAGGTGAGGCTATAAAACAAGAACCTTCTCTTCCAGTGCAAACTGTCTGAGTCTAGTTTCCCTGTCATAACGGCGTTTCTGCTGCTCATGGGCTTGCTGCAAATGTTCTCGTGATAACCTATCCTTTGGGTGAAGCTTTGCACGGAAGTCCAAGACGTGGTGATTCTCATTTTTGCAGCAGCCTTTCCAAAGATAAAGTCATGCTGAACTGGGGTTTCAGGAACAAACATATTTCAGAGATGTTTCAGTTGGCTACTGCTCATGCACTCTTCCCTGCGCTCCCTTCATCTTCCATTGTTTACTTGTTGCTGTTTACTGTGATCAAATATTTATACAGGTTACATGCAGTGCAGAGTCCCCCGTCTTGTTTTTTTATATATTATATAGTATTCTATATTTGCTAGGATTGATGTGATCCATTGAAAGCTGTGGCGTAGTTTCATATAGGAAGTGAACCATGCCACCAGCGAATTAGAAATATAGACTTGGAGTAAGGGACGGGGCCCGTCAAAAATCGAAGCGAGCCAGCATATGCATCTTAAGTGGCTTTTTTTGAGAAGGTAATAACCTTGAGTAATCTGAGGGAAAACAGTAGAAAAAAATGATGCTTGCAGAGTTAGAAAAAGCGGCCCTGATGCCATTGCTGTGTGTCAAAGAAGCCATGAGCGATATTGAGTTCATCTCATCCATGTTTCATAGACAGGTCAGCAAGGAGTCATATGGAAGATGTGGGGTGAGTTTAGACAGGTCACCTAGCATTGGAAACCACAAGGGAGAAAGAAAGGGAAGAAAGGGAAATAGTGGTCCATTCCCCTCCAAATCTTTTTGTTGCGTTGTTGGATTTGTGCTTTACTCCAACAGCCCAGCATTCCATGAGCGGCCCCAAAATGTACAATGTATGCACAAACACACTCCGCAACTGTCATGCACCATGTGGAAATGATAACACATATTGTCATCTATTAACAGGAAATGTAATCTGTTAAGAATGTGGAGTTCCTCAAAAATAGTAACAGCAGCCCCCCCATCCCCTAGCACCAGGGCCGTTTCTAGATTTTGGGGGGCCCTATGCAAAATGTTTTTTGGGGGGGCTCCTATTTTGTGAAACTATTGTAGGGGAATTTCCAAACTCTCTAAGGTGGTCCAGGGACAGGCATTTAACATTTAAATGCATCAATCTGGTGCTCTTTAAAAGATCTGTGGAAAATAAATGCATAGCGTTGTTTTCACTCAACACACAAGGGTGGTTGGTTACCAATATAGATCGGTCATATTCATTTCTAGAGGAAAAAAAAGATTAAAATGACGGCTTGGGGGCCCCTTGTTGCTTCAGGGGCCCTAAGCAACCGCATAGTCCGCATATAGCAAGAAACGTCTCTGCACCCCCCATCCCCCCGCCCCCAACACACTTTGGCAGGCCCTCGTTTATTTTGCTGCTCCTCTGCGGGAAAGCAGTGGCTCCTTGAGGGTGTCAGTAGCTGCCACTTTAACAGATGAGCATATCTGCAATGAGCTATGGGGCAGGGGCCATGACGACAGATGCGGATTTGGCATTTTAATTCCCCCTTTGACCCCACATGCACGAACAGCAAGCACACACCCGAAAACTCACAAGAACACACACACACAAACACACCAAACTCATGCACCCACTGTACATGCATACTGACACACAAAAGCAAGTAAGTAAATCCTTCTATGTGTACACATAGGAATACGCACAATGACATGCACTCAATCACACACACACACACACACACACACACACACACACACACACACACACTGACGACATGCAATAACAATTTACCAAATCCTACCAGGTATACAGAGATTTTCACATACATGCACACTATAACACAGACTTACACAAACATGATCCATTCGTTTCCCCATTACTGTTTTCAATGCATGCATGCAGTTGAAAAGCCCTCTTCCCTAGTAATAGCCGAGTGTGAATGTGAAGACAGGACAAAGGGGTCTTTAGGGTCTCCGGTGGCTCTCGTGGGCGGATCTTATGTTGTCTTATTTCTTATTTTAGCTTCCTTTCTTGTATGTATACGCCGGAGTCACATTACAGGCAAAATCCATGAAACTCTAGCCAGTGCTCATGAAATAAGAATGGGCTTTAAGTGCCACACTGGCTTACCGGGTATGTCAATGAGTTGCACTGTTTTTCATCCAACCCCCACTGTTTGGATGGTGAGTGGCTTTGGTAGGCGAGCTACCAAACGGAACATAGCTGAATATTACAGAAGCTTGCATTATTATACTGAATATACATTTCACATGTTCCTATTAAAAACAGGCAAGACCTCAACTATCATAACCAATAATACCTTTAGGGCATGGTCGGGGTGAAAAGAAAATAAGAAGAGGGAAACAAAATATTGAATATAAGTGACATCAATTGGGACAGATTGTTGTGCATGGTGTCATGTGGTTTTGAAAAGCCAGTATGTTCTCTTTCAAAACCCTACAAAATGTACAGCCAGTTGAGCATCCCCATGAGTTACCAATTGATGAGGAAAGAAAACAAAGTTGAGGAACCGTAGAAAATAAAACCTGCGTTGGAAGATGACAGCAAAATAAAGAACAACAGAAATAGTTAGACATCCCCCATATGCCATTTTCTCCAAAGACTGGAAAATAGAATGAGAAAAAACAACTTCTATTTCTATCTACCCAACCCAAAGGCGCATCAACTATTTTCTGTGCCTCTCTCTGAATGCAATCATTTTGGAATTGATTTTCATGGCTCAGAGAGAAATAATGGGAATTCTTTCTAATGTAGAAAATGTATGTGTTCCTTTTGGTTAACCAGTATAGACCATATTTCAGGCTTGTCAGTTAGGAAAGGAAAAATATCTCTCATCTTTGCTCGACTTTTTCTCTCGCCCCATCTGAAATGACAACTCATCATCTCTTGAAATCAATCATATAATTCTCTCCTCTTTGGCTACTGAAACCCCTGAAGAAGTTTGGCCATTTTAGTGCTCCTGAGTTCCACATATATCTATGCTTTGATGAAAAGGCATGGCGACCAGCAAAAGTCGTTGTTCAAAGTGAGGGGAGAGACGGGGGATGACAATTTCCCCAAGATGCTCCAGTTAGCACCCAATTAAGCAGTACATTCTCATTTATTTCCACGCATGGTACCTTCACAAGTCACAGTTAAGGCCCTGGTTGAAATCTTGATGTAGGTCCCCATAACCACCAGCAGCATCAATATAACCCACAGTCCACCCCAATTTAAGATTCCCACCTTCAAGTGCCGCTGGCCATTGCGTTTTCACTATTCACACACACTACAACTCAAAAGGCAAGGCAATCCAGAAGCACTAGCTCTCCCCTGGATGAGCCCAAATCCATTTACCTGGGACTTATCCATCAGCAACTGTCGAGTGTGTAACACACGGCCCAGGTGCCATTACTGTACCATTACACACCAGATTCCACCAGTTTATTACCACTATAGGAGCGTGTCAGCTATTATTAATGATATCTCAACCCCTGCAACTGAAAGAGACTATTGATTGACAGGGAGGGGGTGAGGAGGTTGGGGATAGCCCAGACAAAGTCTTTTTTTTCTCTTCCTATTTCACTTTCCTAGAGCACTTCCCTATCACGGCCGGTGATGCTGAAGTGATGCTGCAAGCGGAATGGAAATCTGCAGTACTACAAAGATGAGTGAATTAGTTTGAACACCCAGTAGGACATTCACGTGCATACCGCTCGCGGGCGCTACCTAAGTCTACATTATCAACTGAATTCAGTTTGTATATGTTAGACCCAATAGAGAGGCTGGTTGATTATTCATTGGTGTGACACTTTCAGAGAACAGGAACAGTGGACCACATCCCCTTCTACCGAACAAATAACCTGTGAAGTGTTGTTGCTACTGGAGATGACTGGTGTGGATTTATCCTAATCTGCTACGACTCTCACAAGCTAACCAACCAAGATGTCAGAACTAATTTGTTTAGAGTGACGGCACGCAGGGGGGAGAAAAAACTCATCCCAACTCATAAGCCTTTTCATCAGAGAGCCGTGCTTTGTTCAATTATTGTCAGGCAATGTCTAGAACAATCTCGGGAGTGGCCATTAATTTGCAGACTCCTGACTGATAAAGGTCAACTGGGCCTTATGTTGATCAACAGAATATCAATCAGTATTCAAATACTACATGTTGATGAGAGAGAGAGAGAGAGAGAGAGAGAGAGAGAGAGAGAGAGAGAGAGAGAGAGAAAGAGAGAGAGAGAGAGAGAGAGAGAGAGAGAGAGAGAGAGAGAGAGAGAGACTAGGAGAAGAAATTGTGCTGAGAATTCTATAGCGAGGGCTTCTTCTTAGCTCTGACACATTGAGGGGGAGATGACTGAATTTGACTTAAAGAGTAAATAGACTTTGTCTGGCGGCAAGGAAATAAGTTTGGTGACAACCCCAGCCTTTATCTGACAAGCCCCCCAAATCCCTTTCGGATACGGAATGGAGGCTGTTATGTATTAAATCGTTAAAGGGAAAAAAGTATTGAGAATGGAGAGAGAAAAAGGGGTGGTCTCTCTGCAAAAAGGGACACAGCAGACAACCTTCTAAGTGGCCTCATATTTGAGTTTTTTTTTTTTTTTTTTTTTAACTATCACTCGTCGCTCTATTTGGTGAAGGAAAGGATGAAAAATGGTGTGTAGGCATACCAAAAGGGGTAATTTCCTTTGCATCAATGTCTTATCAAACTCCCTGAGAAATGGTAACGGTTGTTTGATGCTTAGCTACAGCTTACTATGACAGCTTGTAAGGGAAAACATTCAGAATCCTCACTGGCTTAGTATTTTAGACTTCCATGATAGTGAACTACACTACCCATAACTCCAAAGACGAAACAGTTAACCACAGTGGGGGACCTCTTGAGGCATGAATTGCAGTCAATTCAGGTGTTGGATTAATTGGAAACCCCCTTTCCTTCCTTTCCTTCTTTATCCAGGGCAGGTGGGGATTTTATTCTCAAAGCTTTTCATCAGAATTACCGAAACAGATGAGGGAATGAGATCTCTTTCTTAGTGTCTAAATGCCTGAAGGATGAGAGAAGGAAAGAGGAGGAGACAGGGTGCCAACACGGCTCTGTATCGTTCCTGGTGTTTATGCATTTGGGGGCTTCCAATAGCATTACTTAAACATACATCTCTCCTCTCCAATAGGGTTTTTGTTGTTCAGAGGTCTCAAGACCGTCATTCCCGGAAGCTGCCAGGCAGCCTCATCTACATTTCAGATCAGAATCAATTATTAATTTATGACTAATGCTGACTAATTGTGGCCTCTTTTTTTCCCACCGTGTTGGTGGGAGACAGGATTTGAAGAAACACTATTGGCTCTTCAAAGCACAGAGGAGCACATGTTTCTGAGTCTGAGCTACCAGTCTTGTTTGCCTTTTGATTGAGGGAGCAAGGGAATTTAGAGCAGAATGTGCTTGGTTTGTCTGTCCCCCAACGTGCTGCAAAAGCACTCGCCTCGTAAAAAAACAAATCTCATTGCTCATGCAGATTATTTTCCCATACGAGTTGCACCTGGTGAAATGCTTTTTTATTTGACTTGCATGTTTTTTCCATGTTTTTGAACGAATTCAGAGTTCCATGTTTTAGTTGTCAGCTGTCAATCACCCTCCAACTTTAACGTCAAATGAATTGCTTTACAAAGAACTCAAAGCTAATTTTGCCCTGAATAATCGGAAACTGTCAAGGCTGTTTATTTGCAAACAAAAGGCTGTGAGTTTGACCCCTACGTGATGCAAGAATCCACTGTTTTGTTTGACTGTTCCTTATCCATGAATACAAATCAATGAAAAGCTCTAATTAGATGTTAGATATCGGTAGGACCAAAAGTACTTGTAGCATCGTAGCAGCTGGCCAATAGACTTTAGTCCTGTAGTAGCCTTTAGCCTTGTAGTTCTGGAGGAAACGTACTGAATGTGTGATGATAAACAGATGGCTCAAGGTGTTAGCAACTGACAGCGTCCTGGGGAGGGCGGGATGCTTCCATGTCCCCTATCTGATGACAGGGATAGAGGAGACAGTACTCTGTGGATCCCAGCCATGCTTTATAGCTAATGAGGAGAGGTGACGGCACCAGACACTCCTTCCGTCCTCTTCAAGTCACAGTGCAAGAAGCAGGCTAGTGTCACAGCCAGGCACCAAGCTATGTGTGTGTGTTCTCATGTGCAATGAGAAAACCCAACTGGAACAGAGTGGTCACAATGAGAGTGTGAGATTTAGCTCAACATAGTCCTCAGCTGACTCGGTCGAGTAGTGTGTGCATATTGCATAAAGGCCCTTACACTGTGTGTGTGTGTGTGTGTGTGTGTGTGTGTGTGTGTGTGTGTGTGTGTGTGTGTGTGTGTGGGGGGGGGGGGGGGGGTGTGTGTAAGACAATAATGATAGTAATGAGTGTGTGTGTGTGTGTGTGTGTGTGTGTGTGTGTGTACGTCAGACAACTCTATTTGAGGTGGCAGGCACAGGTGTGCTAACGGCATGGTGGACTCCAGCAGGTTATTGGCCAACAGATGGAGCGGAAGATGGGCCAGAGGGAGGGGGCAGAAAGAGTTGGTACGGGTGGGGGTGGAGTATGCAGGGGGTGAACGGAGAGGAAGGGACCAGGCCACTGCTGGGCGTGGTACTTCCAGGGATGGCGACTGGTGCCATCCAGGCTGCTGCAGCTTTCACACTCTTTGCCATTCAACCTTGTGACCAAGGGGAGGGCTAATTACAGCGCGACTAGTTCTGTCACTCACTTGTCTCCGGGAATTAGTTATGTGTCCAATAGTTTTGGAAATGGAAAGACATCACTGGAAAGCTACCCAGGTGGACTGTTTTATATTTGTTCATATGTGGCATGTTTTAAAACCCTTCCTCCCAGGCCATTCCTAAACAAAGCTCTTGGGCATTTCTTAGAGACACTTGATGGATATACAGAAAATTGCACCATTACCACTAGGATATTTGATTCCTTTCGTGAAGCAGTAAAGCATTAGCAACATTAGTATCAATCATTAATCATGCCAATGCTGACTGCCACAGTGACATCCAACTAAGTGAGTCAAAACCTGAGATTTTGACAGCGGTTCTACCTCTTATAGTAAAAAATATGAGCATTAATATTAATGGGAAAAGGGGGGAAATTGGAGGTAGCAAAAAAATGGGGTAGGTACGAGGTTTGGAAAATCAGAGCTTTTTAGAGTTTAATACTACGGCCTCTCGGTAGGGCTCATATTTTCCATTAATCTGCACCACATGAATACTAATAGCCCCCGTTGACTTAATGGCTCACCCAATCCCATATTTGATTTCCACTTTTCAAAGTGACCTTTGGGATGCTAATGGGATCACCTGTGCTCCGTCATGTTGTAGCGGGAGGCATTGGACAACCCGGAAAAGCCAGTCGCTATCCAAGGCTCATGCTCAGTCTAAGTAAAACACGCTGCACGTGCACACACACACACACACACACACACACACACACACACACACTCGCACACGACACCTTTACACATTTTCTTCCATTTTCTCTCCCAGGCACACGCATACACACACCTGACAGTGTGGACAGACAGGCACAGAACACCCCCCTCCTCCATCTCCTTTAGCTGTGCATTAGGGAAAGCCACATAGGAGCCAAGCCTAAATGACCAGCCACATTCAATTTCTGGCTCAGCTAGGAACAAGTGCTGTTGAAAGGGCTAGTTTTAAATGAGAGGTTTTTATTATCAGTTTATTTTCATGACATTGACCACTCTGTCGATTTTTTAGAATGAGTGTTTTTGGAAGCCCAGCACAAATGTCAATACGTGCTCAGTCCAAACTTTGATGCTCCATTCCAAAATAGTCTTTAATGGACCCGTAGCCTAGTCCAGCAAAACGACTAATTGTATCTAGGTGATCTTTATTAAGTACAGAGTAATAATACTGTATTATTATCTCTTCCCTCACTTTAGTCGGTATGCTAAGATTTTGGGTGGGGTTCCGACTGGCCTTGATGATTCCGAAACATTACAAAGTAAAAACCGGACTCGTTAATAAGTTGGCTTCTCCGCCAGCATAAGGTCCATTTTAGCGCATTGACGTTGGCACAGTATTTCCCTTTGGCATCCAACATAAACATTTGCATTGTTTTCTGCCAATTAGTTTTATTAAAAGGACGCACATTCTAGTCCTACTTTGGTTTCTTGTTGTGTTTGTGTTTGCCAATGACCTACTGTTGTTCTTTGCATATTCAATTAGTTGATTTATTTGGGTAGCGCTCAAACAGACCTGCAACGCCTTGAAAGGTGATGTGCAAACAAGCCCCAAACATGATTTGGAATACTAATGAAGTTTTTTATTTCCCCTGTATAGGGTTTTGCATAGAGCTGCAAGGACTTTAAACTACTCACTATTACCGTTGTGGTGCGTTGAACTTTTCCCCCATGGGAAAATTGTGTGGAGTGTCACCAATCTTTTATGAGTTGTTTGTCTGTAAATCGGGATTTGTTTTGGCCCACTAATATAATGGTCGATGCAAGTTCTTGCATTTTTTTTTTTGTTTGTTTAAAAAAATCCTTTATTTGTTACGCTGATTATATTTGTTGGCTCCAAGTAAACAATCAGGGAATGTTTATTATGTAGTGCCAAACTGAAAATCAAACTTGTTGGAGCGTTGCATTCCTTCACCTAGTCGACCTACCTCAGCTTGAAGTGCCGACACAGGCAAAAAACTGCCAGTGAACAGTTCTCTCATCCACATAGCCCAGAAGACCAGAAGAGGAAGCCCACCAACTCCCCAGCCAAAGCTATCTGGCCTGATTGATGTGTGAGACCAGATGACATTGTTCATGCAGCTGATGGAGGTGGGGGACTCATTGCAGTCTGAGTGGGGACCCTCAGAAGGAGGGGGAGAGAGCCCAGGGTCCAGATAAGATCAGACAGGTCACCTCCACTCTAGCGCCAGGGTGATGGCCCGGAGGAAGTGGCCTGTCTCCATTGATAGATGTTTGCAGAGAGCACCGTGGCAAAGTGAGCTCTGATGGGCACTTATAGGCCAACATGTGGCCAGCACTGCAGACAATTCAGTCCCTCTGCATTGTTCTCTCCGGCTCCACATATAGTCAACTTTCCCCAGTGCAGTCCTTAGTGTTGGAGCGTTCCACTGTGAAAATAAGTGGCAGCTTTTCTTCCCTCTCTTTCTTCCCCACAGTTTCGGATGTTTCCTGCCGTGGCCACTGCACACACTGGTTATGTCACATCAGTCCTAATGACAACGTTAATGACGGATGTATCTCACCATCACACTAGGCGCCTAAAGTGTTACCTTATGACGTTTCACTGAGGACGCTTTGAGTGGCAAGGAAATGGACATCCCTGAAGGAAATTATGTCCCACAGGCACTTCATGATGGGAGAGGGAATCCATTTATATAAAACCTTTTCCTATGCAAGCCTATTTGACCTCCTCACCTCTCTGGAGGCTGTTAGACCCATGGGCCGTATATAGCCCTGTCATCAGGAGCCTGCCCTTGGGCTGTAGAGCCTCTCACTGCCACATCGCAGTGTTATGCTGGTGTCAGGACCCCAGAGCTACCTTGTATCCCAGGCCTGAAGTCAGGGTGGAAGGGGTCATGTAGCCCCCACTGTGTCCAAACCTTTGTAACTGGAGCCCCTTCGGGCCCCAGAGCTTTGTGGCTTCTGCTTCTCAAGGTGTTGGCCCGATGGACAATTTACATGGACATGAGGAACTTTGGACATATTTATGATGCTCGACCCATTGACGAACATCCATTACCATGACTACGAAAGTATCCCAGGATGCAAGCATTGAGATTAGAAGATATCCCCTTTTATGGCTGTACCAAAAAGTAATTGCTTCATGCAATATTAAGCACCTATTTTGTAGCCTGTGCTATTCCATTATCTTTGATCACTCTATACCAAAAGGGGGCCTACACAAGTTCCCCCGTAACATTCCCCAGGAGGACTGCTCCATGGGCCACATGTGTTTCTTTGTCACTTTGTTTATTTCATACATGGACAACGTGTGCAATACAGAAGGGCACATCTTTTCTGTACACAATGCACTTTGTTGCAACGGTCCTTTGTACTTTGTCCCACTCCTCCTCCCCTACCCTCCCTACCTGGGTCCAGAGCCACCTGGAGGGCCCTGTTGTCAAGGCCAGGTCCCAGAGCCAGGTCCACCGTCCTCTCCATCCCTAGTCCAACCTTTACCCATCCCTTCCCATCCCCCTGCTTCTATCCACTCTCTCCAGCCTCCATCCTTCAAGGCCAATGTCTTTACCAATTGCCCTCTCACAGCCCACTGATCCACGGGCCCCATCCATCACTATCACAGCAACATGGGGGGTGGAGGTGGGGGGTGGGGGGTGGGGGTTACCCGTAAGAGAGGTGTGAGAGAAGAATAGAGAGAGATACAAAAAGGGGAAAAGTCAGTTGTTAGCATCGGCCGGAGTCAGAGTTGTGGAGACAGATGCTCCAGACAGGCAGAGAAAGAGGCGCAGAGATTAAAGGGGAAAGTTGCATAGAATTGTACAGTGGACCGAAAGTGAGCCAGCAGCTGAAAAATGTCGGTACATGTTTTAGGTGAAGAGGGGAAACCGACGTGGAGGAGAACAAGTGGTCTCTGACTTAAACAATAACTGCTGAATACCCATTCAAAATTACTATCCAGGATTTGAAAGCTTATCAAAGCTCATGCAAATTGAAATTGATAACGGTCAGGGAAACGCATTCCCAGCCTAGAGCTATGCAACGCCCAAAGTAGATTTTGTTAAGAATGAAATCCCTGTTTCTCTGTCCCTCTTTGTCTTCTGTGTTTGTGCTCAGGGCGAGGACCTTTTGACAGGCTGCTCGCTCTTCTGTGCCGTGTGCCCAAGGAGAAGCCAGGGAAAGTAATGCCCACTCCACAGAATGAGAAAGGTGTTACGTAGTATGGCAGTTACCATTTGAGAAAGTCAATGTTTTTTATTTGAACTTGACAGAAAATGCTGAACCTTGTAAGACTAAAAACGGAAAGTGTTGGTCGATAGTCAAACGACGGTCCAGAAAAAGAATGTCCTGGGAAATAAAATGGGAGCAGAGCTGTGGGACCCAGCCCTAGCTGAAGCGACACCCGAGGGTGCAATGTCCAGTGTTCAGCATTTTGAAAGAATGAGGAAGACTATATCCCCTGCTCTCTCAAACATCTTACACCTGACAGCAGTTAAAGGGATTTCCAATAATTTTAGACCTAGAAGTATTTTTCTGCCAGGGCCTAGATGGACCAATGTATTTCAGAAAACATACTAATACATCCTACAGTGGAGCACATATAGGTAACATAGCAACGTTCATGATAGACCATGATAGTGCCAATTTGTGTAGATGTGCTATTTTAGCATAAGCCCAACACTACAATATTGTTATATTGTTAGAGGAAACGGAGCATAGATAGCATATTAATAAAACAAAGCCCCCCTCCACATCACTCTCCATTTCTCTATCTCTCTTCGATAGTATATTTTTATCAGTCACAAACATAATTAATGGAGAGCGTTAAGAAACATGTTACTGGTTTATGGATTTTTGATGGTAATCTTCTGGATTAATTATGTGATATATGTTTCTTGTTACGGTAATCGCGCTCGGGTAAATACAATGTCTGAACTTTGATAACATACTGGCAGGCCTGTTCCCCGTACCTCCCTAAATCAATTTAGCCCGTCCCCTGAGTGATTGCGGCACGGTTTCAGTTGCCGCTTACTCTGACAGAGATACCACGAAGGTTGTGTGTTTATTCGAAGCGGTCCAAAGAGGGCAAAAATAATTGTAATGATAATGCAGTCGTGATAGCATTGTAAAAACCGAGGCGCATGCTCATCAGCCTTATAATAATGGACACCCATCACAGCACCCTGTTTGGATGCATACATACTGTAAATTCATGGTTTCATCAACATTGAAATTGGGCAGGGCACGGGAATGGATTTCAATTCAGTTGTAGAGCAGCTAATTTATTTCTATGAAAATGGATGTAATCTGGGTCGGCACGTTAGTATGCAATGGAGAAAAGAGCATGCTGGCAGGGGAAGGTAGAGAATGCATTTGAGTGTGTACCCCCCCCCCCCCCCACACACACACACACACACACACACACACACACACACTATCCAACAGACAGTCAATCTGCTCCCCCACGTTGAAAATCGCCACTAGCCACCGAAGGCGTTTAGCAAGTAAACGAGCCTCTTGCTGCTAGACCTTGGAAGGCCTATATTTCCCCAGGAATAATGGGAGGGTTTGAGGGGGGAATAGGCGATGGAGCTCTGCTGCTGCTCAGTGTGCTCCCACGTGGTGAGTGGAGAGGTCTCCCCCACCTTTTCCCTCACCTACATACCCACACGCACGGAACACGGCAATGCACACAGTACATACAATCGCTCACACACAGACACATAAAAACACAAATTCTCACAACGGTCGGTAGTGAGCGGCAGGGGGGGTGATTTACTCATGTCGACACGGCCCTGTCGCTCCCCCCAGCTCCATATGGCTCAAATCAAAACTGGGAACAGGGACCCTGCAGGAGTAGATGAATCAAAAACACCTCAGCCCTGCCCACAACCTGTGTGTGTGTGTGTGTGTGTGTGTGTGTGTGTGTGTGTGCGTGCGTGTGCGTGTGCGTGCATGAGACTGTGTTTTAGACTATAAGTTAGTCTGTGTGAAAATATTTCTATTACGGAGTACATTCTGACTGTGTGTAAAAAGGTTTCTCTCTGTAAACTCTATTCCCCTCCTTCAGCTGTATTAAGGAAAACACACAATTCTAATAACTCTATTTCTGAGACAGTGATGTATGACCACCCACCCCTTGATCTGTGTGTTTAGGTTTTAGCACACATTTTGCCCCTGAATGTACATGGATCTGTTTGATGAAAAATTAATTTACACCCAACCTTTTAAATAAATTAACCGCAGGCCCC
Organism: Aplochiton taeniatus; assembly: GCA_017639675.1. Classification (NCBI taxonomy): domain Eukaryota; kingdom Metazoa; phylum Chordata; class Actinopteri; order Galaxiiformes; family Galaxiidae; genus Aplochiton; species Aplochiton taeniatus. Next base: position 14,302,490 of record CM030188.1, read on the forward strand.
AGTGACAACATAACACACCTTGATATAGTGCCAGTGGAGTGGCTTGCATACACAAAATGTATTGTTCTGACAACATCCATTTAAACACAGCAACCCCACTTGATAAATGGATATTGTTGTGTGATATCTTATGAAGACAGGGTGGCTATGGGACATAAATAAGTCAATTGAATGTTTAGACCTATATGAAGAAACACTCATCTCTGGTGTGTCTCATTGGGAGAATTGTTTCAAATAAAAACCTTCCCAAATGAGCCCAAGATTTATGGTATTTGTAGAACTTAAAGTATTGAAACCGTGGTATTGTACCACCTAGCCCTCTATTTTGCCAGCTCATTGGTCGTTGGGAACAACCACTGTAAACAGACACAAACTTGTTGTGAGACAGGTTATTCTCACTTTCTGCTTCCTGCCGTTGTCCTGGTCTTCCCATCAGAACGACAACCTTGTCCTGTTTTAGAGATTGGACGGTGGTGCCCTCTTTCTCGTTTTCACGCAGACACACACGCAAATGCAGCCTTACGGTCTGGCGGTCAGTGATTGGGACCTCTGAGGCTGAGAACGGTCAAAGCACAACACACACACACACACCAGCACACATCTCTCCCCGTGGAGCACCAGGCCATTCACACAGCCACTGGGCGCGCCCTGCCCTCCGATAGGGCCTAGTGGTGCGAGCCACGCGCCTCTTGGGGAGTGCCATTGTGCCGTATTAATACACTATCGATCCACCCAGACAGCCTTTGTCAATGGAAGGTGCCGTCGGTTCAGCTCTCTCTCCCACTCGTCAGTTGGCTGTATTGATGCCAAGGCACAAGAGGAAGATGGTAATGGATACATAGCCGGCTGTATCAATAAGAACCCCGGCCCACGCTTTTAGAAGGTGGGAGGGGGGTATTTTGGAGTTTACACTTACCGTAAGAGCCACCCCCTAAGACAACCAAAAGGTCCAGGGAGGAGCTGCATGCATCCCAACAGACCCCAGAGGGTATGAGGTGGCTATTTCAGTTTGGTGCCGGACGAGATAGATTATTTCTCACCTCATCTCTGTCTCCAGCCATGCATTCTGTCATCATCCAATCTGGCCTGTACAATTGTATGTGTTTATCGTCTCCAGCTCAGATGGAAAATTGAAGACTGGGATTTGTTTGCAGTTTTCCCTCGATGCTTTTCTCTTTTTTTTTTTTTTTATATCTCTCTGGATCTGTAAACATCTTCAGACAGCCATGTAAGGGATTTCTGTGAAGGTGACAACATGAAACCTTTCTGTCCAACAGTTTTAGTCAGGAGAAAGACTGTCAATTCAATATCTGAGCACAAGGAAAAAAAACGTTTTCAGTTTTTGAACAGTTAAACAGATAAGGAAAAGCATTGTTAAAAGAAATGTCACGTGTGATTCATATCTCCCTATGTTTTTTATGTTATTATTATTATTCGTATTTGTAGTCTCATTCTTATTCGTAGCCATGGTGGTAGTGCAGGTAGAAGTAGTAGCATTATTATTACTATTATTATTATTATTATTATTATTATTACTATTATTATTATTATTATTATTATTATTATTATTATTATTTGATAACAACCGTTACTTTTAGACATACATATTGGCTTGTTCTACTGGAGCTACAATATGTGCCTTTGTAGGTTTTCATGATTTATCTAGGATCATTTGTATTTCACCCATTGATCTATAACATTGTGTGTGCTGTTGTCCGTAAGTGGATCACGACAAGTACCACACCAACACAGCCATCTAACAGCTAGGGAAACAGCAAGTTAGCGTGTTACACTGCAAAGCAAGGAGCCGTGTTTTTCCTCCTGTTCAGGTCTCAAGGTGATTGCCCTAATGCATACACACACACATCAGGACTAAGACATAGCTGTGTGCCTAAGAGTCGCTCCAGAGGGGGAGGTTAGCCTGTGGCGTGCTGACGAGGCCAAGCAGACTGTGCAGCCAGGCTTGGACTTTGGCTCTTCAGGAGTGGGAGGTGAGGTTGGGAGGGGGGGGGGTCTCATGAGAGCTGACCTAGAAGCTTGGAGTCTGGGGTCAGACTCACTTTCACACCGCTGCTGCATCTGCTCATAGATGGAGAGATGGATGGATGGCCAGATAGATGGGTGGTTGAAGCAGCCAGCAATTCCATTTTCTGTCTCCCTACCTTGGTGCAGCATCAGCAGTCACATCGTTCCCACTAAACTATTCTGCAGATAAAATGTATTCCCAATTTCCTTTTTCGGTATCTCCTGTATCAGTGATTCCACATACATGTAAGCAGAGGTTAGGGGTATTTTGAAAGCAGGGCAGTATTGCATTTCGCTCCCACATGGCGTCACCCGCAAGACCTTTCTCTAATCTGAAAGGGCGAGCGATGAGTCAGCGATTGGGGGGGTTGTGGCGGGGGGGGTCCAGGCGGCTTATCGAGGTGTGCCATGCTGAGAGGCCCTCTCTGGCATCAGGAAAGGGGATTGGCCTCCCGGCAACTTAGTGGGATTGGGTGACATCACTGGCTTGGATGATAAACCAGAGCCAGGCCAGTGTGGCGATTTGATAAATGTGCCCCACTAGATCACTTGAGGGAAAGGGACACTGAAAAGATTTTAGGAGACAGCTGTGGGAGGAAGATGGGCGCAGGGGAGCTGTGGTACCAGTCTGAAATGTGGTCGTCATGAGACACAACGGTTTATGAAATGTTGCCGACGTTTATCCCGATAAGTGTCTGAATGGAGCGATTCCAGTCTTTGGGGCCTGTCCTGGGAGGATGGGGTGCCCAGTAGAGTGTGCGGAAGTTTGATGTCTCCCTTTTCACACTCAAAATGAATGCAATCCATTTCATGCAATAATTTCCAGCATTGAAGCATCATTACCATAAAGGCAGATTGATTCACCGTCTGGGCGAAATGCCGGAGATACAAGGGAATAAAATCACGCAAACGGACAGCTCATTAATTTCCAGCCCTGCATTCGGGCCCCTGACCTGACTTTTTACGCATCACGGGGGAATTTACAGCCTTGACAGACTAACCGAGCGCGGTTCTAATTTGTATCATCTCAGATTTGTTTTTGTTTTGGCGTCATCTTTATTTTTTATTGCAAATTACTGAGTGGCCCAAGTAATCTGGCAGGTCTGTGGAATGCTGATGAGCCTCGCCCAGGATTTACACCAAGAATGCATGCCGGATGTTTATGATTATTGGAGATTTTATTTTGGTCAGTGTTGAAACAGCCCCCATCTCTTTCTTCCTCCTTGACACAGTTTTCTTTTGCGAACAATCCACTTTTGATGCCATCCCTCCCTCACTCTCTACCTCTCATTTTTTCTCTTTTCTCCCCCAATCTTTCTCATCTCCTCTCTTTCTCACTGAAGAGCTCGCTGATCCCTGTAAGTCATTCCCCCTATTCCTTCCTGACTTGCTAGCTGATCAGAGTCTTAACAGACTTCGGTTCCTCTGCTATCTGTGTCTACAGTGTCTGACAGGACTCAAGGAGAGACGACCTGGACAGTGGCTCAGACAAAGACCCGATCACCATCACCTGGAATGTTTCGCACAGATGGCTCATGGCTAGGTGCTCTGGAGGCTAGCGTGTCAGACCATCAACTAAGGGGTTGCTTTTTTGAGCCCTGGCACTGAAGGAGTTTAACCCTGCTTTCCTTTAGCAGGACACTGCACTCAATCGTGCTCCTAGGGTGCGTGCAAATGCATTGCGCCCACCTCTTGTAGATATAATTAGTTCTCCCTGGAGGGGTAAGCAAAAAGATACGTTCAGTTGAATAATTGATGTAGCATGGCTAGATATAGACAGAACAATAGACAGAACAATGTCTTCATGAGTATGAAGTTTAAAGGTAGATGTTGGTGAACTTTCTACCTGGTCCGCCCTCCCCTCTCATATGGTGCATGCTCTTTCCCTTCAGCACCTTTCCTCCCACATCTGGCTGTGCGCTCAGGTAGCACGCTGGGTGCTCTTTAAAAGGAACACTAATCCCATTAAAGTGATAGACCCATTTTTAGTGGGGGAAACTAATCAAATGATTGCAAAACTCTCGTCAAGGTTATGCAGGAATGCACGCTAAATTAAGTTTGACACTGTGACTGCTCGGTAGGAGTGTTTCAGAGCCACCAAACAGGATGCTCACTCTTGGAGGTACTAAGTTCTTGACTCGGGTTTGTAGTGCAATTTTTCTTTTTAACTTTCTAGCGTGATACACTTTCTGACTTCTTTTAAGTAAGTTGTACACAAAGATTTTCTCTGTCTTACTGTTAGATCTATTCGTTTAGGGTAATGTACGAAATTAAAACTTGTACATTTGATTTTACCCCTCAATAGGGGCTTCTTTAGAACTGATTTGGCAGATAAGCCTTTGTCATGCAAGCAATCTCCTATAAAAGTATGAAACGACAACGCAAAGGTCTGTGTTATACTTGTGTTTACACTTTGGGAAGGTTTACTTTGTATAGAAACATGACAGTGGACTTTCATTGAGATGGCATGGCATGCTATTTACAAGATTATTGGATTTTCTTAAGATATTTATAAATATCTTAAGATTTGACCGTCAGCCTCTGATCCAACACACACACACACACACAAACACATCACACAGATCTATAGGCCTCTATCTGCTTATATGGGGAATCGGTGTTCAGATGTGTTTGTTTCTCGTACGTAAACAAAGCCTGGCTCCCTTTTATTATCAATGAAGCATGACAAAATCAATTTATAAACAGTCCTATCTTCTCCCAAAGAACAGTGTTGCCTTGGAGCGATGAACTCCCTTTGCCCGTTGACTCTTGCATACAAAGTCAGCGGTGCTAAGCGGTTTAGCGCTGAATGAAGGTGGGGTAGAGGGGGGAGGAGGGTCAGAAGGGCTGAACTTCATTTGTCCCCCGAAGTGGGTCTATGTGAGGGACGTGGGTAGGGCTGGGAATCTGTCTTATTGCTCGAGCTTAACGGGGATGCAGAGTGGTGTGTGCTCCGAGAAGACAGTGAGGAGGGGGGGGGGGGGGGGGGGGGGGGGGGGGGGGGGGAAGGAGGGGGAGCAAGGGAGGGGAAAGGCTGAGCGAGAAGGAGAGAGAGAGAGAGAGAGAGAGAGGGAGGGGAAAGGCAGAGAGAGAAGGAGAGAGAGAGAATTCTGACATGTCATTTCTGAAATTGGGTTTTGATAACTGACAATTTGTTCAGCTAGTGAAATGCCAAAAGAGTCCAAAAAAGATTGATGAAGTGCGTAATAGATGTCTCAGATTGACTCTCTGGTGTGGTTTGAGTGCCCAGGCGCATATCAACCCTCAAAACTGATACAGAAATTAGATCCCTGCATGTACACTTATACACACACGCATGCAAACACACACACACACACACACATACACACACACACCATTGATGAGGTTGTGGAGCGCACCTCCTAAATGCAAAAGTGCATGACGTCAATTTGGTTTGGTAGATGTGATTTCTCCCTTAGCATGGAAGTGTCAGTCAAATGAGATGATGTTTACTGAGTATTCAGAGATTGAGACAGGGGAGTTACAGAGTATCCTAGGCATGCTGCCTGCTGCTCCCATAAGTGCTAACTTATTAAGGGGTCATATACCACTTAGAATATGCTGGTTTACTCATGAATATGCTTAATGAAGTCATATGAAGACTCACTCACCATTGCATGTTTTTTTTTTTCTCTCTCTCTTCTCTAGTTGACTTTTTTTTTTGTTTGTCCTTTTATAACCTAGCTTTAACATCTCCAGATTTTAGGATTCCGTTCCATATTAGATCCTCCCGTTGGCTTCATAGTGAGACCTGTGCCACAGCACCAATACTGTATTGTATTATGATAAGCACCTTCAATATGCAAAAGGACACTGTCCATTGAATTAGATGGAGTTGCACTCCGGCTTCATACTCAAGCATTAGAATGAAGGTTGTTGTATCTTCTGAGATTTATTCAAAAATATTTGCAGGATAAATATCTTCACTATATGTTTTGGACTTCATAAGGAATACTGTATATATTTATTTGTCATTTTACCAAACAGCTAGCAATGCCACCAAACACAACAACCTACCAATGCGTACGAGGTCCATACCATTGCTTCTGGGTATCTCCCCAGGCCCTTTGGTGCCAGCAGGCTATCCTGACAGGCAGAGGGGGGGGGTTGTGGTTCTCACCCCACCTGCCAGATCCCTTCTACTCTTGTCTTTTTATGTCTGCCAAGTTGGTAGTAAGGCAACTTCTTAATGGGCTCTCATGTCCTAGTCAGTGCCTTCAGCTGACAACATGACTTGTTGTCACCTTCAAAGGTTGACCAATCTGGTTTGTCACTTTGGCTGTATTGCTCATTTCACTGCCTAATAGCAGCACCAGCAAAAACTATTATGTAGAGGGATTTCAAGGACTAGGTGGTAAAATATATAAGAATGAGAGCACGGCGGATTTGATTTGAAGATTTGACGGAAATTTGATAAAGAAAGCTGATGAACATTTCTCAATGGCTGCCTTAGCACAGCACAGAGAAATACCTGCGGATATCCGTTTTGAAGAAACAAGCCAAGAGATTGCCCCATGTACCGTATTTGTCTACCTCAAGGGTGTGACTTGCAAAGGTCACATGTGTCATTAAAATGGAGACGTCAATAGATGGGGCATTTTCACAAAGGTGACACTCGCCTATTCCACTGTAATTAGCCTCATTTTTATAGGGAGCAGGTCACTTAAAAGTCAATTCCAATGGTCTTTGTTCATGAATCTTTATGCTGGGTGAAATAAACCTGGTTTGTGGGGCCTCTCAAAGAGTGCTAATGTCCATAACTGCTTGCACAGTATCTTTCCCTACCCTGTTTATATGTCCAACTTATTATGCTATCTTTGACTGTCCTCTGCGAGTGGTGTTTTGATATACAATGAAATAATAAAGCCCTGAGGATATTGGGAGACGTCCAGCAACTGTCTGATATAACAAAGGAGTTTTCAAGAGCAAAAGGTAGACTGCTTGAATGGGTTAGAGGGCATTACTTTATGCAAACTGATGGACATCTGCCAGGCAATCAGTCTCACTGTTTTTAATACGTCATGGTTATCTAGTAAAGTATTAGCAGTCTAATAGACTACTTCTGAGCTACATGCTCGAACCTTAATGAATCATTAGGCTTATCTGTGGCAATATAGGACAGCACAGGATTTGCTTTCAAGCCCACCAAATATAACCAATGGTTCCTTTTCCCCCTCTCTCCTAACTTGCACCCATAACCTCAGAACATGCTCTTCTTATTTCAAGTGATGGCAACGAAATAGAGGAAGAAGGAAAGATTTCACCCACAATGATGATGGTAATTATCCAAAAATATTTCAAACTAGTCTGAAAGTGTTACATGAATGGCCTTAGCTCCATCCTCCCCAAAAGAGTTTGACATGGGTGATGCAAAATCAACTTCACTATGGCAATTAGCAAGAGATAGCAAGCAGCTTGAATTCACATTGTGTTGGGGGGTGCCGTGGATAGAACTAGTTTAGGCATCGTTGTCACAAAATGACTCTAAAGCAGGTATGTAGATTATGCTCAAAGGAGGCCACTTGGGGGACAGCAGTTTACTTAATTTGTATAATTAATAGTGTTCTTTCACTGTGTATGTTTATTTATTTATCTTGAACTGAAATGGCATCGAGAACTTCTGGAAAATGATGCCAAGGGGTCTTGCATCTGGCATAAAAAAGTTAAAAAATGTTAAAAAACTATGCCGGCTAACATAGGCATGGAACTGGACATCTTCAATTCAGTGTTTTCCTCGCATCCAAAATGGTTGACCAGATGCAGTTTTTTAAGTGGTATTGGTTATCTTTTCAACTTTGAAGCTAGTCTAAAAGTACCAGTACCCTATGTCCAATTGCAACTTACATGCTTTATATCCTGTACTTTGATAGCACCATCCATAAATTGGAGCTATGCCATCTACTACTGTATGGGTGTTAAGAGTCTGCCCGTCATATGACCCCACAGATGCTACCAATCCTGCCCGCAGGACAATGAACAGGTGGCCCTGTAGTATTTCATTATTAATAGTTGGTATTTCAAAACTCAAGTGCAGTTTCATTAGCCTGCTCATGCAGTGCATTGTGGTACTTGGAGGAAGGGAAACACGTGAGCTTCAGGGTCAATCATATCTATGTGTGACGGATTGACGAATCACAGAGGCCACTTAAATTGAGTTGACAAAGCTGAATTGCATAACAGAATAGAGGTTTAACAGGTTGCCGCCTAGAGCTAAATTGTCCAACAAAAAAAGTATGAGTTCGATTGATTATACTGTATGCAAAGTGTATCCCCTGTGAAGCTCGTCTATTAGAGGGAGTTTTCCGCCGCTCCTCTTATCTGCTAAGCTTGCCTCTGATGGGTCCTGATTGAAATGCCAGCTCTGGAGCTCTGTGCTCACCCACACGTGTAAACGTGTTGCAGAATGTAACTTATTCCTTCAAAAGCGCTTGTTTTCTCTCTTCAGGCAGACCGAGATTAGTTAGTTCAAATTCTAGACGGGCGGTTTTTGAAGAAAGCTGTTTTCTGGGAGATGCGTGCGAAAAATAAATTGGCAGTGAGCATTAATATGTATAATTCATTTTTTTGTTGTTATTCACATATTTGAGCTGCATAGGGAACAGCACCAATTTCGGGTGCCATACGTGGAACGCTTTAACACTTACATTCCAATTCAATTTGCTTGACTGGAAATATCTGCTTACTCTTGGCTCACATTAATTTGCTTTCCTTGTTCATTTTTTAAGTTTAATAACAGAACATAACAACATAACGAGGTATTTCATATTTTCCCCAGTGAACATGCTGAAAAGCCACGAGCAGTTTCAGTAGTTATTTTTGTCTCTGTGCATTTCCATTTTGTTTCCTTCTTCATATAATTCCCATCAAGATTACGTTTTAGGAACTCATAAAGGAGATTCATCAATATCTACATATTTTGGCTAGCAGCCAGACAAAGGCAAGATAATCAGCAACAGGAGGAAAAGTGGATGATCATAAAGCTCATTATCACTATTCCAGAAACACACACAATCAGTTTAAGATGGATAACCACTTATAATTATTTTTGGAAGGTGGCACACACACACACACACACACACACACACACCATCAGCTTACTGAAGAAACCAGTTCCCAAGTACAAATACACAATCATACGACAAATTACCAATAACAACACGTGCATCTGCCCTTCCTTGTCTTCTCAATCAAGCCCAATTTGACACCTGCTTGTTGTATTTTGGCGCGGTGCTGGAATCCAATAAACCACTGCCATCCCCGCTTCCACGTGCTACTCCGGTCTTGGGAACCCTTCCAACATTAATCTGATACTCCTGGGTGGGCCTGTTTAATGCTTAGGTCGGGTTACCATGCACCTACACCCCCTCATTAGAATAATGACACCATTTCAGCTCTGCGTGCCCAAATGAAGGATTTAGCCAACCCCTTGACAATGTCGGGGTAGTTCGCAAATTGGCACTGATTCACCACCTGATTGTACTCTGATTATGTTGTCAATGGATGCTGTGATTATGATGGCCTTTAATTGCATGTGTATATTAGCTGCTGACTACATCATTTATCTGTTTCTCCTTCTTTTCCTGTCTCCTTTTTTTCCCCCTGCATCAAGGTAATAAGAGAGAGAGATGAAAGCAAAGCGGTTGTCTAATTAGGTGACACTCTTTGGCGACACTTTCATGACACAACAATAGGATCTTTAAAAGCTTGCTCATTCATTTCAGAATTCAGGCTCTGTCTTTGAAGTTTGACAATCAATCTTTTCCAAGGTGTTGAAAGACCTTTACATGGGATTAAGGAAAAATTCAAAGCTGTTTAAATTGTGTGTGTGTGTGTGTGTGTGTGTGTGTGTGTGTGTGTGTGTGTGTGTGTGTGTGTGTGTGTGTGTGTGTGTGTGTGTGTGTGTGTGTGTGTGTGTGTGTGTGTGTGTGTGTGTGTGTGTGTGTGTGCGCGCGTGTGCGTGCATGTGTTTGTTCTTGCTGCCAACTGTCTGTGTCATCACAAAATGCTATCATCAATAACAATGGCTTTTGCTTAATATACAGATTTTTAAGCTGCTGTAATGAAGTATCATCATAAGGTGTAGAAATCTACTTGTCAGTTGTTTCATATCTTGAGTCCCTTTTTTTTTTCTCTGCTGCATTGTTTGCATTGTTTAAGAGATGTGTTCCACGGTGATCTTTCAGAACGCATACAGCACAGAGAAATGGGTGTGACTGGACTGTGGAAATGTATTCTAAAAATGTAGTCCAGGTAAATAACAGAAAAATGGATATTTTTGTCTTACAACTAGAGTAATTTTTCTGTTGTTTTCAGGAAAGCCTTAGAACACGCTCAAACCCCAGCTCCAAACTGAACCCTTCGTGTTGAATCTATTTTTGTTAGGGTCAATTGAAGCAGTGACATGCACCCAAGCAAGCAAGGAGGGGCCAGACAAAGGCAGATGGGGGTATTTCAGTAAACCCTATTTTTCTCTAGACTCCCTCACTTATCTACTCTCCTTGAGATTTACCATGCAGCCAGCCACTTCTCAGCACTTCCCCTCCTTCAGAAAGCTGCCGGTGGCAGGCCATAGAAATCTTGTCTGGTCCTTGGCAGAGACTCTGCAGGTTCTTTGGCCTGCCAAATGAAGAAGTGTTTATTTGGGCTTGTTCAACAGTCGGCGTCTCATTCACAACCATCCTTCAGCTGTCAATATTTGAATAAACGGGAGCTAATTCACATCTAGTTAATTTACCTCGCCCCACAACTGTTCTTTTGAGGGATTCTTCTCGGATTTCTCTCTCTCATCTTCCTTCCATCTAAGTTCCCTTTCTCTTTAACGCCATGTTGCTGTCTTAAGTCAACCTCATTAAGAGTTCTCGGCGTCATGTGTGAAATCCCCCTAACCTATCTTTTACGTGCACACTGTCTTAAGAGGATGACTGATAGATGTGCTTTCCCCCCTTTTCAGTGCTCAAGCAGTTGATTAAAAAGCCATGACTCGGACCCTTGATGAGCATATGGATTAAAGCACCTAGTGATTGTTCGGCCATTCCTCCCACTCTAATTGAAAGACTAATGTGCATCCACCGAATATTAATTAAAACCAAGAGGTTATAGGCCCTTGGGGCACACCATTTAGGGCTCTCATTAAAAATTAATAACCTCACTTAATTATATTTATCTTGTTGTGAATAACATTGAAGGATAAATAAGACAATAGGACTATTTCCCCACAATCGCTCCCCTCTGACCTAAGCCCCAGCATGCGTTTCCAAAGGTGTCAGCCGCAAGAGTAACTTAAATGTGTGTGGCACTCTGTTTGGCAATTCAGCCAGGTTCTTAATTAGGGAGAAACCAATGTTTATTCGCCTGGCGAATCCCAGTGCAGCGGTCATAATGCATTGGGCTTTTAATCAATGAAACAAACTGGTGGATTAAATGGGAAGTCAATTCGTTTAAAAGAACGAGGGCTGTTTACAGCCTTTCTCCTATGGTGCCCCCAACGGTACAGAATTTCAACCGTGTTTTTTTCTCACGTTGTCGGTTCCTCCCATGACATCCAAAGGCAATCTTCTCCATCTTTTTCTATCCAGTCAGCGGCGTATTAATTGAACCACAAACCACTGAACGATAGATCTAGTGTAATGGGTTATTATACATCTAATAGATTGGAAATTCGATTTCCTCAGGTTAAAAACGAAGGGTATTTTGTTACTTTATCCAACAGTATGACTACTGTTGATATTTTAACATGGAGCTTATCATCTATTTATATACTGCTATACATAAGGGTTAGATTTGATCTTATCCTCTACATGACGCAAGGAAACCAGACAACTACAATTAAGACACAAAATGATGGCAAGTCTATGCCTATAGACATCATGCTGTGAATTGATTTCCCATTATCAATGGGTATTTAGCTTTTATTACTCTATCAATGTAGATTTTAGATGTATTTATCATGCTTTATGATGATTCCAGCCCTTCTGGAAAAAGTATCGGATATGTGTCTGAAAAAAAAGTATTCTTGCAGCCCAGTCATTTTATTTTGCTGGCAACTAAGCGTAACCTATAGTAGAGTGCACATGATTTCTATGGATATATATTTGATTAATGACATGCCAAGCACTCCTGTCAAGTCTAATGCCATTCAACAATGGCAGTTCAAAAGAATGTTATGTTCTTCACCTGATGGATAAGAGGGGAGAATTCAATGATGCCGGGGCTTCCTGAGTAATTGATGCATTGTCTTTTGAGCTCTCTGAAATATCCTATGCAAAGTAAATAATGATGGCTCACCTCATAGGCACCATTCCTGCCATTGCTCAAACAAGGGTCTCCTACCAGGGGCTGGGGCAACCATTTTTTTGTAGTGTTGCATCAAAAGATAAGATGTTTTAAACTGTAAACAAGTCGGGAAGAGAACAGAAGCCCCCCCCCCCCCCTACAAAAACACCACAGCGTGTATTTCCCTGGAGGATACTCCCTCTCCAAAGCCAGACGTGAGCGTCCATGGGCCTAGAGCACCACGTTGTGAAACGATTTCAAAGATTACCAATCATAACATCAGACATTTGCGCAATGGTGATCCGAATAGCAAGATAGAGGAGCAAAAGAAAAGGGATGAGCGGATAAAAAAGAGGGGAAAGGATTGAAGGGGGAAGGCGAGAAGGGGCGGTAATAAAAGGGCCAAAGCCAGAGCTGCTGTCTGATTCCTCATAAGAATTATTCAAGGAGAAATGGCACCTGGCCTGAGGGAAATCAGCGCCGCCTTCAGCCGGATTACTCCTGGCACAATCCGGACACGCTCTTGTTTGATGTCCCCCGCCCATCCGTCTTGTATGTAGTCTTTTATCTCGCTCTAAAGTAATATAGTCTTCACTGCAATTCAATAATGGCCCAAGCCGAGGCTGTCAGCCTGGGTTTGCCCGTTATCTCACAAAGGCCTGTCCACTCCTGCGACGAGCCACCGATGTTTGTGAGCAGTGGGTGTGTGTGTGTGTGTGTGTGTGTGTGTGTGTGTGTGTGTGTGTGTGTGTGTGTGTGTGTGTGTGTGTGTGTGTGTGTGTGTGTTTTATTCCGGAGGGAATGGAAGTGTGTGTGTGTGTGTGTGTGTGTGTGTGTGTGTGTGAGCGAAAGATGTGGACTGGATTGTTGTGGGCCCTGCACTGTGTGGCAGGACAGAGAGAGAGAGTCTATTTATCCTTCTGTGTGTTTGTGTGTGTATTTTGACTGGTTATCCTTTTGAGATCTAAATTAAGAAATACTGCAAAGGATGAAACAGATCATGACGCTGTGTGTGTGTGTGTGTGTGTGTGTGTGTGTGTGTGTGTGTGTGTGTGTGTATGTGTGTGTATCTGGGTGAGAACTCTACACACTAACTCGAGTGTGTGTTTGCCCCCGGTGTAAGTGAAAGGTTTTAACTTAGTTCCTAATTGGATGAAAGGAGCAGATAAGGGTTGGACCAAACCGGGCCATCTAGCGGGACACATCCCCTGGAACGAGGGCAATTTACGGGGAGACTGACAGCCAGGCTACCCTCGGAGCTCCAGGACTAACTTTACACTGGGGGGGGGGGGGGGGGGGGGGGGGGGGGGGGGTGGCTGAGCTAAGATTGATGGATAGACAGTTCCCTGGATAGAAAAGGCTGATCTGAAACAGGAGAATAGACTTATAAATAAAGACATTGTAATGCTTAGGTTGTCAAATGGTAAATGGCAAGAGAAATGAAGGAAATGTGTATATCAAGTGGATTCTGAGGTCTGGTTTCAGCTTGGCGCCATCTGTAAATGTATCTGCATAAACAGGCAGCTCTCATTTACCTTGCAGTCACGGGGCATCAAGCGCTGGATCTCGTTCAGCCCATGCTAATGTATGAATACTCAGGCCTCCCCAATCACCCATAACATTGAAATGAGACACATGCCTGTAATAGAAGACAAGGCAGGCATTCGAGGACTGTTACTAAAGGATGACATTTGTTGCAAGGTACGGCCTATGATGCCAGTAAATCCTGTTCTGACATATTAAGCTGTTTCTTTTCTACCAAGGCTTCCGTGCTACTGAATGACTCCCATATATGTTGGGCAGAATTTCTTTAATTCATTACAGGCAATGGAAAACGTTCTGTCAGCCTCTATTACCGCACCCCACAAGCTTAATGGCCACCCTTCAATGTATATTTCCCCCAATACTGCGTCATCCAAGGGATGATTTGTGATCATAATCACCCTGAGATCCGGACTTTAGGGTGGTGTGATAGTGATAGTGATGTACGCATACAGGAAGGTACTTTATAACCAGCATCCGGGGAAAACTGTAGGGAACAACAGTGGAGTTATTCCTCTCTCAGCCCCTTCCCCACTTGGTTTCCTTTGCCATTTGGGCCCCCTGGGATTTGAATTGGTTGCCACCGGCCTAAAACACAGGCTTTACCAAACCCTAACAACATTATTAGTCATACAGATGGCCAATGTCTTCCAGGTCTCCCATTGCTGTATCAGCAGTGCCTAACGCTGTTTTCCTGAAACATGTTTACGTGGAGAAGCCATATGTGCACGTGGGTGTGGCATTTGTGGCATGGGTTTTTTACATTGGACATGCTGGTGCCAGCATCTGCACAGCAAACCTGACGGAAGCAGCCCCATCGGCACAGGAGCTCAGAGGGGTCAGCTAGACTTAATTGCACGGGGGAACATGTGTGATAGTCTAAACTGGTGTATGTGTGTGTGTCTTTGTGAGCAAACCCATAGCCGCTCCATACGGGGTTCCACCATCTGCCAGCCTTGTACATCAGAGACCTGAGAAGCCGTTTGGGCAATGCATAGGAAATGAACTCAATTCTCAGCCTCTCAAAGGTTCACCTAGGGCACAGGAAATATAGTTAGTCAATATATATATATGTATATATATATATATATATATATATATATATATATATATATATATATATATATATATATATATATATATATATATATATATATATATATATATATATATATATATAAAAAACAGGGTCACTGATTTTGTCATTCTAATAGTTATTATTATTGAAAATAAATGACATGAGACGTCAATGTGATAAAGTGCATCAGTTTATATGCCAAAGATTTTTTACATAAATCAGAAACCCCTCTTTCATTCCTGCTTTATAATGGCTTCAAGTGTGTATGCACCTTCTTTCCCTTTTTTTATTGTACAACATTATTTCATCCTTAATAGTTGTCGATAGTTGTAACATATTTTGGAGCTTATTGCTTGGAAAGACTTCATACCTCATTGTTAATCTTCCTCATAATTGTATGCATATATGTGTGTTTGTGTGGGTGTAAAAACAGGCATATTTAGTATTTACTTCTTGGTTGTGTTTGAACAGTTGGAACATTATCACAAAGGCACTTTGCATTCTTCTTTTCTTCAGTTCTATTCCAATCCTGCTCATAACCCAGACCTTTATCCTGCCACTTCAGCTGAATCTCTCTCTCTCGCTCTCTCGCTCTCTCGCTCTCTCGCTCTCTCGCTCTCTCGCTCTCTCGCTCTCGTTCTCACACACACACACACACATACACACACACACACACACACACACTATCACACTATCACATGGAAAACGGGAGCAGATTCCTTTCTAGTATGTGTGTCTGTGGGTGCTGAACTGCGTGTCCTTGGAGAAATGCTCTCACAACCTCGTCAGTGGCTAAAATGGAAGTGGTCTGACTTGAATGGCATGTGCAGAGGATAATGTTGACCCTTACAGACTGAAAGCCCTTCTATCAAATGGAGCTGATCCTGGTCCCATCCATGAAGCACCTGGTCAAATAAGGCCAAATTAAACAAAGCTAGCCTGACAATACTCGCTGCTCTAAGACTTTTCTAGACACGTCCTTTGTTCTCAGAATAAAAAGAGAATTTGCAGATTTTAAATGTTATTCCACATGATTGTCAGTGGTCATAGTCACTTCAATTTTTATATGCGTTTCATTCAAGCAGTGTCATATTTTCTTCACACAGCAGTAGTGATGTACAAATAAACACCGCAGAAACAACTCAACATGTGGTGGAATTACTTTGGAGAGACCTTTTCGTACTGGAGACACGTGGTGCACTATGGGACTTTGTTTGATAATCCCATGGGGATCACTGCTAAATGCAACACCTGGGGAATTGTCTGCCATAGCTTATGGTCCGACCCCCATGGGCATCTATTATTACGTCTGTGCAGCTACCCACCAAGCCCACCATCCACCCTCATGATAGAATACATGCTAACCAACCCACTGCAGTATTTGCTTTTATTGTTAGGTACTGTTTTAACGTTTTTTTGTTTGGTAATTTTTTGGGTAATTTTTGTGTTGCTGCTGTTACATGGTAATTTCCCCCATGGGGGATAAATAAAGTCTCTCTCTCTCTCTCTCTCTCTCTCTCTCTCTCTCTCTCTCTCTCTCTCTCTCTCTCTCTCCTGTGCCTTTCATTTGTGATTCATACACACTTTACTGTGGCTGCTGGTATGGAGAGCCCTTCTCATCGATATGCCTGAGCTGCATTGACTCGTTTCCTCTTTGTACTTTCATTTAATTTTATGTGCCATCATCAAGAAGAAGCACTCACACAGCAGCTCACAATAGACAAAGCGACAAGAGATTGTAAGCACCACGGCCTGCAGTGCTAAAGTGTCTTTCGAGTTGAGAGGGGGTTGAGGGGAGTATTCAAATGTGAAATCCTTAACTCCATTTCACTAGCTTCTCCTCCTTCCTGCTTGCATTTCCCTAACGGTTCATAACGAGAAAGTCATTGGAGAGGCTGCATTGATTTCTCGGCATATCTGGCTGTAAAATGGCCGCCACCGCCTGCAGGCCTTAACTACTCAATTTGAGGGACCCTGGTTTGGAAGGGGCCATGGAGGAACTGTAAATAGAACTGAGCTGGGAGGGAACCTTTGTTAATGTAAAGTGTCTTGAGGAGACTGAAGGGGCTGACAACAAGACAAGAGCTTTACTGTGGTAGAGAATACCCTTCAGAAATGTGAGAGTAATGCTAGGTGACCAGTCATCATTTTAAACTCCTGGATCGTGGCAGTATGTACTTTACTGTGATAATAGATACCTTCCCACGGTGGTGTGGTTGTGATGGTGAACACGAGCCCTAGATTTGTGACCAGTCAAGGGTATATACTACACTTTGCTAGCACAGGGGACACAAGCCAATCTAAAGAGCATAAAGGCAGACACCCATCAACTACACCAAGCCAGTAGCCTAAATCTCCTTACCTTTTTCCCAACACCTTCAACTTATTTAATTTAAGGTTGTTTTGAGGTTTGACTTCGGCCCAAACAATACTTTCTCGGCAAAGATTTTTCAAACAAACACTGAATGCCCTGTGCCCTGCTTTCGCATATATCAGTACAAATATTATAAAAGTTGCTTAAGTTGTGGGTTTAATGTAGCTGTGTTTGAGAACAGTCCCAGTCCCTCTCCGAGTCATTAATGGAGGGTCGCCACTTTATCACTTTATCTTGATCTATGAATCTCTGGTTTTGATGCAATGGAAAACCAATCACTTGCAGCACGACTCCAGGCAAAGCATTAGTCATCATGTCTTTGACACAGGCAAAGAATTGGGTCATTTTTTTAAATTAAAAACGCTCATTTGTAAATATATACTTGCAGACAAAAGACATACTCCTCTCTTATTTTGATGTATGAAATAATAAAGCGACAGCGCTCTGTGATTTAGCACCAGCAGGAAAAGTGGCACCCTTGCACAGCGCCTAAACAAAGGGGTTAGCGGGGTGAATGCAGATGATCGAGCACTTTGCCTTGAAGTTGGCATTCGTAAATGCATGTTATTTTATTTCTGCTCAGGCATCTACTTGCCATTTGCAAAGTCAAAAGACGCCCAGAGGAGTGAGGCTGAAGGTCCCCTGAGATATCACTGTACTCTGGTCTCGCTCCCTGTTTAAACCTTGGGAACAATAGGCAGAGACAACACACTGTATCAGTGTATCTATTCCCCTTTTCTCAAAAGGTGGACAGTCAAAAACGCAATCCCAGTAGGGTGGCTCTATGAGCAGATTGAATCGGACATTCATTGAGCTCCCGGGGTTTGTTCAATAAACCCAGAGTTTGTTCCCACTCTAGTTCAATAAAAGAGCACTCCACGCCAATTTGTGTTTCAGATGTATGCCACGTATATAAGACACAGTGAGGGGCCACATCCTCAGACAATGATGGCTCAAGTTAGGAGTAAAATTCATGTACCTGACATGCAATTTCATCCTGCCAGGTTATCTGATATTTTGTCAAAGAACAATTTCATTTTTATCACGTTTACTATTATCTCTTGATGAATGCATTATTCAGAAAAAAAACATGGACAAAGTCGTGCTTATGTTTTGCTATTTAATTTCGATCGCTTTTAAATTGAAAGCTGTAGCAGAAGGCCAGACATCAGCATCCAGTGCACTGCCTTGTGTGGGTTGCAACAACCGTGGGGATTCCATCAGAGTGTCTACGATGTCATTTGTTCTTTGATATGAGATCCAACTCATCTTGACAGTCAGTCAGGGAGGGAATGCAGTTTTTGAAGGGGAGGGCAGCTTATCCAGAGTCCCAGACCCAATGAGAAGTAATCCGGTTATTTCTTCCCGATCAATGCTTCCACCGCTGCCACACCTATCATTACTGCTGTCTCATTGTGTGAGGGAAGCGGGCGTAAGAAAGCCAGAGGACAGCAACAGGGCCTCAATGCCAATGAGACTGGAGTATTTTTCTTAGTGCCCAAAGTTCATCCCTGTGTCTAAGACATTGTGTTCGGGGGTTTTGGCGCATTGTCGCCATATGTAAAGCTAAAGCTATTTCCTTCTCCTCAACGTAATTACTCCATAGCCACAAGGCAATTCGTTAAATTAAGGATGGCTGCAAGTGGATCTGGCAGTGTTATTTGTAGGCTTAATTATTAGTGTGGGTGGCGGGAGAGACTGTCTGAGTTTGAAGGAGGGAGGGAAGGAGAGAGGGATGGCACTAGATGTATGCCACAGTACACTACAGTATGTGGGAGTTGGAGTTAGCGACAGAATGCTAATCGGCCTCTTGGGCGTTGAGCAGGAGCGAATCAACTCCTCAGAGCGGATCATGGCCCAGTCTGACGTTAACCCCCCCCCCCCCTCCTCGGGTCAAACACACTCTCCTCTTCCTGTACACCGGGATGTGTTAGGGGAGAAGGGACTCACAGGATAGGACAAAGCAGACAGACAGAGAAGGAAAATGTGACAGTAAGGACACTCCCTGACAACAAAAAGGAGACTGGCTGATAAGAGAGGCTTTTACAGACATGCAGATATCTAATGTATAGAATATGGCCTTTCACTAGCATTGTCTCACTACATTTGTCGGATGTCATTTGACTCAAGCAAATATATCACTGAAAATATGGAACATGGAATTGCTCTAACATGATTCTCTGGCGGCAAATATTTGAAAGCCACATGCTTTGAGACGCCAAACCTTACGACCAAAACAAAGAATGGAGCGATAACTGAGAGAGAATGCAGGTGATGCTGGTACACTCGGCCACTATTCCATTGTCTACAGAGTGACATGTAAAAGCATGGTCTACCCTGGCAAACTCAGCCTCACTTGCATAAAAATCAAAGGACATATAAACAAATGACTTTGGTGTGCCTTTTGAGGATGTGCTTTCATCCCCTTGCCGAGCTTGCGGTCCCCCTCACCAGCAGAGTGGGCACCTTGGAGATGAGTTTGGCTACTGAGGTGTGTGAAGATACTACACGGTCCAGGGCTCCTGTGACCTTTGAAAGCTGGGCTGCAGAGTGTGTGTGTGCGCATGTGTGTCAGTGTGGGTGAGCGCAATAGAAAAAGCTACACCGAGTAGGTTTAGGAATTGTAGAGGAATGTGCATTAGTGCAATTCTGAAGCTTCAATGAGTCAGAATGCAAGTTAGCTTTGCTGCAACTAGTTAGAGGTTTTGCTTGGTTTTCACTAACCGTGTGTCCTAATCCTTATTTAAATGGCAATGTAGTGTCCTATACTTGGCAAAACACTCCAGAATAACTGGAACGCTAACTCTCCCCCGTGGCATGGAAATACTTATATTATTTACTTTAAATATATTTAGAGAGTGGCTCGGCTTTGTCTTCCCCATTACATTTGATCACATAACAGTAATAGTATTACAAATATCTTCTGCCTTTCTGTCATCGTCAAGTGCCAATAAAATTCCATTTGAATTGGAACAACAAAATCCAGCATCAAAACCAATGAAGAACTAGACTTAAAATGATTCACTATGAGATTCTGATCAATAAACTACAGGGAGTTTGGCAACAACCAAATATTAAATATGAATTATTATAATTTATTCCTGTTAGTCTGTTCGTATACTTTCGTATATTGAAAATAGCGGCACAAAATACGTTTATGAGAGTAGCTATAATTCCTTCACAGTTAACCCAATATTTATGGATAATCGGATAATGCCATGAAATGTAAGTTGGCAGCAACATTATCATAAATCAATTATTACTGTTTTCAATTCGTTAAAATACCCTTTTACTGCCTCATGAGTGTAGGCTCAATCAAAGTGTCACCCTATACCCAATAAGCACAATTAGAAACATAAAAAGGTGAGCTCAAGGGCTTAATTTCAATGGGGAAGTAACTAGAGGAATTCTGACAACACATTGTTAAAATGACAGAGTAGATGTTGAACACTTTTATTTATATGCAGTTGATGAAAACATGAAGGAGATATACATTTTGTCATATTTTCTATATTTGAAAATGGCACTTGGGCACCAATAACCTAAAGGATGGCTTTCCTCTGAGCAAGTCTGTAGGATGGTTCCAACAGAAAGCCATTGGTAGTGGAGGACCGTTTGTGTGTCTTATGCTGTGGTCAAGCAGAAATGCTTAATGAAAAAAGGTAACATTTTCCAATTAAAAATGATAAATGTGTAGCTAACAAAAGACCACTTGCAGCTAATAGAGGCTCTAAAGGCCTTACTATGCATTCTTCACATGAGAAGCATTACAGCCATTGAGAATATTTCATTGTGAGGGACCTCTCGAAAACAAACAGTCCAAGCCTTTTTTCTTTCTACTTGGTAAGTAATGGTTGAAGTACCTCAAGGTTTCATTTTAGACCGTTTTGTTACCTTTACATATATATATATATATATATAACAATATAACAATGTAAGCCATTTGATGGAGGTTTTTATCCAAAGCGCCCAACATTACCATAATTGCATACATTTTGTGTGGGTGGCCCCAGTGGGAACTAAATCCCTGACTTTGGCAGTATGAATGCTTTGCTCAACCAACTCAGCTATTCAGGACCATATGTTTCAGGACCATGTATTATGTATGTTTCAAAGTTTTATTTTCCTTGCTGGGCTGATAACACTAAATTCTTCTGCCTCATTAAGCGTAGTGATCCAAGCAGCTTAGGGTATATTTTCTAAATGTTGGGTGGCCCAAAATGTCCTATGACGAGACCTCTAAACTCACTGGTTTCACAACAGAATATTGACGGTATGTTTTCATTGCACAATTGCAGAAGTACAGAATGTATTATGATAACCTCATGTACAAAAAGAAGGGAACCTATTGCATTAATGTTAGCATCCCTTTAGTGATTATGCATGGGTTTTACAGTTCATTTTGATATATTACTTGTGGTCATTTTTATAGCTCCGCTTAATTTCGTCTTGAAAAAGGTGACAGAGACTTTGTCATAATTATCTGGAAAAGCTTGGTTGGATATATGACTGACCAACTCTGTGACTCCTTAAATTGTTTCCTAAAATGGTTACGAGTACGTATATATTTTTTATTATTTGATGTTATCTCATCATCACACTTATTCTAAATCAGATTTCTAATATCCTCCCATATAGAGCGCATTGTTGTGAATTTAGATTGTTTAGTTTATTGCTAAAACCTCATTGACGACTATAGCATTAAGATGCATGTGACAGATACTTTACAGTATAGAAAGCTTTGCCCTATTTTCTTATTGGAATTTTTCCTTATTATAACTTCACATTCGATTTTTCAACTATAATGGGTATTGTTTGTTTTGCATCCTCTTTTGGGCACAACTTTACATTTGTTTGCAGGGTGAAAGCGAATCTATGCCTGGAAAATGGGAGGGCATTTCTGTTTTACACACACACAGAATCCCATCTACAGCTTGGTATGGTGCATCATTTACTCTATGATAATAAATATGGTTCTTGATATGATAGAGGTGATTCTGAGATGAAACATGTTGCCTTCACTTAAAATATGCTGAAGCCCTATGGTTGTGCCTTTCAGATATGCTCTTTGCTAAACTTACTGACTCTTTCTTTCTTACCATGCCTGCTCCCAAGACTAGAGATGATGCATAGACTCTGACACTTTGACAGATGAACAGATTTAAGGTTCTTCAAGGATCCGGGTCGCTCAATACAAGTAGGAGAGGTGTTTTTGTGTGAGTGTGTGTTTGTGTTGTGGAGGTTTGGTTGCGGTGGAGAGCTATGATGCTTGTTTATATACAGGAGTGTGGGTCCTTCATGCAGTTTACATAACTTGAAAAATAGAGCAATGTAAGTACAATACATCTCTGTACTGTAATAGTCTGCTTTGAATGCTTTACCCCTTCTTACTAAAATCCCGCAGGACAAAGTATAAGCTTCTGTATGTGCCACCAATAACCAGTGCGGTCTTGACGATAAAACAGAATGTGTCTATATTTGTGGGTGAAGAATGATCACGTGCAAGGGATGCCTTGTCCCTATTTCTGTCTGCACTACCCACCCCCAATCAGCGTCCTTCACTTGCAGCCCCTGCTGTTCTCACTTTGATTTCTTAAGTGCTTTGTTTTATCATGCTCTCCGGCTGCATGTGACGCTCTGTGTGTGTGTGTGTGTGTGTGTGTGTGTGTGTGTGTGTGTCCTGATTCCCTCTGCAGTCCCTTTGCTCTTCACACACCTCTCTGCCTATGACGTGGCTGCTAAAATAATCTAAAGCATTCCAGCCTCTCTTCTCTCTTTTGTCCATCAAACCACAGTGGGTATACGTGTGTGTGTGTGTGTGTGTGTGTGTGTGTGTGTGTGTGTGTGTGTGTGTGTGTGTGTGTATATATATATATATATATATATACACACACACACTGTATATATTGGTCTGTTCATTACCTGGGCCCTGAATGTAACCCACAGTCTCCAAGACCAAATGAAAAATCAGGCTCCACAGCCTAACTAACATGGCGTGTCTGTCCCACAAACTTTGGCCATCAACACAAGCTCCCCACCCGTTGTCGTCAGGAGCTTTCCCCCCGGCTATTTGCTACACTCACATTGTCCTCCTTCGGACACAATGTTCCGTGTTATAAAAGTGCAGAATGCAGACAAAATGCTTACTTTGTCTGCCTAAGCAAATAATTACTCCAATTAATTAGCCATGCTGTGTATCGCTTGAGGCAAACGCCACATGAAAAAGAAATGCTGTGTAAAAAAAAAAGGCTGGGGACAGTTCCACTAGAGGGCGTTCAACCAGTGGCCCACACTGCCAAAGATGGAAGGTAGATTAGATAAAGAACAGATTCTGGATGGACCTTGGCTGCATAACAACATTTTGGACAGGCTTTGTTTCTTTGCTCTTTAATCTACTAACTGAAGTAAGATGGTGGTAATTGTAGGGGACTTTCATTTTGACAAGATTTGCCAACTCTCTCATTCTACTTTGAATTAGAAAGTATCAACACAATGTGCCTGTTACAGTTTTCTATGTATTTATCTTCCTAGTTTTTGGAACATGGTGATCTACTTTTTTAATCCTTGAAAGAACCGGACTTTGCACTTAATTTCGATTACATTTGTTCCTCAGACCAGTCATGCCTTTAAAATAAAATGAAGGCGCAGTCTTAAATACCTTAAGGTAGTTCACCTGGATTGCCGAGGGTTTTCGCTTTCCCTACCTCAAAACATATTTACCATCCCCAGGTCGTACATTCTGGCTTTTTACTACTACCTACCGTATATAATATAACAACATTTTTGACTGGCTTTGTTTTTTTGCTCTATATTTTACTAGCTGAAGTAAGATTGCGGTGATTGCAGGTGATTTTCATTTTGACTATATATATATATATATATATATATATATATATATATATATATATATATATATATATATATATATATATATAGTCTATATATATATATGTATATAGTATATACTGCCTATTTTGTGTCTGCCTTTGTGTCTGTATATGTGTGTGTATGTGTTTTGGTTATAATCTGTTAGTACGTGTGTGGTGATTGGAGGTGATTTTCATTTTGACTATATATATATATACATACTGCCTATTTTGTGTCTGTATATATGTATGTGTGTGTGTGTGTGTGTGTGTGTGTGTGTGTGTGTGTGTGTGTGTATGTGTTTTGGTTATAATTTGTTAGTACGTGTGTGGTGATTGGAGGTGATTTTCATTTTGACTATATATATACACACTGCCTATTTTGTGTCTGCCTTTGGGTCTGTATATATGTGTGTGTGTGTGTGTGTGTTTTGGTGCTAATCCGTTAGTAGACCATTTCCTCTGGTTTTACCTCCTGATGTTGTCGCCTGGCACCATTACCCACTGAGCAACTAATGAGTCTTACAAATGGGTATTATTTGCATCAAAAGGCAAGGCACATTTCAGGGGTGTGCCAGCGCCAAGAAAGAAGAAGCCGTTACTGTTATGACCTGTGGATGAGCCAACAGAACGAGAGCGGAGTTATGAGGGAGGGAGAGAAATTATGCCTTTCAATCAAAATGTATTTAAAAAATTCAAAATGTCACCGTTTCATTCGCGCTTACTTCTGTAGAAGTAATCACTTTAGTGTTGAAGAGTGCGGTTGGGTGCGCATTTGTGTCCACGTGTATTTGTGTTGGCAGTATAATGTTAAATGAGTATGTGTCAGTGTGTGCTACAGAAATACGCTGAGCTTACATATTGATACGAATGTTAAATGAGTATGTGTCAGTGTGTGCTACAGAAATACGCGGAGCTTACATATTGATACGAATGTTAAATGAGTATGTGTCAGTGTGTGCTACAGAAATACGCGGAGCTTACATATTGATACGAATGTTAAATGAGTATGTGTCAGTGTGTGCTACAGAAATACGCGGAGCTTACATATTGATACGAATGTTAAATGAGTATGTGTCAGTGTGTGCTACAGAAATACGCGGAGCTTACATATTGATACGAATGTTAAATGAGTATGTGTCAGTGTGTGCTACAGAAATACGCGGAGCTTACGTATGGCTATGCAATGCACTGGAAGCATCTGGCATGTCGCTGTGTCTGCCTGTGGTCGTGGATTCCACTCAGCTTCTATGTTCAGGCTTCCGTTTTGGCGCTCCCGTCGGTATCTGTCTCATCCACTTCTCCATGTGTGTCGGACCGGCTCATTGAAGCGGATTAGGATTGACTAATGACCCGGGCACGATCCCGCCAATTTATTGTCCCAAAAACCAACAGCAGGGAATTAGGTGCTGCAAACCGACTGACCCTAAATCCCCGCTTCAACTTTGAGGGGGAGGGGGGGGGGGGCGTTGTGAGAACTAACGGAACACTAGCTAGCACAGCAAAGAGAAGATTAGATACCTGGAGCAAAACTCTGCACGACAGTTTCCCCCTAGCTGCACCGACAGCAAGTCCTCCCTCTAGTGGCACCTGGCAAAAAAAAAGAGCCACACACTTAATTTATTATGAAGGACTGAGGCACATGAAGCTTGTCTGACTTTTTGTTTGTGTATGTATACATGTGTTTGTGAGTGCCTGTGTACATTTTCATGGCTTTTTGTGGGGGAGAGACTGGGGTATCTCCTGCCAAGTCTAGCCTTGTGAAAGCAGCTATTCTGGGAGACAAAGCCCAGATCCTGTCGGCCAAAGTGACAGCAGCGACGGCACACTTTTGTGTCATTTCTAATGAGATTGTTTTGACGCATCTTGCCCTGTTTCCGTATTGCTGGCCAGGTTTCTTATGTTTTTCTTCCCCGTGGTAAACACTGTATACCAATAAATCCTCTTGCTGTCTGTACTCCACTGATTTAAATTAGGGTTGCAGTCTTTTGTTAACTGGTTATTTTACGGAAAACCATAACAGATTTTTTATTCAAATAAAAAGAGTTTGATATTTCCATATTGTATTGAGATGTTTAAATTATTCTGCTTCATGAGACCCCAATTGCAAGAGGTCGAATTATCTTAGAAATGTCAGATATTTAAAAATATCTTTTATTTACTGCAGAGATTGAGCTTCCCTCTGGACCCACCCTAGCACAATGGGCGGTTAGATAATCGAACCAAATGTATGCACCACAGCAAGATGCTTGGCAACGCTCGCTATGGCAATGGCAAAGGTAATTTATGCCTCTAAACAGGTATGGCATGAACGGGTAATGTGTGTATTTCTGAGTGTATGGCAAAAAGGCGAGAGGCCAGCTTAAGTAAAGGTTATGATTCCTAGATGTCCCCCTGACCTCCTGCCGAGCACAAACCAGGGAGCTGTGAGCCGAATAAGTTTGGCCCATGTCGAGAATTGGATAGGTCACCAATTACACGTGGGACCAGTCTAGGTGTTCATGTCCCAATCTCTCTCTGTCTGGAAAACCAACACAGACCCTAGCTCTGTCTTTCCACCCCAGATGGGATTGAGAATATGTGCTTTCGTCTCGTGAATGGACCCGGTCCGACAGGTCAGTCCAATACAACATTTCCCTATTTCCTCCCCCCTTCTTTTCTGAGGTCAATCCATTAGTTCTAGCATTTCCTCTACACCCAGTGAGAAACCGTGAGCGGACGCCCGCGCCTCGATAGCATCCGCCATCTATTTTTTTTTTTTTTTTTTTTTTCTTATTCTTATTTTTCAATTTGGTGGTTGGGAGAAGGTCAGGATTAGTTATCGACGCGGCGGTGTCTAAGCTGAGGCGGAGACCCTTCGACGCTGCCCTGGGTTCCTTAAACCCATTTTCCTCAGTCCCAGCAGTGGCCTAATCTTCCCGCTTCTATGTGTGTGTATGTGTGCGTATGTCCTTGTGCTTGTTCCGTTTATATTTCTATACTTCAAACAACATTTATTTTTCCACATTTGTAAATAGCCTCCTGCATGCATTTACCCATCTCTATTTACATGTATTTGCCAAGCTTTATCAAAGTGAATGGGAAAAAATGCCATCCTGCATTTCATCCCGAGACTCAACATTCCATACATATTCTTTTTTTTTTTTGAAGTGTCTCGCAAATAATATTGCATAAAATTCCAATCACACTGTCAAATCAATCCGTCAGTCAGGGTACAGTGGTAGTTCTTCAAAGGGCGTATATGCAATACAGGCTTCCAGCCTTCCTAGTTCCTCCCCATCTCTTCTCTCAATCTGTCTCCCCTCATCTCCCTTGCTCCTCTCCAGCCCAGTGGTGATTCCCAGTGTGAAAAGCTGCTGTCGTGGAGTCCCAGCCTTGTGAAATGATGATAGAAGAGCACCAACTCCTCACCCATTCGTCTTGATCCTCCCATCCCTCTCTCTTTCTCGTCGTTAACCCCACCATCTTTCTTTCCCTCATGCTAGAAAGAACCTCAGGTGTGCTCCTCTTGACTGTGCCAGATCGCCAGCGTTGGACAGGTCCGAAGCCCCCTAACCTCATCTCTGCCCTGGCCTAACCCTGCTGGTTGGTCCCCCGTCTTTCCCAGGCTGACCTGTATTGGTTGGATGTAATTGAAGGAAAGACAGAAAGAAACCGAGGTACAAGCAGAGTGGGGCAGGGGAGGAGAGTTAGATAAACCCACTTGCATTTCAGGATCACCTGTTCAAATGTACCTATTTTGCCATCATACTTTGAGTATTTTTTTGTATTTACAATATGTATGTATGGCTTGTCTATTTTTATCACTGTTCTCTGTCAGTAATGGTTAAGATTATCCTTTTGGACAAGGGAGAAGGGAGAAAAAAGGGAACCTCTGTTCTGCTTCCACTTATATATTCATATTCTAGCTATAGGGTGGCCATTAGTTATATTCCCATCCCTATCTGGCTTCAGAAACATTCCCCCATACTGTAGTGCCTACTGTAAAAGCCATAAATCAGCCAAATGGATGATCTGCACTAATAGTCTTCCAAACCCTGGCAAAACCCTATAAAGATGGATCTGCCCCTTACGGAGCCAATCAGCAATGGAACTTATCATAACAGAAATTAAGAGCGAGACCCATTTGAGATTCCACTACCCAAGGCTACATTTCCATGTAAAGTAATGGCAGAGTGTATTATTCAACTATTATCCCCTCCTGTACAGCTAGCACATATATAAAACATGGCTAGATGAATGGGCATGCTGTGTTATGAGATAGCGTTGAACAGCGGTAATATTTATTGCGCCATGCCGGTACTCTTAACCCCTCCACTCACGTACACAGTGCGGAGGCAGGAAGGTCCTACCTACCTGATTTAACTATTTTAAATTCAACAATCTATTTATTACTTCACATTGATTGATTTAGCTGTAATGCTTCCTTTCATTTGTGATGTTCTTTGGTACTTGAAATAAAAGTTATTGTGATTATTTATTATTTAGGGGGGGAGTAGGCACAGGCTAAGATGATTGTTATTATTAATTCATTTATTTATTTATACACGGTCAACTGACTGAGACCTCATCTCTTTTGCAGCAATGCCCTGTTCACAAGCCTTTTTTTTTGTTTTGTTTTTTACAATAAACAAACCACAATTTACAGTCCGTCCCACACAAAATCCAACACTCCGACCTCCACAGAGGAGCTCAGCACACAATGCATATCTGTCAAATTATGTTATCGATGGAGGAGTCGGCCATGGTGGAGGTGGCTGTCTTTTTGGGACTTATTCCAGCTCCGGTGGAGGTCATGCCGACTGTTTGGTGGCAAGTCTATGGGCTTATGTTAACGGGTATAGCTTTAATTTATACTTAAATGATTTTCTAATTGTTTAATATCGTATTAATATTATGGTGTACATATCTTCGTATGGGAAACCATAGCTAGCTAACTTGCCATTACCTCAATTGAAAAACGTCCTGGATGAATACATGGTCAAAAACAACAGCCATAGGAAAATATGAACAACATTATATTTATAGTTAAACGGTTACACATTTATCACCTACAGGGCGCTGAGTATTAGAGTCTGACATCTTCAGTCGGTCATTCAAATTCCCATGTTTCCATCAGGAACATCGTCTCATCGCCTCCAATCTCCATTGGTCCGGAAATGTTGTGAATGAAGAACAGACAATCAGAATTTTGCTACATTTCTATGCCATTAGCGCAGAGGTCAAGCTTTGAGCGCGCACAGACGAAGGATGTGGAGTGAGCAGTCAGGCAGTGTGCTTGTATCACTAATGTTATTTCATGACTCTATCTTGTCAGTGACCTTGCATTCACCTTATAGCTTCCGTTGTACTCCATTCTTTTCTAGTTATGGTCTATGCCGTTTTTTGGTGTTATTTCGTCAAATATAAACAATTGGTTTGTGAGAATGTCATCCAAGTAAAACTAGACAAAATGGAAATGGGGCGAAAGGGCCAGAAGAAAGAAAAAAGGCC
Organism: Aplochiton taeniatus; assembly: GCA_017639675.1. Classification (NCBI taxonomy): domain Eukaryota; kingdom Metazoa; phylum Chordata; class Actinopteri; order Galaxiiformes; family Galaxiidae; genus Aplochiton; species Aplochiton taeniatus. The sequence continues at coordinate 14,332,161 of CM030188.1, forward strand.
ATTAAAACTCCTGATCATTCATTTCCCCCACTGTTCTAATCCATCTCTGGAGGGAATGATCCTGTCCTGATCCACCCAAGGCTACCAATCTATTCCTCAACCTGTCTACCCACCGGAAAGTACCTACGCTAGCCAGCGAAATCGCGACACACCTTCCCTTCCTCTGTTTCTCTTTCCCGTCCTCAGTTCACTGTTCCAAACAGATTGCATGAATCCATTTCAAATCATATTCAGAGTGGAGTAGCTGTGACAAGACTATGTCGACGACAATTTGTTCAGCACCGAGCGAGGGTTAAATAGCGAAGAGCCATTTCCAGGAAGCTTTCTGATGTGTTTTGAATTTGTGCAGATGTGTTGGTGTTCTCCTGTTGGTGAAGGAAAATCCTGCAGAACACATGCCCATTTTTAACAATATAGTTACATTTCTCTCACCTTTGTATTCCCCACAGCTTTTGTTGTTAATCTATTTTGGATTATCCCAAGGTTCATAAGCAATATGTAAGACAAGAATATGAGTAAAAGAGAACTTGACTCATCTCAGCGTATTATTCTCTGCTTCAATCGTTCTAAAAACCAGGAGAAAAAAGTGGTGCTTCAAACCAAGGTCTGATTTCCCATCCGTTGATGTCCCGAAGGTCTGGCACACCACAGTACTGTCAAAACATGAAAAACTCCTTTTCACCCAACACAAATGGCTTTCTAGTAGGGAACTGCTGCAATAAGGCCCCACTAAATATTGAGTGAATATTTATTGTCCATTAATATCCTATGTGCAAATTGCTAGTGTCACTGACCGGGTGAACGCAATGATCAGGAATTATTGTGGAGAGACTAATATACATTGGGCTCAGATATTCCGAAGCTAGACAAATGGGCAGAAGCATCTCAATGTGTCAGTGTGAACTGCAGACAGAGAGGTCTGTGATCCAGGCCTGTCCAAAGTCGCAGAACATAATTGGTGTCATCGTGTGATGAATTGCAACCATTTAGTCTCTTTTTAATCTGCAGGCTTCAGCAATTTTTATTATAGGTATATAATAGTGCACCCCAGTTGGTTGCACATCTTTATATCGTTGAGTGGGAAGAGGACCCCACTCCAACGTGAAATACACACAATCAAGCAAGTAATTCGATTAGAATATGGTTAAAAGGAGTGACGAGGCTCCAGCGGAACGCAAAATCCCTTATCCTTTGAGAGTCAGGATTGAAATATATTATCTGTTCAAAGTCTAAATGGAAGTTTGTAAAAAGTTTTTGTGTTTGAAATTCCTTTGCTCAATTTTCACCCCTGTATGCATCGACCTCACTTACCCTGTCAGACTTCAAGTACCAGGTCTTTGTACCCTGCACTTTGCTTCCATTGCTTTGCTTTTTAAGTAAGGAATGTTACCAGACAAAACAAAGCAAACTCAGGAAGTTTGGTGAGTCAGACATAAGACAAAAGGTGAAAGAGGGAAAATGTCACACCACCATGGAAGACGCATGTTTAATCTTTCATGGAAGGTGTCCCTCCGTGACTGGTTGGGGTTTGATTGTGAAATAGATTTTCCTTTTCACCCACATAAAGCCTCAGTTGAAACAAGAGTACTGGATTTTTTACATTATATCGTGTATTAAATATGAGCTGCCCTGCACCCAGTGGTTTTGGCTATAGAGCGGCTGGACATGCCTGCAAGTGCTCTTTGATTTTTGACATTTCAAGGTGGATTAGGATAGCTGGCTGGGGTGGGTTAATTAAAAAAAATGTCAGGGGGGAGTAATGTAGGTGGGCTTTGGAAGAGGCTTGAAAAAACATTACATTTCTAACGCTGTACTAACACTCCATTCTGACCTCGTGTACATTGATGCTGTCTCCCGTGTAAAACACTTTTTTCAAATGGATCTACCTGATCAATAAGATTTGAACTCCATTCCCTGTAAATGATTTATTGTGTCAGTCAATGTTAGTACCTTTTTGACACCTGTGGCGCTAAAGGCTTTTACGCATATCTGTTTATCTAATGGTGGTACTATCTCTACCACTAAAAGTACAGATAGATCTATGCACGTGCGGTATGTTTTTGTTACAGTAAAATAAAGAACTTCCTGTATTTTCGATCATACGTTGATTGGAGATCAAGCCCTACTCAAAATGTTTGTAGGGATGATATAAAAGCAATCTTCTGAGGTGAGAGCCCTCTCCTTAAAAGTAACCGTTATAAATTGAAGTGACTCAGTCTTCACGCGTTAAATCCGAACGGCTGTGGTGTATTACATTAATGTTCCATCCCTCTCCTCGTCTTTTCGTGAAGGGCATTCCATATTCAGATTGAGCAAGTATGAGAAAGATGACAATACTGTAAAAGTCCAACTCCTGGGGGCGCCCAGATTTCAGATGTGAATGCAAAACAATACGCAGCAACAATAAAGAAAAGCCATTGCGTCATCAAAGGCACCTCATACTTCAACCCGTTTTCTCCCCCGCCAACCTTTTTTTTTTTTTCCTTTCTCCTTATTTTTGACCTGACATGGATTAATTATAGGGCTGCACAATTTACACCCTGCTGGAAACTCTGGCGGAGAATAAAGAATGGTTGAAATGTGAGCTCGGTGACAGGGCGTTAGAATGCTGAATTGCTTTGTGCTGCGCGTGTCATCCCACAGCTCCCTTGGATGGAAGCGTCTTTACGAGCCCCACTCCGCGGCAAACTCCCAGGCCTCAGAGACTTAATGTCCTTACTTACTCCCGACAATACTGCGTTGATGAACTAAATACACTAGAAACCCCTTCTCCATTATATTCAACATGTGCAAGCCAGATCGAATGTAGCTGGTATAGATTTGAAAGCACATGTTCAAGATTTACGCAAATTCATCATCATCATCATTAATCATCTTTCCATTGAGTTGAATCAAGAATCATGTGACAACATGCCCCGAAAAGCTCCATACGTTTGAAGATGTATAGAGGGGTATAAACACTGGCCAGGCCCAGTGAACCATTGAATCGGCCAGAATGACCAGTGCCAGCAGCCATTTACACCCAGTTGGGTCATCCTGGTGCTGCCCAAGGAAGTGTCAGGAACAACTGCCCAGACGGTGAAGTTCCACGCTGTGCTCATGTAAGTTTGAACACTTCGAGTACATGTCAAAAAGGCCACCGACCGATATCTTTTGCAGTCGCTCGATGCACCACGATAACTTGATGGGGTGGAGTGGGAGGAAGGAGCCATCTTGGCTCTAAGTGACCAGCAGATCAATGCACTAAAAGGCAGAGCCAAAGGTCAGACAGCTCAGAGGTGGCTCTGAGATTCAGTGTGACAGGGACTGTGTCTGTGTGCATGTGTGTTTATATATGTTACTGGGTGTGCAGGGGGAGTCCTGTTCATGCTATGCATTAGATATAGGCTCCACACACTGCTGATAATTAGCCTATGTGTGTTAGATTTCCAGCAGGCAAATGTTTGAAAAGCCACCCAGCTAACTAAATTTGAAAAGAGTAGGAATTTCATAAATGTGCTCATATGATCCTCTGTTCAATACAAACTAAATGTATTTGATCTATTTTATGCCATTTAAGTATATGTTATGTAGACTATATCGGATTTTCTGTGTTCAATACAAACTAAATGCATTTTATCTATTTTATGCCATTTAAGTATGTAGACTATATTGGATTTTCTGTGTTCAATTTCAAAACACAAGTCCTAATTCTGAATGTAAAACTGTGCACTATCCCTGGGACAATGTTGTCATCTGAGACCCTTTGTGTGAAATGCAATGATCCCTTCTCGTCTACAGAAACCTTCTTCCAGTTCCACTTCCCAGAGTGGGTTGTTTTGGCTCCTCAAGAGGTGCTGATATATTGGTCTGGACGACTGCTTTGAATACTATCACCGTTGAGTTGCATACTTGGCAAGTACCAACCCCAAGGCCCCAAGGGGCTTTGCAAAGTGCCGGGCCAACAAAATGAACATTCCGTCCAAAACAGCAACGATATCACCCTCCTTTCCCCTGTCATTTTACCTGTTTAATTTGGCTTGCCTTGTTCTTTTGTCTCTAATATACTTTTAATTGATATCCTAATTCATGCCTCTTTCCTCTCACCCCTCTAGTTATTTATATTTCTCTTTCTGTCTTCCTTTTCTTCCCAACATTTTCTTGATACAAACTGTACACGATCTATAGACGCGGAAGGAAATAATAGATGGGAGTGGGGGGGGGGGTCTTGTTGGAAGGATTGAGGGATGGCAGAAAATAAACAAGATCCCCAACAAAATTGATGAGTAGCGAGGCCCTGCTGTGCATTTAAATTGGAGCGCACAGTTTGACAGGCCACTGCAGCGTCCGCCTGTAGGATTAGGGCCAGTGAGACGGCCTTTATTTGTGTCCACTTGTTTAGAGAATATCTTGTCTCCTGTCCACCAGCTTTCATCCCCCCTCCTAACGACTCTGTCAGGCTGAATAGACCCGCTTTTTGATGTCGTACTAGTTCCAAAATTGGGTGGGCTGAGCGGGATATGCATGGACTTTGCAAAGCTGAACAGTTCTATTGAAATGTTAGGTAATACAAGCTATAAAGCTAAATTACATTTCTTTCATAGTTGAATGCAGTTAAATGTGTGTATTTGTGTATGGATTATATTATTAACATTTATTTATACTAATGGATATAGATTTTGGGCTTTTTGAAATAGTAGTAATATAATACTGCATATCCAGCTGTAAACTTGTGGTATGGATCACCTCACTGCATGTTAGACAGTATAAAGATTTATGCTCATTTTCGCACCCAAATTACTGAACTGAGATTAGCATTCATTTCATTTTTCCGAATTTGAAAATTACTCTCCCAAAAAGAAAAGACTTTCAAACAACCCTAACACAGCCCTTTATTCTTGTGATCGTCGGATACTGAACAGGAAAGAAAAATGACTCTTCTGCTTTTGTTAGTCCCCTGAGACATGTGCTCTTCTCATAGGGACAGAGATATTACTTATCATCATCCAAAAAGTGCTTGTTTAGTGATAATAAGGGAGAAGGACAGAAATTCTTAGTTAAAGGGGGATAGTGAAGGGTGGAGGGGAATACCTGGCGTAGCATGGAGGAATCCTTTCTCTGCTTAGCCAAGCAGTTTTCACCTTCCTGCAAACCGAGGGCCGCTCTAAGGCTTAGCTGAGAGAGATAGATAGATAAAGCATAACAGACAACAAATTCAAATGTGCCCGTTTGCAGAAAACAACCAACAAAAACAGTAAGTATTAGGATGATAGACTACCTAATATACCATCTAATATTGACTTGTCTGTCATAGTAAGACAGAGTGCCTGTCACTTTGTATAGCCCACCTTAAAAGGGAAAGACTTTGATCACATGCCATTAAAACAAAGTACCACATTAGAAGGGAAAAATCCTACTAAATGCATTGCCAACTTCCTATACCGGAGATCAGCTGAAAACGGCAGTGTAAAATAACGTGTGCTTATGGGAAGGTTCATAAGATACATAAATTGAGGGTCAGATGGCCCTGGTTTTAGAAAAGGGTCACTGATAACAGTCCAATTTGAATGCAGGGTAAATTGCATCTTATCAGACTGCATACTGCTTGTTGCTTTCTGGACAAGCCGTTCATTTTATCTCTAACTATTCAGCTATTACAGTTTGGCGCAAGGTCCATGACCGCTTCAGTCCGCGTCTCCGTATCAGTTGATTCCATTGCCCAGGATCATCTAATGTATTCAGATGAGAAGAGGAAAATGTTGCGGCAAGGGAAAAGAGCACCAAAGTCCCTTCTGATTATAAGGTCCCCTCTCTGAGGAATGGCAGCACAACAAGATGTCTGAAGTGTTTCAAAGGGCACTCTCCATCTGAGGTCTATGATTAATCCGAAGGGGCTGTGTGCAAAGTGTGCAAAAGTCACAGCAGATTCCTGGATGACAGTTCTCATAGCGCTGTGTATTTATTCACTTTATCTGCATGCAGCACCATGGATTCATCTTTTCAATGGGGCCAGAGACTGAGGGATATATATTAATAGGAGAGCAAACTGCCAAAGTGAATTTCACAAAGACAGTGTAGCCAGGCAGCTATTGTTTATCATTGCCCCTTTGGGGTTGATCTCTTGTGAAATGTTAGGAGCGTAAATTCTTATTCTGGAAATTACCTACATAGACATACAAACATTTTGAAAATGGAGTATTTGTATTCAACTCTGTGTGAAGTACCATGCCCACTTTCCAAGGCAAAATGGCTGAGGACAACGGGGAGAGAAAAAACAAAGAACTCCTAGATTAGCAACGACAGAAAAATGAGCTGTGCCACGGGCAGTTCGAGGACAACTTTCTGCCGATCCCCCAAGCAGTCACATGCAGTAAAACTCCATTTAGAGGACCAGGGAGGGGAGGAGAAATTGAGGAGAAATGGAACAGAATGAAATAAATATCTATTTAAAAATAGCCTTTCAGCGTGGTGAGAAGAGATTTAAAGATATTATCCTCAAAGGCTGCGTCTACTTTGAGTGAGGCCCGCGAGAAGGCAGCCTGTCTGTGGTGAAATATGAAAGGGCCCATGCTCAGTGACAGGCCCATGGCTTTTCTGTGATACTGCTAACACCAGCCGACTGGAGTGATCCATGGATGCTTTGTGGAGACTGGTGATATAAATGCTGAGGGCTAGATGTTGAAGATCCTCGGCAGTTCCCTGCCCCTCCCTCGTCATCGACTTGCCGCGCCCGTTGGTCAGGGGAATTGGTTATGTTCTCCAGGCAATATCAGAACAGAGGATGGGAGGGAGGGGCGGGGGGGACAACTCATTTTACTTGTCCTTGTGCCTTCTCAATTTGACAAGGCAAGCGGCCTAGGGGACTTTGGACTCTATTTTCAAATTGACCATTTATAATCAGTTTTCCAAAGTAGAGAGAACGAGGACAGAGTAGGAGACGGCCCTATGTCGTGTTCAAAACGTGAGGGGCTGGGGGTTGGGAGATGATAACACAAGTGTGTTGTCAGAATGTGTCACAAGGAAAATAACGAATGACGAAGAGGGAGCCGGGGCATAAAAGAAATGTAAGGTAGAAGATTGACCTCTATTGAAAGAAGGAGAGTAGGAAAGATAGCAGACCAAAATCTATATCCCCCAAGCAAAAATGTGAGAAACATACAGCCCGTCTTTAAGAAATGTGCTACCTCTCCATGAACCCACTGTAGGGAAAACAAGCCGAGCTGCCGATGCCAAATCCGTCCGGGAACAAGATCCGTTGGCCATTTCTGACGCAAATGTGGCCGCATTCATCACCAGCCACAAGGTCAGAGCAGTGTGAGGCAGTGAGCAGCGACGGCCTCAGTCCGGGAGATGTTTGGCGCTCGGTCATGCTGCCTGCTCCAGCCCCCATCACACGCACACTGACATTTCCACAAGATCGCCCTGCTGAATTATGTGGTCCTGATAGAAGGGCGAGAAGAGAGTGTAAAAAAGCTCATTTTCTGGCTATCTGCTTCCCACCTGAAGCTGCCACTTGTTTTCATCAGCATCTTGTGCCGCTTATGCAAAATGGCACAGGGGGTAATGAGGGAACAATCAACAGCCGCCCGCCAGTCTTTTTTGTCTGCCATCCTGCTGCACTGCCTCTCTAGGGCGGAACGACACTGTCACCTCCACGCGTCCCACTTTCCACAAATTAATCCCAATTTGGCCATCAAGCAAGGGGCCGTGCAAGGGGGCACAGGCAAGGTAATTGACATTCTAAGGTGCATGGGTTTTGTTTATGTAGTGCTGCGGGGACCAAGGTGTTCACCATGGTCTGGTTTGCATACACGGTCTGTTTTTGCTGGGCCGCCTGAGCAGGCTGCTCAACGGCCCGTGTCCCTGTGGCATTTCAGCAGAGGACAATTCAGTAAAGATCACCGCAGGTGTCAAGGGGGGCCGCCGGAATGGCGGCAGCTGGAGGTTGTTTGTCCCCAGCATTGATTCCGCTGTGACCCCATCGCTCTACTTTAGATATCGATCCATCCCCAAATACCCCTTTTACAATGACGACGCCACCGTAGGGAATATATAGGAGCCCAGGCATCAATACAGACCCCTGTAAAACACAGAATGGCAAGTCCTCAATAGGACGCCACTCATCACCATATGAAATAGACATTGTGCCCACAGCCATTATACTCTAAGGTCACTCCGGCAATACGGGGAAGTTTGTTGGGATCCATTTTGGTTATTGAGGTTCTATAAAACCAGTGGAGTTAAAAAAGATAAGAGGTAGTAGAGAGTTGAAAATGACTGTGAGGTAGTGGGGGTGGAGTGGGGGGTGTCCTCCCCTTTCTCCCTTCTGCATAGGTACCCTTCCCTAAATGCTTTCGAAGGCAGATATCCATGCCTTTTAGCATGTCGCCCACGGCTATGAATCAAAAACTACAGCATCTTGCATGTTAACCATGTGAGGCTCCTTGGGCTTTTTCATTAGGGTAAAAGGGGTCTTAGGCAGACTCGTGATGGGTCGCTGGGGGTAGTCTGCGCATGTGTGTCTCTGTGTGTGTGTGTGTGTGTGTGTGTGTGTGTGTGTGTGTGTGGATGTCAGGATTTGGGTGGGAAGGGTTAATTACAATAACAATAGGGGCGGCCAGAAAACATCCCTCTAGGCCGAGTGGCTCTCATTTGTTTCAATAAAGTAAATTGATTCCAATGTCCTTTGGTGCCATTTGCATTGCATCCATTTAACAAGTTCTCCCTCACACCTCCCCTCCCACCGTTCTTTATTCACTTCATGTGCAGAGGGCAGGTCAACGTCAATGGAGACACAATGATCTGTCGGTGAAAACACACAACCATAAAAACATTTACACCTAAAAACAAATATTGTATTGTTGGTGAACACATGGACATACGTGCACACGTATGACGCACAACACACAATGAAGACATGCACATGCTATGAACCCACAGAAACCCATCATTTAGCTTTTTAAACACTGTGTTCAGAAATAACACTCCATGCTAATTATAAAGCACACCTCACCTCAGCAGGACCCTAAAATGCTTTCAGTCATTTCAGTTTTATCACAGTTACTAATGTGTGCCATCAGTTTGTTTGTGTGTGTTTGCGCGTGCACACTCGTGTCCACTGGAGGGCCCCAAGGCAATGCACCCAGGCAGGTGATTAATTAAGCCACGGGCCAATCAGTCACTGCCCCCAAGGAAGGCTGGTCATCAGAGGACAAGAGAAACCGCTGTTTTTTCTTCCCCTCTCTTTCATTCTAGGGTGTGTCCATCTGGCAGGGCTGTCCTCAGCGGAGCAAAGGTAAAACAAACTGTGAGTGAGTGGTGTATTGTTCCACCACAGAACGGATCTGCAAAGTGGAAAGTATGGCTTGGAATTTCCCTTGAAGCACATTAAGTGTTTATATCTAGTACATCTTATACAGGCATGATACATACAGAGAAATGAAGAATGACTAGTGTGTTAGTATAAAGTAGTGATTGTGATTAGTTAAATATTTTCTATGACCATGTAACAGTATATCTACACAAACACGCTACGTTTGATTAGTTAAGATGACCTAGTAGAGTGGACAGCAATGGAAAGGAACAGTGCGGCCTTTTATAATTTTATAGAGAGTAGAAGGCATCCCTTTGTCTCTATCGTGGCCCAGGCCCCATTGTCATGCACAGCCTTAGGTAGTGAGTGTCATCGTCACTCACTCGCCTGACGGCCGCCGCTATCTGCTCTGGCGGTGACTGATGACAGGAGGGTGTGTAAGAGAGTGTGTGTTGCAGAGGCTGTGTGTGTCATTCCGAGGGGGGTCTGCAGCAGCAACAGTGGCGCTGGTGGTGAGATGGATGCCACCCTGGCCAGGGGCTCTCAATTGGAGGCCAGATGGGTAGTGCCATGCTGGGATGCCACGCCCATGAGGTATAGAAGGCCAGCAGGCACGCCAGACAAACCAAAGGAGTATGCGTTGGTGTGATTGATATGATTTGATAATATCAAACTGGTATTAGGAATGCGGCAAAAGGGCAAACCTGTAGATGTTGAGTTTTTTTTGTGTTTTGTGTGTGTGGTGCATGACTAGATGTAACAGAAGTGAACACCATACACATTTCTCAAAATGCGTTTACTTCTGATGTTTTTATCTCCCGCCATAAACTCAGTAGATTTATTTACTTCCTCAGAGCTTAAACAAGCCCTCAACAAAACAAAAGGAGCCTGAAACAACAGTTGTGCGTCTATAATGTGGCCATTATTGAGCGTTTGGCTTGGCATCTTTCACACAACCGCAGAAGATGACAGTAGTCTCCAAGTGGCCATTGTTCACTTTAAATTGGAAGTTGAAAAAACCATTCCGGAGCAAATTAGCTACTAAAGGTGTTTCCGTAGTGCCGTGGTAAAACTCCAGTTAAATCCCTGTTAATTGCTCTACATTCAGCCCCTTTCAGATTGATTCTATACAACGACATGGGTCCTAATGGTTTGGGGTAAGTGGAGTAGCTCTGTGTGTAAGCCACTTCTGAAAAAGCACTTTTCGTCCATCACCCTCTCTCTCTACTCTTGCTGACGTTTGAGGGCCACAGGGAGCTTTGATTTACCTCTACAGCTTCTATTCACGAGTTAGCGCACTACAAATGGAACACACATACTGGCTCAGAAACACACAAACATTTTCCAAACAACCCCTGAGATTGATGACAATAGAAGTCTCCCCAAAAAGCCCTGAAACGCACAAATGGTCTGTAAGTGGCATTGAGTCTCTTTTTAACCTGAGTTTTATTAAAGTTAGAACTTGGCATCACAAAAACAGTTAAGACCTGAATACCTCAAAGTTGTTATTTCTCTTTTAGCCAAACTTCCATGGATTTTGCCTAGGAGAAACCAACACAACAGCTCTCTTAGTCTCTTGCCACAGACCTACAATATCCAATTAGAAATGCAGGCTTAATAGATTATAAATGAATGATTAAAGAACTAATACCAGCACATCATTATCAGCCGCCCAACCCTTGGGAAATGTTCTATAGGAAAAGATGGTTTGCACATCAAATGTTATGAAATGAAAAGTTGCTTTGTACGTAATTTTCCCCCTTACACCTGTGAAATACTAACCTCCCTAATCCTTAACTGCGTGATCAGGATAAGAAGTTAACACACAGTTACACACACACACACACACACACACAATCACTCTTCCCTGTTGATGTAGGTTTCCCACTTTAGTAATGCCCTTTTCTGTTCACTTGAACCCTTGTGGAGATCTGTGCATAATGCATAGTGGCCCTTCAATTCATTGAATGCATCTCCCCTTGGGTCAATAATCCAAAATGGACAGTGGCGTCGAAAGCAAGAGGGCTGCACCAAATGTAGAAACGTGTGAAAGCAGGTCTGATTGGTATTAAGTGGTGAGATTAAAAAGTCATCTCATAGGTCAGGTCAGCTGGTGTTCATTGAAATGCATTACCAGGGTCCGGCGCTAGATAATTCTCTCATTAGCGCCACTCAAACCCTGAGTGACAACGTGGGTTAGAGGGAGCATGTCGTACAACACTTAGAGTTAATTAGTCCAAGCGCACTGTTGCTCCCCGTTCCTGAGCTGGCTGGCTCTCTCCCTCACAAAGAGAGGAAGGCGTTTACTTCCTCATTCTGTCCAAAGACAAGGGCCAGCCCATGATGCTTAGTGGCCAGTGCTGCTGTTGGAATAGCCGGCCCCTTTGGCAGGAGGAATGGAGTCTTACAATAATTCTACTTGGTGGCAATTGTTGTGGCTGCTAAATAATCGTAACCAAACATTATTAGTATTTTCAGGTTGGGTAAGACTGAAAGCTATTGTTGTTTATTTGAAGAGCTCGGAATGAGTTGTTTGAATACTTCCTGCGGAGTCTTACAGTCACTATATATTCCGCTTTCCCCCTTGATTCTAGCCTGCCATCCTCAACTTAAATTTACTTATTTCAAGCCTCTGCGAGTGTTCTAGTGTGACACACATACTCCTGTGGTTTCCCCCCATGAGAGACAGCACACGGCTCATTGGCCACCTCATACACTCGCAGGGGGTCTCTCCTGCACCACCCCTGCCGGGCCTACCTACTGCACACACACAACCTGCATACCAATTTCAGCCCACCTCACCCACTGTGCGCACAGAGGCAGCTGAATATTCTAGATGCTTTCAATTTTTCAGGGGGGTCTGTGAACCCCCCATCATGAGTGCCATCACACGCAGGAGAGTTAGACTTCAACAGTCATTAGCGAGGTCATTTTCGGTCTCTAAGGGAGACTAAAGATAAAAACTTTGAAGTTTGTTCTTTTTTCTTGTTCTTCAGTTCTCTGTATGACTCAATTCTAATTCTACTTCCTGTCCTCCAGGAGCCAATATTCATCCCCTCAATCTTGTTCTCTTTTCTTCCAAATTTCGAAAAATCAACGACAGGGCCAAACCAAAGTGCTTTTGAGCCTTGATGTCACGCTTCTAATGCCACATACAGAAATAGAGTTGAAGCTCCAAAGAGGCAGTTATGGCACACTGTAGCTTTTATCCTCCAGTGTAATGTGGTGCACACATAGGCCCAAATTGGTTTGGGTAAAAATTGCTTCTAGCTGGAAGAAAAGGAGGTGGTGGGGGAGGGTGGTGTGTGGGAGTTGTTTTGTGAGGAATGTTTTATAAAATATCTTTTTTTTTTGTGCTTTTTCTTCCTCGTTTTGTATTAATATCCAGCAAAATGTCTGGTGAAGTAGGTCAATGGGATTTAGAAAGTTTTGTCTGCGTTTTTTTCTCTCTCCCCATGCTCTCTTGTCAGTGGGAAATTAGCAATGTGATTTGGAAGGGGAAACATGATGAACTACAGAGTGAGAATGAGAGTACGTCTGAAACAGGGAATGAGGTAAAAAGAGGATACCGGAAAAGAACATTTGATACATAAAAGGCAACGCATCAGTTGGCACTTGGTGTGTCCCTCACCAGCTAGGTTTAGAGACTAGAGAGCAAGATTGAGAGGAAAGCAACCTATGAAGAGATGAAGAGATTGGAAAACAAGAAAACTATCAGCGCACAAGATGCAGAAGGGGTCGCTCCAATCTCCTCATCCTGATAATAAAGCACCAATCTAATTACATTGGCTCCTCCAGGGAATATGCATATGAAGATAATCAGTAAATAGAAGAGGTAATTATTTTCCAGAAGTCACATCATTTGTTCCTGTAAGCTTTTCACCAATACATAAGATCAGGAATGGTGTAAAATTAATTTTAGAGATGGTTAATTAGCAGCTAAATTATTCAGTAATGTATAATAAGAAACTGAGTTCCCTAGTCCCTACATATTTTATCGCCTGTCAAAATACAAGTTGCGTTTGGTCAAATTTAATGGGGCCACTCCCTGCTAATTTGGAAGAATGTTCGTCTGCACAAATCTCCACTAGTCTGTGTGATTGAATGTTACAATTAAACATACAATTTTTTTGTCAGAAGCAACTTATCTGTACACATGATATATTTGCAGCTTAATTGGAAAGCACTTTTAGAAACGACTGTGTTGACGACTTGCTACATTACGTCCTAATCAAAATAAATTCAAGCCCATAATGAATTAAAGTTGAATAATCGCCACCAGGCTATTAAACAGGACTTCATGAGTAAATTATTTAAATGTTAATGTTTCCGTTTTTTAAACAGCATTATTCATTAGCTCTCAGAAGTGTCTAATCTAACCACCTAAGTGAAGACTTACTGTTTTCCTATATTGCCTTCAATCAATTAGGGCTGGTGGTTGACTCACATGGCCTAGATGCAACCACTGGCTAGTCAGAGAGAAAGATGAAATCCATCAATAATGATAAGACCGTTAGGGAAATTATTCCTGGGTGGAGTTTTACATAACAAATTAAAAAAAACTACCACCACAGCTAGTAATCATGGAAAAATGTTTTGTTTTCTCTATTGCCTTCATTCAGCTTCTGAACTAAAATCTTGAAAAATCTATTTTACATTTTTGTAATAAATAAAGGGATTTTACTTTCTCCATCCATTACTGCTTTCTTTATGGAATGTAAAACTTCCTGAAAAATATGTATCACAGTTGTGGAGTTTGCAACAGTGTTTCTGTTTGAAAAAAAAAGTACTAATTGAAATGTAATTAGTTATTAAATGTAATTAAACATGACAATAATCGCTGAAGTTAGAAAACATTAGAAGCCAATTTGCAAAGCTTAACCACTCTCACTGTGAGGAATAAAAGCTGCTCCCCTTTCTAAGCATTAAAACTGCTGAAAAATCTCCACACATGCAGCCCCAACATTATTGATGGTTGCACAATTGCTTGTTATTCATCATAAGACAAAAGAGAAATTCACTCAGCTGACGTAGATGGAGGAGGGCCATAAGGACATTTTTCACATCTGTTGAAAACAATATACATAGATAACTGGAAGTCACCATACACTATTCTTATTAATGCAAACAAAGTCATGGAACCGAAAATAAATTATATTTATCTTCATATCAGGGCATAAATATTAATTGGGTAAAAACATCATACATTATGCTCAGAGAACTTCTTTAGTTTCTTAGTGTAGGAACAATGCACTGCATTGCAATAATAAATGAAAAGTACAACATTTCTGAAACTGCTGTTGGAAGCTGCCTGTCACTTCCTACATTTTACATAAGTGTAATGCTCTTATTCCTCCACATAGTGTCAGTGTGGACCCATATAAAAACACCCAAACCTCCCCTAATTATGCCTATACTAATCCACACATCATGGAAATCCTTTTTTTTTTTTTTTTAACGGTCAGCAAATTTAAGAAACTAAGTACAAGCAACTGAGTTATAAACATCTATGGAAATACCTGCTTATTGTGAATAGGTGTGCATTCGATCAACAGAGCATAAGTAAGGTTGCCAGAGAGCACAGTGGATGCTGAATAATATGGCTTTTAAATAATTGGCTACCTTTGCCCTTTGGCTTGCTCTTCCATAACATGTGGAAAGCACTGTGCCACTGTACTGTACAATAGACCTTTTTGTAGCCATGATCTCCCCTGAGTATGTCTTTGCCTCAGCAGAAGGGGGTCTGTCATTAAACTCCAGGCCTAAAAATGAGTCCCACTCTGACCTTGTCCGTTCAATAAAACTACCAGTCAACCTTAAACCTCTAATTGGCACAATGAATGGCATTGTGGATTTAGCTTCAGAATGAGGCGTGCAGGACCTAACAAAAGCCCACATTTCAGTCTTTTAAGACATCTTTGTGGACCAAAGCTAAGCCATGCTTTGACTTCATCCTAAAATGACAACAGTATAGTGGTTTAGTGCTTGCATATATTGTTCATGTAGTTGTGCAAAAGAAACCATGCATCATATTTATAAGCCCCAATTGGAACCCTATAACATTTTTTTTGTCTTGTTATTTTCCATTTGTTTAGCACCTACACCTGTATAGGCACACCTGAAATTACATTTTCAAACTTTTAACTTAAGTTTCTGTTTTGGCGTTTTTCGGGTATGACCTTAAAATTAGGAAATACAGAGATTAACTGAAATGAAAACAGAATTCTTTCTCATGTCAATGTAAAATGTTTTTCTACCTACTTTCTTTTAAAGATTTACATGATTACTGCCCTCTTCAAACTGTTTTTGTTTGCTTACAACTGATAAGGTGTGTCATAGGTTCTAGGGTGAGATGGGGGGAGGGGTTGCACTGCTTTGTTAGTTTCAATAGCCTACAAACATTGAAATATTGTAGAAAGAACATATCTCATCGTCACAGCCATGTTTTCATTTGAACCGATAGTGGTTTGGAGGGCCATCCTGTTTACAATGTTTATAAATATGGCACTGCTAATTGTAGAACTTGCATTTCAATTTAATTTAGCAGCAACATTTTCCTTATAGTCACTACTATCATGTTTTCAACTTCATTTTAATTTTCTTTACGATATCTTGTTTAACGTCTGTTCACAAATAAAACATTGAATCAAATCAATTTAAACTCCATTGCTATTGAACATGGTTGGTTCGACATTGCTGACTCATTGCTGATGTCAGTGACAGAAGCAATAGGCCAATGGAGCATTCTGCTAAAAAACAATTGCGCAGTTTGTTTTTCCTATTACAGAAGAAACCTACTATTACCTCCCCATTACTATTTTGTACCACTGCAAGACCGATTACCATTCTACTAATATACTGTAATATCCTTAATTCTGAATCGCTCTGTCAAAAGGTGCACCACCCATGTAGAAAAACTCAAAATTTATAAAAGAAGTAGAAGAGACATTTATTTCACATAAACGTAAATTATATGGGACGGCTATCTGGTTTGGTTTGAGATCTGTTCTGGGAGATTATCTTTGCATACTCCCTTCCAGAACGGTATATGGTCCGGGTTCGCTGCGTCTCAGAGAAGTCAACATGGAATAGTCCAAATCGAACACTGAATCCATCAGCCCACTCAAAGTTGTCAAGCAGGGACCAGGCAAAATAGCCACATACGTTCACTTCATCCTTTTGAATAGCTGAACAAAGGAAAAACATGTTCATGTTTTTATTAAAAACGTGATAGGGCTAGCTTCATGGCAGTCTTGCAGTCCAAACACTATATTATTGCATTACAGGCCACATTTTAGAAAGTTCTTCTTGTACCCTTGCTTGTTTATGACATGTATATGTTGGGACCTTGAACGGTCAATGGAATTAGAATCAAGTAACAATAGGACTGTCATGGTAAAGCACAAAAAGAAGTAACTATGGTATTTCTTCCATTGATATGCTGCCAGGATCAAATTTGGAAAGTGTATTATCAAAAAATAATTGTTTGTATGCGTATGCTTTGTTTTTTTGAATCTGCAAGCTTAACTGACTTGTTGTTACCTGTAGCTACTTCTTGTATGGCGTTGCGGTAAAACTCACACCGCTGAACATCGTCCAGTTCCACTGGACCCACCTGGGAGAAACCATTCTCTGTAATGTAGACAGCCGGGTTGTGGAAAGTGTCCTGAAAAGTCACATAGTACAACCTACTGTGAAACAAGGGCTTCTAAACCACAAGGTCCTATGCAAGTTAATGGTGAGAGAAGTGTCAAGGTGTGGTGTTTTCATGTATTCCAGGTTTCACAACGAAAACAGGAAATCACACATGCTAAAATAGTATTCAACCAACCTTGCCCATTTAAAGGTAACCATATTTATTTTCAGACTCCCTAATTCATGTTTAGGGTGACAAAGCAGTTCACTAAACAACGAGGTTGCACTTTCCGTAAAGGAAACATGAAAATGAATGCATTCATTTAGAACTAAATGCATGAACTGAGAGTTGATGATGCATATAGACATTAATTGTGCATATTTTCTGGTGCTAGTACTAGTTAATGACTTAACTAATGAGTTAATGATGCACAGAGCAATCCATTTAGAGGTGTTAATGGTGAGATGATAGTGGCATGCACGCTTTGTTCTATTACGACCTTAAAAAGCGAGTTCTATGCCATTATTTGAACCGACCATAATCAACGTTGTAGACCATCTACTGAACAAGAAGTAGGTCTATGCAATAAAACCATGGCTGTTTGTAGGCTACTGGATACTTTGAAGCTGTTAGTAGGCTATGGGATACTTTAAAGCTGTTAGTAGGTTATGGGATACTTTAAAGCTGTTAGTAGGCTGTTAGTAGGATACTTTTGACAACTTTGAGAAAATACATTCCAGTACAGGTGTCTTTTGTTAATGTAGTCTATAGTGTTATGTTTAAAAATGACTGAATGTGCAAAGTATCACGTTACTATTGTAGGAAGTTACATTGTAAAGTAACGTTGAAAAGTAGCTATAACCAACAATGTCCATAACTTTGTTACCTTG
The DNA here is from genome assembly GCA_017639675.1 of Aplochiton taeniatus. Taxonomy (NCBI): domain Eukaryota; kingdom Metazoa; phylum Chordata; class Actinopteri; order Galaxiiformes; family Galaxiidae; genus Aplochiton; species Aplochiton taeniatus. Next base: position 14,349,979 of record CM030188.1, read on the forward strand.
ATGTACGTAAGCAGCTTCCTCAGGCTTCCTGGCACCACAGCCAGCCATGAAACCCCACACACAGGCCATGAAGGATCCACAACTCTCTCGGCATCAACGTCACTTTTCATACTTAGCATTCGTTCACAGCCTGCACCTGGCTTGACTTTACGAGAGGTATAGTGGTTCAAGGCAAAGAAGTCTGCTGTACCCAAAATGGCCGGCTCATCTTTGGAGAAAGTGGGGAGTCTTGCGTCACCTTCGTAACCTAGCTTCTTGCTTTGAGCCTCAATGGTTGCCCTCATGACTGGTGGGTAGTCTCCAGTTAGGAACACAGGCCAGGCAAACCAACCAAGTGTAAAGGCCAAGTAACGCTCCTTAGCCAACACATCTTCAGGGCTTGCTGGATTGAACGGTTCGGCCCAATCACTGTCGATAGCCAATGACACAGCACCACCTTGTTTGGACCTGTAGAGTGTGTGATAGCTATGCCAAGCCCTGGCATGAGCACGTAACATGTTATGACCAACCGTGTAGGCCGCTATCCCTGACTCTTTCAGCCCTGGTGCAAAAATGCCGTCTTCATGACCAAATTTAGCACACACATGTGGCTCGTTTATGGTGATCCAAAGCTTCACACGACTTCCAAATGTTTCGAAGCAGAATTTGGCGTAGTTATCAAAGATGTCAGCGATATCTGATGACTTCCAGCCTCCCTTATCTTGGAGAGCTTGAGGCAGGTCAAAGTGGTAAAGGGTGACCATGGGAGACACATTACAGGCCAGCAAGTCATCAATCAACTTGTTGTAGTATTGAACACCTGAGGGTAAGAGACATACTGTCAGGCAACAGCTTGAACCTTTATTATAAGTTAGACATCAGTCAGGTGGTATTTATACTGTTTCTGGTCTTAAAGGTCTGTAATTGACACCTAATATTTTGGGGTGAGCCCTTGCAAAATAAATTCAAGCCATTTCAGTAGGTAGAATTAGTTCCCTTAAAAAGTGTATATTGGTACGAAAAAATTAAAATGCTTCAGAATGTGCCGTATGAACTATGGATCTTGGGCTATCTAGAAGCCAGTAGAAGCAAAAAAATGCATGCGGTACAAACTGTATGGCAAAGGAAAGAAAGGGATATCTACTTTAAGTTTGTGCAGAATTTTTCAAGCACAACTTACAAAAGGTGAAGATTTTAGACGAGCTCTGGTGTAACATGCAAGTATACCTTGTTGATTGACATGATGTGTTGTTCCATTGGGCAACAAGCGAGACCAGGACAAAGACAGACGATAATGGCTCAGACCAAGCTGTTGGATACACTCAAGGTCTTTTTTCCAGAGCATATAGCTATTACAGGCATCATCTCCATTCTGGTCCTCAAATACCCTGCCTTTTGCATGACAGAATGTATCCCATATGCTTGGTCCCTTGTTGTCCGCATCCCAGCCCCCTAAATGTACATGGAAACATCTTGTCAGGTGAAAGAAAATTGCTCATTTAATAAGCAAGAAAACAATGAATACTACTAACACAGTGGTAGTATAGTAAGTACATGTGCAGAGTAGCCAAATATATTTACACAGTAGCCACTAGCCAGTGTATATTGTGTAGCTTTAAAAAACGCAACACCCTTTTGTGGATTGTGTATTTTTGACCATAAAGTGATAGTTCATTTTTTCATGTCTTATTACTTACATTTATTCACATAACGTATCAAAACACTCAAATTAACAAGTTGTATTAAGCTACTTTTTGTATGTATCAAATGGCAACATCCAGAGCTCACATTTTGGATCAAAAACATCTTAAATTAATATCCACAGCACATAAAATGTATCTTCTGTATCCGTTTGTTTTAAATTTCAATGTGTCAAGCTCACATTTATAACATTATACATCAAAACATCCCCAATTCACATAGGCCCTAAAACATATAGAAAACATTTAGATTTTTAACTTACTACTTTCTTAAACATATTTTCTGTGGCCAGTGTCCACCTAGCTATGTATCACACATCAAAAGCGTATAATTATTTTGTGATCCACCTACGTGTGTGAACTCTGTCCTACAGTTAGTGAGATGACTGGCACTGCATGGAGTCCACAAGAGAGGTGTATGCCAGAGTGTATCCACTTAGCTTCTCTCTTATCAACACAAAACGGTAGGCCTATAGCTCTCAACAATACACCAAATATTTTAAAATATTAAAGTACAAAATGCCGCAGAATGTGCTTGCAATTTATATTTTACGCGTCACATGCGCCTATACTAACCAATGATGTTACATGATCGCAACACAAGCCGAGTGACCATTTCACGTAGCGACCCGTGTTGCCAACATGGGTCAAAATGCGGTTTTGACACCTTTCACACAATCGATCCGTGTTTTACCTTGGTCGATGTTCCGGTATGAAAGGGGTGTAATCTAGCTGGAGGACAAGTGCCCCCTGTGGACTTGGGCCCATAGGCTTCAGCCCCTTAAGCCCATGCGTCAATCCGGCCCTGTCTCCATGAAGGAGTTAGCAATGAATGCCACACAGGGCTCAAGTTGATCAAAATCTTTGAGCTAGTCTTCAAACTTCTGCCCAAGCTTGGACACAAGTCACAAAACGTATGAGCGTGGAGCACCCAAAGCATCAACTGCCGCTGCATGGCTTTCCAACATCTTTACAACTGAGAGGAAGTGCTAGTCTTTAATTTTTTACTAAAGGTAAAATGACAGTTTTGCTTTAAAAGCCTTCACTGCACTGATCATATCATATATGGTTCTGTCTTTACCTCGTAACAGTAGGTTCAAGTGATTCAGTTTCTATCTGTCAGGAACGCGAGATCAAGCAGCCACCCAGCATCAGACAATATGGGTAGAGTCCACCTCCCTTGATCAGATCATTAAAGCCTTGATTTCCTTCAGCAAGGAAAAAAGCGCTGTAGTACCCAATTACCCCTGCTCAGCCATCTGACTTCAGTGTGGTGGAGGAGATCACACTCAGCAAACAATTCCTTAAGAAACAGTTTGAAGCTTCTGTGTTATTTGGCCTTTGCTCTAATGGAGTTGATAATCTTAACCACAGGTGTGGCAATAAATTACTAAATCCCATAACCTTTGCTCAGATAGCCTGTTGATAGAGGATGCAGTGATAATTCAGGGCTGCTTTCAGCTCGGTCACCCTTTCCGTTTGTGGCCTGATACCCACAGGATAGTCCCGTGCAAAGTTGCCGTGGACTTGAATAAAGTGGTGCTCCACGTTACATCTTTTACCGAGTTAAGCCTGGTTTACGCTTCTGCGAAGCTGCACGTAAATGTCTCTGCGTAGCTCCGCAGAGCAGTGCTTTCTGGGTGACCGTCGCGCGCAGAGGCTCGAAGACGCGGATACGGCCGGGGAGTCCTCCCAAATCCTAACTGCCCGTCGGCCGTAACGTTTTCTCCTGTGCGTCAATCAATCGCTGATTGGTTGAGCAGGTTAAGAAACAGGCACCGATAAGATATGCATTTATACTTCGATTGGAAAACACACACAGATCGCGATTAAATGAACAGTGGAGCAGTTTGAACAGCGAATCGCGGACGACGTTCCCAAATACTGACATTTGTACGACCTCTCTGCCAAAAAAATACAAAAATAGTGACCGCCCGTATCTGTTTCTTCTATTGTCTTTTCTGTAGACTCGGGATTACTAAATGTGACCCTGCCCCCTTAGTGAAACCGCAGAAGCATGAAGGCAAATTACTGTGCTAACGTTAGTGAACGAGGCACGGAAATGTTCGCAGATCCGCGCACGCAGAACCATAAACCAGGCTTGAAACGCTGGTACCGCAGATGAGGCACACACACACTTGTCCTTCACACTCGTGAAGAAACTCGCTTTCCGATTCTTCATTCAATTAGAATGTTTTCTGCCTTGTCTTCGAACTTTCTTAATCATAAATCTGGCAATTTTATAAGCTTAACTGGCTTGCCAACACCAACGTAGCCTACTTCTTGCGTTAGCTCAGTGGCTAACCTGGCTATTGCGTGACTGACGTGACGTAGTGTTCACAAACTTGAGATGGCATGACTTATTTGATTGGTAGCTGATACAATGTTGTGTTGAAGGGGGGTTGGACATGTGACTGTGTAGCTATTTGATTGGATTGAAATGGGAAGACGTTTCCGTGGTGCAAATATTTATTCGTTTTTGGTTCATAATCTTTGAACCTTTTGGCGAGCATCTCAAAAACAGGCAGCGAGCTATCGGTAGCTCGCGAGCGACGTGTTGGAGACCCCTGGTCTACATGATGGGCCCTTTAAGACATAGTGCGGAAACAACATAGACGCTATACAAAGAAGATGTTAAATGTATTGCTCAGAGCGTTTAAACACCAGTTTGATAGCTGTTTCCATTTTTTACTTCAAAATTCCATGTGAGCAAAAACAATTATATGCAATATGTGAATTAGTAAAAAGTCTCTTGCTTGCTCTCTCTTACTTTCGTTCGCCATGTTTATGCGTCTGACGTCAAAAGTCGGCACGTCGTTTATCAAAATCTTCCCCGACTTTCCTAGTTGTTGTTCCTACATGAAGGGGCTTTCCTGGTCGGCAACTCATTTTTCCAATAATTCCAACACCATATGAATGCAACATTAGGCTCTCTACTGCAGCCTACAAGTTGGCTTCACTAATGAAGACATAGAAACCCTAGTTGAAGCAGACCGAAAGTCATTTATTGAAAGTAGAGTGACAACACGGTGATGCAAAGCGTTCACAGAGACAGCCTGTTTGATGCTTGGAAAAATCACTTCACAGCTGGATAAACCATCCTCTTCAATCTCTAGATGTAATAAACTTACTATTAAGATGACCAAAATAATTTGAGTAGAGTAGCCTACCTTCTATTTGGTACGCAGCAGTTGCAGCTCCCCATGCAAAGTCACGTGGAAACATGTCCACTTTCTAGCGGTGTTTTGGATCTGGCAATATATTTTTGAAACACCCAGTCGACTGTAATTGTAACCTCGTGGAGTGTGTCTAGTTTTATATGTAATGAAAGGTTAAGAAAAGGCGGAACCCCACCATTATACGTCACGTTCACAGGCATTCTTTGTAGCCCTGCCGCGCAATTGATGTAGATTAAGTCTGAAGCAGTTTATATAGTGGGTTGTAAAGTAGTCAGACCACTTTGTAATAGACTTAATTTACACCCAATAAACCATAAATATACAAATATAGGCCTATTATAAAATACATCTACTCAGGCCTACATACGTTTTCATACACTTATTCTAGTACAGACCCTTTTACAGGCGACGTCATCAAAAATGTGCACGCACATTTTGGCAACGGAAATGGCCTTTTGCCCCAGACACAATACGTTTTTATATTTATGTTTGTTCCAGCCATCAAGACGAGTTCGCAAGTTTTAAAAGTAGACCATTAAAAGTAATGTACATTTCTACATGTAGGCCTAACATATGTAATGAATGGTCCTTTTAATCATCAACGCCGATTCACCGTTATTGAACTGATCAAATTATAAATTCTACGAACCATGTCTTCACATAGCCTGTCATAGGGTTCAGCTGCCGCGAGAACTTGGTGCGGTGTAGCTTACTCCTGCAAACATTATGTAAACCACCAACGGAGTGGAATTGGCCCTATACGACCAATTTCACAATTTTTCACTTTTTCCAGTGGATGTTTGATACCCTCAATTATAAGCACCAAATCTTGGCTTTAAAACAAGGTCAATCTCAAAGTCTTCATACTGATACTGGCTGAGCAGCCTACATAGATGTGCTGTTAGTCCCGTCTCTATTATTATTATTCCAAATAGTTATCAGCCACTTTACTTGCTAATGTTTTATGTCCATGTCACATCTATGTCGGGTATTACATTTTTTTGGTCCATAACGCAGTCATAACCTGGCCCAGCAGCACCACCACAATCAACTGGCTGGCTTATTGGAGAAAGCAGAGTCAGCACTAACAACATCTCAGCGGGCAGCCTGGCAATTATCCGTCCCCTTGCTAAAATCTTACTGATTATGAGGGTGTCAAACGCTCCCGTGAAAAACATAGTGAAGGTTATCGTTTCTTGTCTACGGATTAGATCAACACTATAGCCTACTTTGGTCAGTGACAACTAGCCATGCATTAGTAGCTATTCAACTTCGATTGAACCTTAGAAACATCTGTAGCTAATGAGATTTGCTTTTGATGGATTTGATGGACATGGTGGATTGCTAGATTCGTTTGGCAACTCTTGTGCATGATCATAAGGTAGCAGCCGTGATCTTAATGGTTAATGCCCATGCATAGCTTGACAAGTTATTGGTTTCTGTTGCCAAAATACGTGCGCACCCTTTAACAACAGTAAAAAGGTATATTGTAGGGTGACTGTAGAGGAACCTTTAAAATAATTACAAGTCTTAAGTCTGTACAAGCTTTATATTTAGGCATTTTGGAATTGGGAAGTCTCCTTTATTCTCTCTAGCAAATCTTCTCAATCTAAATTTGATTCGATCAACCTTCACATCTCCCAACCGATGTTCTATGAGGTAAAAATGTTGTCTATGACGCTCAGAGACACTCTGAGCATTGTCCCAAACCCATCGAGGGTTGACTTTCTTGCTGTGTCCTAAGTCGCATACTCAAACGTTTTACTTTTAGTTCGTACTGCAGCTGCCCTTAAAAAGCACGTACCGTTGCATGCAGAATCCATACAATTGAGACATACTATTTGTTATAACATTACACCATGAACTTGAACTCTGAATTAAATGCTGCCGGACCCCTCTTTTCATTGGATGTCGTTCCAAGTACAGATAATCCTATAACTAATGGGTGGCTAAAAGTTTAATTGCCCCAAAGTGTTACCTTTACTTGTGGTCTCTGCTTCAATATGCTGCTCTTGTACTTTCTAATATAAAGACAGTATTTTGATGATGTACAATCCTTAAGAAACCTTTCTTATTCACAGGCTACCAATCGTAAAATAATGTTGCTTAGGTGCAGACCTGTGTTTTTTTTTTTACTTGAGACTTAACTGGGACTCAACTTTACTTGAATCATGACAACTCAGAATAATTTCTAAGCAATGTTCTGAAATAAATAATGATTTAAAATGAATAACTTGTTAGTTATTAGTTATTAGTTAAACTTAGTTTGCTTTTGATATAGGGCATGTTTTAACATCTACATTTTTACAATAGTTTGAAATATTGGGATTGATCATGATATTGATCACAAATGAAATGCAGAAATATTTACACTTTATACTGTAAACTGGTATATAATAAACATAGTGTGACTTGACTTGGGATTGACTTGATCCAATAACTCGACTCGACTTCGCTTGATGTAACCCGTGACTGGCCAAAAATATTATGACCTGGGACCTGGTTGACCAGGTGTGACTTGGGGGGGAGGAGTTGGAGGCCCTGGTGCTGGGATTATTGAGGACAATTATTGAGGACAACCCTAGCCAGCCAATCAGGCTGACTAGGGCCCCTGAGGTGTCTGAACATTCACATTACATTACATTGTTTGTTGACGTTAGCACAGCAGTTTGCTGACATGCTTCCACGGGTTCACTAGGGGAACGTGTCGCATAAATCCAGAATGTACAGAAAACACAGTAAAGGAAACAGATACGGGCCATCACGTATTGTGACTTCACAATTTTTGTATTTTTTTTTAGGGGGTCGTACAAATGTCAGTAGGCCTATTTGCCAACCTCGTCCGTGAGTAACTCTTCAAACTGCTCCAGTGTTTGTTTAATCGTGATCTGTGTGTGTTTTCCCACCAAAATATTACGATATCTTCTCGCTTTCTCCTTCCTTCCCTGCTCAACTAATCAGAGATTGTTTGACGCATGAGAGAAAAAGCTCCACGCAATGCGCTGTTACAGAAGGGACACACCGCCTGCATCGTTACCCGTGTGCCAATTCAGGGGCCGCATCCTTCGAAGGTTGCATTTGAAGACCGAATACCTTACAGTGGCGTGCCAAGGCTGTCCCATTTCGAAGGCTCCTTCAAATGCGGCAGGGAAATGCGGCCTTCTTTTCCCAAACTTGGAGGATTCAAATGCTGCATCCTTCGTGGCCCAACCTATCCCAGAATGAATTGCGCGCTGGTGATGATTGGATACAAGTGTCATGACGCAACGGTAAGGGTGGGAAAAGTTGGGGACGCAAACAGGAAATCCTCAGTAGACCAGACCGTCTCATTTCATCTAAGTTAACAACGCTCGGTTCGGCCTTCGTCCCGCCTTCGTAGACCGCGTCCTTCGAAGGATGCGGCCCCTTAATTGGTACACAGTTGTTGTGTTGTGTTGCGGCGGAAGTTCCATCGATGTCCAATGTCACCCTGCGTTTTTCCAGCTGCCCCGTGTTCCGAAGCAGTTGCATTGCATTTCAGGTCAACGCATGCATCAAATTCGCTGCGTAGACCTGACCAGAAGTATCAAAACATTGAATGAGCTAGCTAGCAGGTCATTTTGTGTTGAAAGTTCTGAGTGTTTGTGTTGTTATTATGATAGGCATTACAGGTACATTCAAACAGACAGCTATACCCTAAGACGGGAAAAAGTATCTCCTCCATCGGGGGCTTTTATTTATTTTTTAAATAGCCCACTCGCCGTGTAAGTACTGTGTGGGCTGCGTTAAATTTGTGACGGGAAATGTTATGCAACACAACGGAACGATGCAGGCAGTGTCCAGTCCCCAGCGTTAGGATTCGGAGGACTGCACAGTGTGCGGGCCTCCGAGCTACGTTTACCCCGAAACCCCTGCCCTGCATTGCTACGCAGAGACGTTTACGTGCATCTTCGCAGAAGCATATACCAGGCTTTAGGCCCCGGACAGTCCTGGGCACTGGACCCACTGGCCCGGTCAGTAATCCATCCCGTTTGATTGTGTTCACAGTGGGAGTAGAGTCAAGACAGTTTACAATGAAATAAAGTTTATGAAAAAAGTAGCATTCAGCTAAGTTTGTGTTTAAAAATCTGTTCAAGCATTCTTGTGATTCAAAATCCAGGAACTACATAATAAAATCTCAGATTTTTTGTTACTTCCAGTTTAAACCCTGCCCACCTTCTGTATTTTGCAAAATACAAATATAATAGGTTGCAGAGCCGAATACAGATCCAAATCCGAAAAAATGACATGTGTGCATACCCCTTTTGTGAAAGCAGCAGTGTTATCAAGTTTGGGTGTTAGGTTGTTGGGTTGAGTGCCATAGCCCAAGTTGAAGTTTCCCATATCTTTCATACATTCAATTTACTTGAATATTTGAAGAAGTGAATTTACACATGCTGAAATTTCAAAACTTTTTAGAAGAAAAAGCTCACTGTGACGTCAGGGGTAGAAATACAACATGGAGCCGGGGGTAGGAGTATGGCAAAGTAGTTCGCTATGGAAGTAAATCGAGTGAATACTTTTCTAAAGAAAGAGAAACAGAAGCAGATACACAGCGAATGACAGGAGAAACACAACTCTGGCTTATAAAATTGACTCGGATCTACTTCCATATTCTTACATCGGACAAGCTACAGCGTTCCCAATTGGTTTGAGATAATTTTGTGCGCTTTCGTTTTTTCGGAGTTGGTTGTTACAAGGAGTGTCCTTTTGACTTGCTCTTTCAGGTTAAGTTGAAAATGATACGTTTCTTTTTTTAATCTATATCATTGAAAACTTTTTCGTAGTTGTATAGAGTTTAAGCGTGTTTCAATTTCCCGAAGGAAGTGCCTGTTGTCTTGGGATGGCTGCAGCTGTCCGCTGTGGGGCAAGATTGTGAATTGGAACCACGGTATACGTGTGCAACAAAGAAACCTTTAATGGAGTAGAAGTTAAAATTTTAACCATGACACAATGTAGCACTGGGTATAGTACAACTCGAATAGCCCAGTGGTATATCTTATAATAGAGTATGTGAAGACGACACAAAGATAGAGAGTAAATCTAAACCGAGTCGTCTAGCAAACAAAGAAGAATGCTAAGACCACCCATCGCATTGAACACATCCGAATATGAAGCTGGGACCGTGCGGGAAATGGAGACGAAGGTTCTTTTGAGGCGGAATATACATTTGCAAGATGGCTAGTACGATTTTTCTCCCCTTTTGCACGTAGCCTGTTTGCAGGTTACCACTCCCCACAAACCCATATCAACCAGCTTACTCAATATTTATTCTTTAATACACTTCGAAAATGAGGGGACGTGCGTTGGATCTATTGCAGTTGTTAATGATTTCGCTACTCAGTTGCGAAGTCTCGGCCGCAGTATCATCTGATTGCAAATTCTATGATGAAAAAAGCTCTGGGAAAAGCGTGCCCTCCGTGGCCGCTGCGGACAGAAAAATGGTTTGCAGTCATATGGAACTCCATCAGGTGTTTCCCCCTGATTCTTTTCCTAACCGGACTGTGGCACTGTGAGTATAAATCGTATTCTTGTAACTATTACATGCATTCTGCCTTTCCCTCTTAAAATTGCCAAACTGCTACAAAATCATTATATGCAGGCTAACTTAATAGATGCAGCCTAACAAGATGCAATTTTCGTGATTCATTTTGAAAGGTCAAGGACAGTCCAACTGATGTGTATCAACTTCTAAACAACCCTGTTAGCCATGTCAGTTTGGAAAGCCAAAAGTGAATGTTGATGCACTAGGCACACTTTTCATAGCAAGTATATTTATATAACTTGGTCAGTCAGACTGTCAGAAGTTCACCTCTGAGCTCCTCACCGCCATCATAGGTTTCTTTCTGAATACAAACAATCTGATTCGATAACAATATGCTATTTAACAGCTATTGGAAAGACACTTGATTGGTTGAGTTCAAATGAGTAGGTCAAACAACAAAAATGTAATTACCCTCGAGTAGTGTTCATATGGTCTAGGTCACCCTAAATATTGACCTATAATTCGTTTTTCTCTTGCAAAAAAAGGTGTTTACCTTAGTATGATGCATGTTAGCATATGGATTTTTAACATAAATCAAAGGTATAGGACTTGGAAGGTTGAAGTAGTGAACGTGAAAGACGTGAAAGTAATGTAATGTTGTATTCATATGATTTAACCCCAAATGTGTTGAAGAGAAACACAACTTCATTGGACTCACACATGACATTGCCTCAACAGCTTGTTTACTATGTTATAGGGCAGCCTTCTGCTGCTGTAATGTAAATGTGTGTGTGTGTGTGTGTGTGTGTGTACAATTATTATTATTATATTGTACTCCTTTATTTAACCCCATTGAGCTTTTGTGCTTGGCTACTAGCACAGTCTGCATAGAGGGATGGATGATGGCGGCGGGATGTGGTTCACTCAGGATGTTTCGTTATTGAGTGATAAACACTGACTTTAGTTCAGTCGAGTGAGGTTTCTTTATAAGGTTTGTGAGGAATGTTGGCATAACTTAACTTCTCCGGCAAATTTGGTAGTGTCCCAAGCTTTCATCTTTTAGACTGTATAGTTCTCTAACTTTCGTTCAGCGGACATTAGAAATAGTTTTTTAACATTTGACAGACAGTGTTTTTCAAGGGTATTCTTGGATTCCTTTACATTTCAGAATGATATACTTCTGTGTGTGCTCACAACCTCACTTGGACATAAAGCAGTTCTGCATGGAAGAGTAAAACCTTCCCTAAAACTTGGTTTGGGAACAACTGGGTTGCAGCTGAACTTTGTTTACTTATCTGGGTACAGGTACTGACATCTTGGCCTAATTGTTGACTAAAATGTAAAGGGAGGTTGCGTACCAGTAAGTTCTGGTCAAAAATATGACACAAACTATGCACAACTCAACTAATTAGTTTCACATAGGATAATCATGGTGTTGGTATTACGTCTTGTGGTTGGATATTTTTGTTCGAGCTCAAAGCGTCTTTGAATGCTTCAAGATACTGTTTTTAAATGCTCTCTCCCGATATGATCATATCACAAATGTATCGTCAAAAAAACAAATACGGCATATTTTTTTCATAGCTTATTTACCCAGGTGAGTCCCACTGAAGAAAAAATCTGCATAAAATATTAGAACAGATGTAAAACAAACAAACATTTCAACTAAATAAGATTACATATCTTTGTCGCAAGTGTTAGATAAACACATTTGAGGGATCAATGCTAAAAATATGTAAAAAAAATAAATACATGAACAAAAATTGTGGTTTACAGTGCACATTTGATGACCGTGACGATGTAGGAAAAACAGAAGAGCAACTTTTCCTTAGGTGACTAAGAATGGCCATAGAGATGTGGGAAAAAAGCGATCTGGTCAGATGTCATTCTTCATCATATTCTCGACAGGTGGGTGAGTGCATGTGTGTGGGGCACACCAAGAGAATGGCATAGGCCTTATTGCTTGACCCCTACAGTGAGGGGATCTGGTGACTCTGTTATGCTGTGAGGGGCATTTTGCTGGCATGGTCTGGGCCCACTTGTCCCCTTAGAGGGAAGGGTCACTGCAAATCAATACAAAGTTGTTCTGAGTAATCACTGTTACTCTATGATGAAACATTTCGATCTTGATGGGAGTGGTCTCTTCCGGGATGACAATGCCCCAATCCATAGGGCACAAGGGCTCACTGAATGTTTAATGAGTATGAAAATTAGGTGAATCATATGTTATGGCCTTCGCAGTAACCAGATGTCAACCCAATTGATAATTTTGGACCAACTTGTTAGACAGCTCCGCCACTTTCATCAAAACCAAGAGGGAATATCTTTTGGAAGAACGGTGTTACATCCCTCCAGTAAAGTTCCACAGACTTGTTGAATCAATGCCAAGGTGCATTTTTTATCTAGTAAAAATTGACCGTAAGAAACATTTAAAAAAATTGGAAGGCTCTTATCAACCTGGGAGTGGACAAAATAGGCTTGCTTTATGCAACTGTATTTATTACTGGAAATCAATCAATCAACACAAAACTAATATTGTCTAGACACCCTCACAAGTACTGCATTTAGCATAAAAAATATGCTAAAATCATAACATGGCAAATTCAAGCCTTCTAAATGTAACATTACGTAGGAAGATGACTCAGTAAGTTTCTCCAACCATGAAGGGTAGACTCCTTCGTCCTTCTGATAAGCAGTTATAGATCAGAGAGACTCCTTATAAGCAGGTCTGGTGCAAATTGGCTGCCGTGGCATCCCCCAGGTGGGTGCTTTACATTGGCGACTTAACTGTGAGCCCATAGTTTAGTGGTTGTCTTAAAAAAGCGCTCTATCAAGGGTAATCAATTCTAATTGCTTGTACACTATCAAGCGTGGTCTGCCACAAGCACTTTGCTTCAGTTTGAACTTCCGTTAAAAAAGTGTGTTTCGTTAGAATGAATTTGCATATTATGACTATTATGACAGTTATGACTTAAAGGAAAAATAGTAAACCTAATGTAAAAGCCTGGACACACTGTGCCTTCAATTGGCCGTCACCTCAGATGGGCGAGTCGCTTTGAGTCGGTCAAAATATCTGCATTAGAGACTCTCTGGAACGCAACATTCTGACAGCCCATTTAGGTATGCCTTTGCTCATGCACAGGAACAAGCGCAATCAGTTTGTCCGTCAAAATTAAAGATGCCATGATATTATTTGTACCTCTGGCATTGAATTGTTTTTAAGTATGGTGGAACCAAATACTAAATTTTTTTTTCAACTCACGTTCGCTACTTACTTCTGCTACGTGTAACTTAATTGCGTGCTATGATTTTCTGTATCCAACGCTTCTCAACAGTCAATGACTGATTCAGCATGTATAATCCTCCAGAAACAGTCGGTGGTTGGTGAGAATATCTACCGATTGATCCTGAGCTGTGGAAAACACAAAGGCGACGGCAGGACAACCTAATCCGTCTGGCTGTGTGTGCGATGTGTCCAGGCCTTAAGCATTCAACTGAGACTCTAATGCCTTCAAAAGATTGCCACTTTAATAAGACACATTTTCTGGCCTTTCACATGATTCTTATTTGACTCTACTTTAAGTTTTTGAACATTTTGACTGGATTTTGAACTTGTTGACAGGTCTTTTGCGATCTCCTGTTGCCCAACAGTAATTCTTTTGAATGCCTCTATTCAGCAAGGTGTTAATTTACAGCCATCCTGGAAGTAGGAAGGACTAAAGATGGATTTTATGACCTATCCTAGGAGGGACTCGGGAGTGGCTCTCAACAAAGTGGGCCTGGACTGCGGTGATCTAAAGCATAGTAAACTGCTGCTCTGCTTTACCTTCTTTGACCCAGAAAATCAATCACTTCCCCCTGCCTGACCAACATATGATTCTACACTCACACTCTCTTTATGTTGCCCTAAAGTACCCTGGAGTTAGAATTGGCCTGGAAAGCAGGCCTACATGAGAAGTATAATACGTAAAGTTTCCATGGTAAAAATCGTATTCATAGAAACCAATAAAACACAAGCTTAATATAACAAGGTTCCCTTGCAATTCGGTAAATTTTCCGATCTATTGACAAGCCTCTGTGCTGGTTAAATAAAGTCTACGCCAAATGCAATGACAAGTTAAGTGTGATAGAGACACATTTGTAATATGTTACTCTTCTTAAAGTGTCTGCTTTTTGATATAAACAATCTGGGGAGTAGGCTGGGGCAGTGTATAAACTCACTCTTAAAGAATTAATGTTAAAGTGTCAAAATACAACAATGGAAATGTCAATGTATGGCATAATTCTAGTGTTCCACCTTGTGTTAAACTAAGTTTAAAGCCATGTTATTTGGTTATAACCAAACTTAAATTAAAAGCATGTTATTTGGTTAAGAAAGCAATTCTAGATTCTTATATTGGTGCCTACTGTTTATTGTTTAATATCATCCTGATCTTACTCAATGAAAATGGTTAATGTTTAGTCTACACTCACAACGTGGTGAGGCTGTCTTTATACTGTTGCTCCTGGTCTCAGCAGGTTTTTTCTTTGCAAGCATCGTGGAGTGTCAGTGTGGGATCTATTTGCAGAAGCACCTTGGCTGGAGTCTGTTGCACACCTGGTGCCAATCGCTGTACATGAGTATAGGATTGGTGACAGGAAGAGGCAGGGATTTCCTCCCACTGCAGGAAAGCTATGTCAGATTTGATGCCTCATTGGAGTACAGTAATCTGTCAAGGCTTATAGTAGCAGGGATACTATAAGGGAAGGTCAAAAAACTTTAACACCTCCTGCTGCTGGCCGCAAACAACTCTTTAAGCCAATACAGCAAAACAGAATGGTCTGTATTTATGTTTCAAGTGAAAAGTTTCATATAAAATATTTGACAAAGTGATATCAATATTTGCACATATAAATCACAGAAGATTACTTGACCGTTACAAAGAATGTTTTTTGGTTTATGACCGGCAGTTTTTCCTGAAAGGTAGGTACCTCCCCAGCATGGCTCACACTATTGATTTGGCTGTTTGGACAGGAACAAGCAGAGTTGGCAGACTGGGAACTTTTATTGTGTTGTGTAACTAGTACCTTGGAGTATGGAGTATGCTGTCATGCGTATCCGGTTGCTAGAAAGGTTTCCTTTCAGATTTTTCAAAAGGCCTCTAGGCTGAAGAATAGTGTTTTCCTTGTGTTGCTCCTGTCTAATGTTTGAATGTATAACTCGCATCCAAAAGACAATGCAACGATGGGCGAGTTTTCACATCAAGGTGCTCAGAGCTCTTTATTTGTTATTTTGTTTGTGTGTGTGTGTGTGTGTGTGTGTGTGGGGGGGGGGGGGGGGGGGCAAAAAGAAGCATGCTTTCTTTGTCCTTTTTGTAGTTTGCTGGAATTGACATGGGATATGGGCAGAGTTACACCTGCATGGGACTGATAGAACATATGATTGTATGACATGCCCTTCAGAAAGTAGATTTCTCACAGGAGAGTATTTTCTTTACTAAATTCGACCACGTTCAGTTTTAGAAGCGAATTAACTAGAGCTTCCAAGCCGAAACTGTGTTGCTATTTTATCACTTCAGAGAAAAGGTTCTGTGTCATTATGGACTTTCAAGCTCTTGCATCATAGCACAATATTTATGAAAGAAATGAATGTCCACTCGTATTTTCATTTTAATAGGCTAGGGTTAGCAAGTTAAGTCTGTCGTGGCTTCAGAATTAAAGCCAATGACTGCTTGTGCACTAACGTTACATTTAAGTAAATAAAGCAGTTTTACGAGCTTAAATGCAGTCTGTATTCGCTATGTGCACATGCTTAGGCCTGCACATAATACTCAGAATATCTGAAGTAAAAACAGGACAGGCCCTTTCATACTTGTATTAAGGTAAAATAATAATAAAAGACAGGAAGACCCATTCAAACGTGAAAATATACACACACTTAATTAATATGATTTTTGTGAAGGAGTGATTGACTGTTTATCCACTGCTATTAATTGAGCAAATCTTGTTCCCAAAATGGCTCTGCAAAACCTCTTGATATTTATTGCCGCTTTATCAGGAGCACATTATGTGAGATTTGTGTGGATCCTATTGCAGTTTGTCCCTGGTTTGAGCTCAAGTAGGACTTATCTATGCATCATGATAAGGGCGACTCCCCACCTCCACCGTTTAGGGCCCTTGCACTGAGGAATTTCACTGGCTGCATTTTAGTATGAGCGCTAGGGCAGACATGGAAAGAATATAACACTTCTCACTGAGGCAACAACCTAGGTCAAACCTGCTTGATGCTGGGGTAAATTGGTTAAATCAAGTTATCTGAATGTGGTTTGCACCCCAGTCACAGCCTGGTGTTTTCTGGGGACCGTCACGGCTGAGTAATAAGGACGTGGGGTACTCCTCATTGCCAATCGAGGAACCACACTGGTTAAGATCGGTGGAGCAGCAGTATGAGTTAAACAGCATTAGCTGAAGGTCCATACACAAACTACAACAGTGATATACGATATTCCTCGGACACAACTTGTTGGAACCCCAACCGAAATGATAGAGCTTTTGTCCTGGGGGAAACCAGATAAATAGATACTTATATATGGGTTTGTAAAAAGTATTGTTTGAAGTCACTCACTCACTCATGCTTGCCATTACAAGTATTTACACAACAGAACATTCCTCTTGTCAGAACTTCCACATAGACTGAGCCATACATTGCATTTGCAACAACATGTTTTGAAGTCTTCCAAGTATTAATGGTAAAATTAACGACATTGTGTTCCCTTTTATCGTTTATTAATAGAACGTTTACTGTTCACATTCATTATGGTCCCAGTCAGCTTTTTACCTCTGTATCAGACACTTTACTACAGTACATTTGACTGGTTTTCTGGCACAGCAAAGAATTCTGATTGTGGTTTATCAACACCGTCTCCAATGGCCATTTTCTTTCTTCATTCCACATATACTGTGGAATGGCTGAAAATGTAACGTTATTGGTTTAAATCTTTTACAAAATGATGCTGCAATAGTATTGGTGCATAGGCAGATGTCACTATTCAGGAAGAATCCAGATAATTAGACTTTTGCACAGCTCTGTGTTTTACATTCTACAATTACATTAATTTCACTTTCTTTACTACAGTCACACTCTGGTCATCGGAAAAGGAGCAAAGGATGTAGGGAGAGAATGACTGAGGGAGGAATTACGAGGAAGGGAAGGATGGAGAGAGGGCAACATTTGGCTCATGACTCTCAGGAGGAGCGTCTTACATGATTTTATTTTGACAGACGGAGAGTCACGAGGTTGGAAGCATATACAGTATGTGTGCGACTGGACTTCAGTGATGCCCAAGAGTTAGTCCGTGTTTGTGCAGTGCTGCTGTTATTCAATTTGGAATACACACCGTAAACCTAATTATGCAATGTTCTGTTAAAATTGCATTGACACTCATGAATAAACTGATTTAATTGGAGCTGCAGAGAACCCCTGGTGGTGAAAGTTGTGGAAGACTTACGCCTAGATTGAATTTAGCATTAGCTTAAATTAACATGTCATTTATTCATATTTTTTTGAACCGTTCAATTAAATGTTTGTTCTCATGTAACCATAATCTGTTAAAGTAATTTTTGTTGGTTCATAAGCTGAACAATAAGTGATTATTTTATAAGCTAAGCTTTGCTTGGGGCCTGACATTTCTGCTCAAATCATCTGTTTGTTGGACCATATACAGCGATAGACTTTGCAGTCTTTTACCCCACCAAGCTCTGACATCTGGAGTTTTAACACACAAGTCTGCGTGACCCAGCCAACTAGGGAAACACAGGAACTGTTTGTGCACTTTCCCCGAGGGACTGGGAGCCAAAAAGAACGTACCAAATCAGTCTTTCTGGGCCAGGCCTGTTATGAAAGAGTGGGTGTTGTGGGTGATGGTTGAGTGTACAACCAGCCACATCCTCTCCCTCCAAACCAAAATATAGCTCCACTACAGGCCCAGCGCGTTCATCTCTCACTACTTCAGCTTCCCTTTCAGGCAGCTAGCCTTTTGGGAGAGGCCTTGGTTGGATTGGAGCTAAACATTTCTTAATTATGTTAAGGAACGGAACTAGACTCTGATGCCCTAAACAGAAACCATGTACTGTTGTATGGACAAACCTGAAGTAACAATCATTGACCATTGTTTAAATGACTTGTCTATTAATGTCAGCAATGCTTAGGATTAGTAAAGCCCTATCTCCTCTTTTCAGCCTTTTCTTGTAGAGTGTTCTCTTTTCGACACATGATACCAATTTAGCAACATAAAAGAATAGTGG
Organism: Aplochiton taeniatus; assembly: GCA_017639675.1. Classification (NCBI taxonomy): domain Eukaryota; kingdom Metazoa; phylum Chordata; class Actinopteri; order Galaxiiformes; family Galaxiidae; genus Aplochiton; species Aplochiton taeniatus. The sequence goes on from CM030188.1 coordinate 14,368,623, forward strand.
ACACTAAATAAAGTTGTTTTCACAGTTTGTCTTCCTGAAAATTTCCCTCAATGGAGAATGGTATGTGGAGCAGAAAGTGAACAATAGGTGTTAACTTTAGGAAGTTATCGTTTAGAACCTTAAGAGTTCGTTAAAACATCCAACCCTTTTCTGTTTTGACCAAACTGAAAATGTTATTTTAAAACTGTCAGTGAGTGAAATGCACTTTATGAAATTAATGTATCCATCCTTTCTTTCTCTGTAGAATTTTAAGCAACAATAAAATCCAAGAACTGAGAAATGGGTCCTTCATCGGGCTGTCTACTTTGGAAAGATTGTGAGTATTATTGTTTTCATTTTTTTTTTTGCAATTTAATAGAACTGTTTTAATAACATACTTTATACATACTCATTGTATGTTTGAATGCAATAGGAAAATTAAAAAGAAGTTACATAATATATATCTTAGTTTTTGCTGCAGGGGAAGTTGTTTGAGCTCTCAGTAATTCCTCTCCGGTGGGTATTTCATGTCTGTGTACAGCGAGGTATAATACAGGCCCCACTGGTTTACTTTAGAACAAATTTTTATTTTTGACCTTGATTTTGCATTAGCATAAATAACATAAATTCTCAGCAAAACACTTTCAATGACAAAGACGTATGGCTAAACATATGTTGGCTTTATCTTATGCCAGTGGAGCATCCAGGTCATACAGTGCTGGGAGGCATCTTGCACTTAGCTTATGTTAGCATTAACAAGTGAAGAAGAGGGGACCAGCACTTGGGAGGTCTAATTTTAGATATTGCCACCAGGGTTGACTATTATGTGTGCAAGAGTTGCTCTTAACATATGTGAGATAGCATTATTAGACTGACCCAGCCTTGTCCCCAGTATTGTATGAGGTTTAAACTGGCCTCAGTAATGTTTCTGTTTATACCAAAAGAAAAAAAACTTGTGTCTAAAGGCTTGATAAAGTCAGTGTTTTTAGGATAGCGATGGTTAAAACGATCCATTTCTAGAATCTGGCTTCAAAGTTGACTTTTTACTTTGAGCCTAAGAAAGAATTAACTGGTGAGAAGGATTTTAAAAGGAAAGAAAACTAGTGAGAGCAGTAGACAATTCCCCTTTAATATCTCAACAAACAGTGTAGACACTTATTTAGGTGGTGAATTAGCTGCTCTGTCAAAATTAAATGCATTTGAAGTAAATGTGAGAACCAAGGAAAAAGGTACACTTGCTTTGACTTTTGGGTTTGGAATGCTATCGTCCCAAGTTTCCCCTGAGATCCCAAGGAAATGCTTTGGGCCTGTGTGTATTAGTAATAGTGCGAAGGTGATTTGTCATTCTGGAACGCTTCACTCAGATGAAGTAACCAGACCGTTAATAGCGTCTAACCGAGGCTACAATAACACATGGCTGCATTGATCAGGAATTATAATGGCGTATATGCTATGTTAGTGGTAAAGGTTTTGAAAAGAAAAAAAAGCTCTTTTAACGTAAAACCTTGGTACCAAAACTAAGCAGCTTATGCAAGATTTCTTTAAAAAAAAATGTATTCTGGGAAGCTATTTGTTTTTTATCTAAACTTCTGATGTAGTGTTTACCGTTTAACGGATACCTGTCTAGGGCCCAGGAGGTATCTATACAAACTGCAATACCTTTTAAATAGATACACAGTCGAACTCGTTGATAGAGTTGTCTTTCTAAAGAGTGCATCTAAGTGGAGTAGCTCCTCCAACTACAATGCCTTGTCCAATAATGTGCATTATTTGAATCACTTTGCGTTGTAAAGAATCCTTTGGAGTGTTATAAACATAATTTATGTTGCCTCAAACATAAGCGTAATGACAGACGCAGCCAAATACAGGTAGAAAAAAGAAGAAGCGAGTGATTCAAAAAACGGCTTGTTATAGTTTAACCCGACAGACTCCTGACAATGGTTAGGGTTTATTTTAACCTAACAGACTCCTAAGGCTAGAATGCAGTCTGATCAAGCTCATGGGAAATATTGTCTTACAAGGTTTTATTTTCATTTGGAAATAGGTTCATGTTTCTGAAGGAATAAATCACTAATATTTAATATGAACTCTTAAAGCTGCAGTACGTAAGTTACATTTTCTAGCTAACTATATGTATATTTTTGAAAAATTCTTATGTTATTCTGTACCTCATGGCAGATATCAATAAAACAAATGCTCTGATAGAAGATGACTGCCCTACGCCCTGCATTCAGTCTCTCAAAAATATTTGGAGGCCTGATAAGTTACCTCGTGTGCACACTGCTGTGCAAAAGCACAGTTGTATCGGAGCATTTTAACTTAGCGTTAATCAAGCTCACTCACTTCAAGGAGCGCGCAGGCATGTGTGAACACCATTTGAAGGGGAGGGACTTGGAAGAGGGAAAGCAGGGATTAGAGACTCAGGAGGTTGACTTTTTTGGCTGTGGTGTTCAAGTTCTTGCTCAGTTTTGCCCGGTTCTCTAGATCTGCCTACTGCACCTTTAATAGTCACACCGTAATATCAGTTTCAGTGGTGCTTCAATAGCGCTAGTGTGAACACCCCACCCCTCACAGAGGAAGGTTGGAACATAGATCTCATGGAATCTTTAATCAACACCCCTGTCCAAGTTTTTGTCACTGCAAATGGGATAGGATTTTAGCTTTACTCATCCCCCCTTTATGGTATTGCTCAGTACCCCTTGTTCTGCAGAACCCAACCAGGATATAATATGTAAGCTAGATTTGATGCTATGTGCAGTCATTCTCTTAATAAGTACCGTAGTGTTTTAGACTAATTTCACAAGACTAGCACTGGTTTTGAATGTTGAAGTATCCAAACATGCTACCTTCTCTTCATATTGACTCCCATATTAAAGAGACATCAATTCCATCCCAGCATTTGGATGGATTTTGCTAGCAGCCCTGCCTGACCCAAGGGGCAAAATTAAAAGTGAAAAATAAATAACGTATATAATTGCCTAATGATAAGTAATTTATGTATTTAGATTTGCTTCTATTGAAAAACCTTGGTATTTTACACAAAAACTCTCTACAGAACAGTTGCCGGTACAGTAAAAAAAAAAAAAAAGCTGCCGTTGTCCATCTACATCTCGCTCCTAGAAGTCTTTAAAAATTATTCCTGGTGGCCAACCTTTTACAGCATGCCATGTCCGTTTAAAAACAGTCTGGGGTTTGCCCCCTGGGTATGAGGAGATAAACGGAGGCAATCGCACTCTGCAAGTGTAAACAGCTTTGATCCTCCCTCACGGATGAAGCCTATGAGGGACCTCTCTACCCCTTTTGTATACGGCCTGTCCTTCTAACTTGGTTTTCCTTTTTATTATTTACCCCAGCTACATCAGAAATGCGCTTCCATTGTGCTTTCTACCACCCTAGCCCAGCCTCTCCTGCTACGAAGCATTCTGACTTGCTTTGTCATTGTAATGAAGCCAAGCTGAGGCCGGAGGTGTCGACTGCACAATTCACAAGCACAATGCTAGACTGAAGCAGAAGTGTCTGCCCCTCCTAAACTTTTCCTTCACACCCTCTCCCTTTTTCCTTCTTTCTCCCCTCAAACGAAAGTCAACAAAAAGAAAATGAATTCTGCTGCTTTGTTCTGTCTTTCATTCATTGAGACACTCAGTCGTGCCTCAACGTCTCTCCCTCATTCTTTAGACCCTCCCATTTTCCTTATTTCCCCCCTTAGTCGGTGTCAACAAAAAGTGATACTCTTCCTTCCTTCCTTCCTTCCCCCTGTCTGTATGGGGGACAGTGGTGGGCTTATGAAGGTGCAGCTGCCTGCAATGGGCAGTCAGGGGGGAAGTGATAAGCCCTCTACAGAGCTTGCCGTGAAATCATATGGTAAATGTGGAGGCAGCCATGTTTTGTCAAGGCCAAAGTGTTCTTGCATAGAAATGAGGCCAACACAATCCCTACTATCTGCCACTGCCATACAGAAGTATGGAACTAAGTTAAACACTGACATCTGTCAGCCCCCACAACTAACACAAAACATGGAACTTAAATGTAAAGGGACCATTGTGTTTTGATATTGGACAAGGGTTGTCGATTTTTCGAAAGAGTAGGAGTTCAAGAAAATTAATTCTGCTGTTAAAGCTTTTGTTTGTTGAAATACTTAAGAGTAATCTATTCAGGACCATACCAATACTAACTATAGTAATACAAAAAATACTAAGTTTAGTTTAGCTATTTAAAGAATGAAAAGGTCAGACTTATCTTTCATTGAGCGGAAGTGCTATGGTGGATTTCATAGGTGGCATAGTAGAAATTAAGATGGACATTATTTTTTATTGGAGCTTACTTTCATGCGGTCTTATAGAAAGGAGTCATCCATCACTCTGTTCCACACTGGACACTCAATTAAATCAGTCAGGTTTTAGTCCTCTCTGTTGAATTTATCACTTTGATCCCAGAGTAGGAAGTAAAATTGTATATTGCCTGAAACTATCCAAATGAGTAAAGTATCTTTTCTTGATTCAAGTGTAATATAATGTAAAGTTACTTTATTTCTGCAGGTTTAAAAAGCATGCCCGCTTCATCCTCTCATATTGAGGACTAAATAAGTACAGTTACAATAGTTTCCCAATATTACATTTTCACCCAGTTCACAGCAATTGCTCTAATACCCCAAGCGATTGTTAGGGTATGAAATCAGACGTTTTTATCCAATATTGTCTATTTTAATATTGCAAGCAGACATGGCATGTTAGGAGAAGTAGAAAGGTTCCAGGTCGTTGTTTGTTTTTTGAAACTTGAAACCTGTACAGATTAAAATAAGTTACTCCACTTTCATCCACATTTCAATATATTATAAGATATTTTATTTTACTTAAAATCTTTTATTTCTGTTATCTTGTACAATAGATGTTTTTTATATTTTGTATTTTTACTCCAGAACATGCAGCCCTTTTGTAATTAGACAAATGAGTAAATACATGTAAAACATTCTCCCAAACCTTAACAATTGAGGTAAAACCTATGAACCTAGGGCAGGTTTAAAGATTAATGACAAGATTTGGTCATTAGTGAACTGTTAAACCGTGAGATGTTTAATTTTCTTAAACCTAGCAGATGACAGGGACCAGCCCCGTCATGGTACCTAGCAGACTATTCAAGGCACTGTGGAAAATGAGCGGTGTTTGCCAGCTGCAGCTACCCTCCCAAAACACATGAAATGGCATAATCTGGAAATGTTTTTGCAAGCCATTTTTGTGCAAATGTTGTCAATTAAATTCCAGTGAGAACAAGGCACCTAGCAACAACATTGTGTCAGTAGAGTCCATCACTCCCCTTCACAGGTGGTCAGGAGTTCTGTGCAGTGCTTTTGTCTCTTCTAAGTCGTCATACGTTTTTCCCATCACCTTTTCATTTCTCTCTCAACACCCCTCCCCCGAAAGCCAGTTCTGTTAGTACACTTCAAAAGCTACGGCTAGAAATAATAGTTTTCTTTCTCTCCCCTACCCTATGAAGTCACTGACCCCCCCCCCCCCCCCCCAGTCCAACCCCCTACCAGCCCACAGATAACCGCTCATCAACATCAAACAGGCCGCTTTTGTGCAAGCTCAGGTGGCTACCTGCAAGTCTCTTCAAACCCAGCCCTGTAATGAGTGACTCGCTAGTGCCAGGCATTCTGCAATGTCTGGCTTTGAACATTGCCAGGATTGGTAGAACCCTGTGTGTGTGTGTGTGTGTGTGTGGGGAGGAGGGGGGGGGGGTCATGTCATGTCTGTCCACACAGCGTATAATAAGTCCTCATTGATTTGAGGGGCGTTTTTACTTGCAACAGGTGTCTGAGTAACTGGCCCAAAGTAAGTAGGAGGGCTGCAGTGTCTTCAGTTCTATATAGTGGAACATGTAAGGAAGATGGTATAGGGCATGGGTTTCCAACAGTCAAATGGTCTAGAACTGTCAGGCTCACCTTGTGTCAACATGAAACACTCACCGTGCCAATGTTTTTCACGTTTCTGCCTACTTTTGAATTTCATAAATCAATATTCAAGCAATGCCCTTTTTTGTTCCCAGTTTTTGTGAAGACCTATCTTAGTAGATTGTGTATGCAAATACTAGATTATTTCCAAATACTTGCTGCTTGATAGTTCCTTGTTACTAGATGTAATGACCCTAATAGGTGGTGAGATATTTTAAATACTCCCTGCTTAATACTTTCTTGTCGCTAGATGTAATTGACCCTAATAGGTGGTGAGGCATTTGAAATACTTCCTGCTTGATACCTTCCTGTTACTAGATGTAATGACCCTAATAGGTGGTGAGGCATTTGAAATACTTCCTGCTTGATACTTTCCTGTTACTAGATGTAATTACACTCGTAACTGGGGATGTATTTGAAGTGTTTAACTCAAGAAAGCATGTAGAAACATGAGGCTAGCTGATTAACATTCTCTCTAACTTTCACAGGGACATGAAAAACAACATCATCAGCCGCATCGAACCAGGGACCTTTCTGGGACTGCTTGCGCTCAAGCGACTGTGAGTATTTGTGTGGTTGTGACCCTTATGATGAATCTGTTTTGTATTGTCTGATTGTGTCTGTTTTGTGAGACCTGTTACTATGGTGCAGTAGCTATATCCAGCCCTCTTTTTCTATTCTAGTCAGGCTGTAGGTTTAGCTGGCTGGTGTCTCTAAGGGCCTGCTGTAAAGTAGTTTTCTATTCCTACCACTCTGAAAGGGCCCTTTGGGCTCCTGCCAAAGACCACTCTGGACTGCATGAAGCGCTATCCGCTTTCAGACAGGGTAAAGGGGGACAGGGATGTGTGTGTCTGCGTGTGCGTGTATGTGTGCGCGTAGGTGTGTTTGCATGAGAAAGTATTTTTTTTGTTGTGTGTGTGGGGTTGTCAAAGAGTTGGGTGTATGTGCAAGTGTTTGCGTAGCACAAATTGGAATTGTCAAATACTATCATATGGGGTGCCAACATAACCTATCATGAACTATGTTCATTTAATCTTTCATTTTTTTGTACTGTTTTGATAGCAGATGTTAGTGCAAACATCTTATGGTCAGTCTGTGAAATGTGTCATGCATGAGCCTAAACTATGCTGTGTATGAGTAATGTAATATAATACTTGATATGGAAATGTTCCATTTTGTTTAATACAATGTTGATCAATTATAACTTGAAAACATCCTGTAACATGGAATAAGAGCAATTATTTGGGGAGGTACAGTATGTGTTAAACCCTGATTCGGTGTAAAACCGAATGGAACTGGTGGTTACTATTGGAATGCATGCCCACATACCCACCTCTGCCCTACTCAGCATCTGGAAAGGCAAGGAGGACATGAGAATAGGAGTTCTGCTCATCTCTTGTCTGACCCAGTCACGAACTAAAACCCTGTACAAAGGTTTAATGTTCTCCCTCTTTTCCAGTCACCTCTCCTGCCTCTCACCAATCTTGAATTTCTCCCATCGGCCTTGGGAGTCGAAGACCCACAATAAATTCTTAAAAGAACCACATTTCATGAATGTTTTTTGTGACAAAGCAGTATGCGCTCCAATCATTCCTTCACAGAAGAGTAGTAGAAATCATTGGAAACTCAAGACTACCATGACATACATATGTTCTGTAAACTTTTGACCAAAACTATATATATATATATATATATATATATATATATATATATATATATATATATATATATATATATATATATATATATATATATATATATATATATATATATATATATATATATATACACACATATATACATATATCCATCCATCCATCCATAGACAGTGTTTTTAAACCCAAGGGGCCTGTGGTGTGGGTTGGAGAAGTTGTAATGGTCTTGTGTAAGAGCCAAATGGGTAGGCCAACTATAGCTACTAACCTCTTCTGCATAATGCATGCATGCATATACACTTTTTCTCTTTAAATTAGCAAAGCCACTTTTTCTATGATATCGTTTCATGCACACAAACAGAATCCCATTTTCCACAGCCACACCCTCCCACTACACTGAGCATTCCACCAACAGCTGAACACTTGTCGACTCGGACTTACAACACACGGCTATTTTTGCATCCGCTCCTATCATGACCACTCCACTTGTTGAAGTGCTGCTATCTAGGTTTTCATATGCGGGAAGCTTGAGGTTAAATCAGCAACTGGTACAAGTCTACTACGACCATTTTATGTGGAGAAAGCACAGACACAGGGCAAATAAAGTAATGTTTTGGTGTTAAGAGCTTTCCGCCACGGTTTCTGCCAAGACGTGTCTGAAATTACTAATATGAATACGCATAACACCAAGACACAGGATGGATAATTAATAATAATGGCAGTCATCTTCCAACCCATTAGCTGGAGTATTATCTCCTTGTATATTCTCTATTTGAATAAGCAATTCATTCAATCAGAAAGCATAGCATGAACCCTATCCCCCTATACCTACTTCTGCAACACACACACACACACACACACACACACACACACACACACACACATTAACTACAAGATTATCCTCAAAGTGCCGGCACGACTTGGCAAGCAAGCTAGAGGCACCTCTTTTTCTGTCCAAGCGGAACGAATAACCTCACACTGAAAATTCCCTGGCTGCCACCTAAGGATCCACAACAATAATTAAACAAACACTTGGATGTTGGTGTATGCTCCCAGAGTATTTTCGAGGTTTTCCATTTTCGTGCATTATGCTACCGTTGACAATCAATAGGACTTCTGTTTTGCGGGCTCAGGTGGATTCCCAGCCGCGTAATGTGGGATAACCTCTAGGGATAAACATACTGTTCTACTTAAGGCTTTATTATTTTGATTGGACAGAAACGGACAGCATGCCAACAATCACCAATGATGGACTATACACTACAGAAGGAAGTGGGCAGTGTGTCCATCTATGGACCACCTTTATCCTTATTTGTTGGTGCTTGTACCATTCCTCCCCAAGACACGTCCTTAAGTAAACTGTGATATCTCACAAAGGGCCATCTATCAAAGACACCTCATCTCGATCCTTTCCAGAAACACAGTGCTAGCCAAAGTTAAATCGCACGCACTTTTGATAGCGTTGCTATTGATCCGCTGAGATGAACCGCCGTGGGAGTGTTTCTGCAGCTTTGATGTTAAGCTGCCGCCCCGAGACAAACGCAGACATCATAGCAAATTGCGAGCAAATCACAAGCCCTAACATCAGACACAACTGGAATTCCAATTGTAAGCCTGTCAAATGATCCTGTGCATTTTAATACCTTGGTCTTGGACAATGTTTTCATTTTGGTAACTTAAACCTAATTGTCTTAAAAACCTACATATGCTAATCTCAAGGTTGCTGATGCCTTTCTCTTTGTGCAATTTTCAACTGTGATGGAGTGAAACTCACATTGGATTTGATAGAGCATGCAAACATAAAATGTATCCCTGTTTTTTGTGTTCCCTACAGTGACTTGTCCAACAACCGCATCGGCTGCCTAAATGTGGACATTTTCAAGGGCCTTACAAGCCTGGTTCGACTGTAAGTGCTCTCTCTAGCTAATGCATTGTTGAAACAAACTTTTCGCTTTGAAGTTGCACTATTACATATCCCGTTAATGGCCCCTATCCATCACCGCATTGTCAAAAGTGATTTTTCAAGTTGTTTGCAGGTGTCACAGAATCTACAACTAGCCTATTAGATACAGTTTCATAAGGTTCTCCTGTCTTCTTTGACTGTCTTCGTTTGCCCTTTATAATGACATCCATAGACTGTAGCAGTCCAATGTTTGGCTCTAGCAGCCCAAAAGCAATTGCCCTGCTCAGAGCACCAGAAAATGATAGCATCTGCTGGGAGATCAGCATATTACCCATGGTTGCCCTCCAGGGGCTTTGTGCAACAGCTGCACACATTACCACGAGGCTTCTTTTTTTTTTTTTGCATTGAAATGTGAGAAATGAGATCATCAATGACATCTCCTCAGTGACCGTCTGCTCGCTGTGGGGATGGTGTGCTCTGACATTTGGAAATGATTTATAGAATCATCAACTATGATTTGTAACCTTCATTTTGGATGTTGTTGCCTTTTCAGGAACCTATCAGGAAACATGTTCTCATCACTGGCACAGGGGACTTTTGACAGTTTAATGTCCTTGAAGACATTGTAAGTAGGACTTCCAGTGAAGGTCAATGTGCTGTCATATCTTATAACAATGAGTGTTGTGCCAGCTGAAAAACTCTTTATCTAACATTATGTAACAAAATTACCTGATTATCAAACAATGTAATCTGTTTAATATGTGAAAATAGACTAATTTGATTCATAGCTGAGTATTAAACTGGCGTGTCCCTTTGTATATATCACATAGGTTATTGACATTGGTTGTTCAAATATATGAAGCTACAGAAGAACAACCCACCCCCTCTGTCTACCCGTGTTTCTCCTCAGAGAGTTCCAGACCCCCTACCTGCTGTGTGACTGTAACCTGCTGTGGCTGCTTAGCTGGATCAAAGACAGGAACATCGGGGTGAAGGACACCAGGTGTTCCTACCCCCGCTCCCTGCAGGGCCAACTCATTACCTCTGTCAAGCCGGAGCTCCTCACCTGTGGTAGGCACAACTACATCCAGTAGCCCACCGACCTACACCGCCATCTTATCTTTTCAAGTCAAGGGCAAGTGTCTTAAGGTGAGGCACAAATATACAGTCCAAATACAGACGTAAACATGTTTGTAGGCCATTATTTAAAGTAAAGGTACCCACAGTAGGCCAATAATCGATGCCATATTCACCAAGACGCCGATATGTAGGCACTATTGGCTGTGTGCCCTTCTTTCAGACAATGTAGACATTAGTTGCAACAACGGGTTCGGAATTAATTGATTATCGTATCGAGGTTTTAATTGTATTAAAATCATTCTAATACACATACAGTGATCCTTAGCCTCTTTCTTTCCTGGGGATGAGTGTCGTTTCCCTAACAAGGAGAGTTAAACAACGACCCAGTAGAGAAGGGCTCAGCAGCACAGAGAGGTGGAGCCTTTGATTGTGGTTGGCTCTAATCAGTTTGGCACTCGTCACCGTGTGGGGTTATGAAATACATGACACGCTGTTAGCACTCAGTAGTGACTACCAAATGGTAACGCCATAATCCCTCCTGGTGTCCACTCGTTAAATTGCTCCCATGTTCAGTGTACGTGACATAACACACAACTAACGCTTGTTTAAGACATTCCTAGAACCTTCAGTAAACGTCCAGTACTAAACCTTAATGTCAATTTCATTGCCTCAGGCTCGGAAAACCTCCAACCCGTTTCTTTGCCCCCCCCCCCCCCTCAGATGCACCCCTGGAGCTGCCCTCCTTCCAGCTCACGCCGTCCCAGCGGCAGATAGTCTTCCAGGGCGACAGCCTGCCCTTCCAATGCCAGGCGTCCTTTGTGGCCGAGGACATGCAGGTGCTGTGGTACCAGGATGGCCGCATGGTGGAGCCGGATGCGGCCCAGGGGATCTTCATTGAGAAGAGCATGGTTCAGAACTGCTCCCTTATCGCCAGGTCCGTGAATACAATACAGTGGTCGTCCTATTGCTTTGACTGAGTAGTTTGTAGTCGGTGGTGAAGAGGCCAAGGCCAAGCCGCCTCCTCCTGTTACTTTGACATTCTAGCCATGAATAGTCTCTGTATAATGCCTTGAGAAAAACACACACTTTGTTTGGATTGCAATGATGGTATCCTATGACAACATATTATTTTCCTTTTCCTCATTCCTGTTTGAATTTGCATTTGAATGACCTTTTCCCTCCCTTTTTCTTCAGTGCGTTGACCATCTCTAACATCCAGCCTGGCTCCACGGGAAACTGGGAGTGCAGGGTCCGGACTAGCCGAGGCAACACCACTAGGACGGTCCACATAGTGGTTCTAGAGAGTTCTGCCAAGTACTGCATTCCCGACAGGGTTTCTAACAACAAGGGAGAGTTCAGGTCAGCCCAAACATACCGGTGTTTAACATTGTCCTTGATCAAAAGTTAATGGTTTTGGTGAACTCTGTGTTAAACTCTCTGTAGTAAACAATTCAAATTTGATTTCATATTGCTACATACTTCAGAAAAGTAAAGGTAGTTAAAACGTTATTTTGTGACTGAAAAAAACAGTTGCAGTGGCATTATAATATAACACCATGGCACCCCCTAGTGGTGGAATGTAATAAAATGGCACATGCCAAAAAAAAAATGTAGTCATATTACAAAACAATTTTTGGTTCAACAAAACTATATGCTAAACTATCACCTAATGTGGTACTGTTTTGAGGCTGTGTAATTTCTTGTAAAATTACAAAGTGTAATTTTGTAAGTCATCCGTTCAATGAGTCCTTCAATATGTCCAGCATGTGGTCAGAGCACCACTTGTTATAAACCCCACTCTGCTAATTCATCCACCAGGTGGCCTCGTACCCTAGCCGGCATCACAGCCTATCTGCCCTGCAACAGGCTGGCCTCCGGCGGGGGCCTCTACTCGGGCAGCTCAGGGGACGAACGGCGGGCCTGGCGGCGCTGTGACCGCGGGGGGCTGTGGGCAGAGGAGGACTACTCTCTCTGCCAGTACCAGAAAGACGTCACCCGTGTCCTCTATATCATTAACCAGGTAGGCGATGCTACACCAGCATAGGGGCCTGGATGGGGATCAAATGGAAAGTAACTCACTGGTCATTATGGGTGGACGTTCTCAGTACTAGCAATACCCAAAGCACTGACTCTGGATCGTTTACTTTCTCTTCACATGTTGCCTTTCTAAGTAAGGTGATCTATTTTACTTTGTTTGTAGAGAAACATAACGTGTTTTGGGCCAAATACAGACAAAATAATCAAATAATATGTCTACCAAACTTTGTGTGTGTGTGTGTGTGTGTGTGTGTGTGTGTGTGTGTGTGTGTGTGTTTGCGTGTAGATGCCGCTGAACCTGACCAATGCAGTGACTACAGCTCGCCAGCTTCTTGTCTACACTGTGGAGGCCTCCAGCTTCTCCGATAAGATGGACGTCATCTTTGTGGCTGAGATGATCGAGAAGTTTGGAAAGTTTGCAGAGAAGTTCAAAGACGTAAGTAATTTTTTTTGCCACAGAGCTGTTTTAGATCATTCTATTTCAGTGTATATAATTGCAAGTCTGCGCTGAGAATAGTATGTCCCCTATATAGAGCAGTTAGTTGTAGTGGTCACACAGGTCTCGCCAAAGGGTCAGAGCAAAACTTTTGATCTAAATTGCAATCGTTTTTTTTTATGACAGAGAACTGTAAACTACGCAGTGGACTCATGAGTTTGACAGACAATCGCTGGGTTTATTAAAGTGGACCATGCGTATGGCTTGATGGCAATTTGAATGGCATGTGTAGGGTCAAAACCAGGTGCGATATTGATTGTATGCCAAGACCAAGCCAATCCAACAATAGTCCATACTTTTCGAAACACTAGTGTTGATAAGTTAGTTGGACCCCTGCAGAAAGGATCGAGAGACTCCACTGTGCCTTAGGCAGACAAAGCTACCTTGTTCCTTCGTAAGCTCCCAGAGGGATTGGAATGAAAGCAAATAAGATCCGCTGTGGAACAAAGGGAAATGCAGACGGGATCAAATGGCCCTGCTCAGGCCAGCTCTCAGCGGTGCACCTGGCTAGCTCCTCCTCGTTAGAGAGGGACACCTGGAGAGAGACCCGTGGCCTGGAGGGAGGATTAGGGAGGCCTTCTTTAGTGTGCCGTATAAGCATTATGCTGGATCAAAATGGCCAGCCTACAGTGGGTTGGTCAAATATTGAGAAGAGATTTTGTTACATTTGGTACTAAATGAATGCAGGCTCGAATTGTATTTTGATGTTTTCGGTATGTTTTGCGATACTTCAAAGCACGGGCATTAGTAGACTGCTTTTACTGGGGCACGTGCTGTGGTGATTAAAAAGCTTCTATATTTGGCAGTGGATTCATTTTAACACAGCGGAACCTTAAAGACAAGCTGAGGTGCGCACCTTGAGAGTCCGGATCCCTACACCACGGTGCACACATTACTGTCCGTGCACGACCAATAGAGAGGGCCTGTACCCCAATAGAGCTTTATGTCTAGCAACATCCCTGCTTCAAAGTGTGTGGGTGTGTGTGTACGTGACGTGGTCTGTCGTTACATTGGTGGTCTGGGTGTTTCCTCCAGCTAGGGGAGGTCATGGTGAGCATCTCCAGCAACCTGATGCAGGCTGATGAGCGGGTGCTGTGGATGGCCCAGCGCGAGGCCCGAGCGTGCTCCCGCATAGTGGAGTGTCTCCAGAGGATCGCTGTCCACCGCCTGGCCACCGCACAGGCCTTCTCCCTGGTGAGTCCCGGCAGCACAGCGCATTAACACACACTCGCATAGTAGGTCAGGCTGGGTATAGGAACGGATTATGCATACTAATACAACAGGTATGGGATCCAGATATTATACAATGCTTATAGTAGAGCTATGGATTGAGGATGTGTGTTTTTTTTATGCTGTCGCATCATCATCATGTCAATGAATAGCTGGCCTCTTAATGGGAGGATTCCCACAAGTTGACCGGTGTTTTTCATTTTATGACACACATTGCAGCCATTGCAAAACTGGTGGATTCACGTGTTGGTTATTTGCCTGGTAGATGTCGCTCAACATTGCAGTGGAGGCCCACGTCATCCGGGTCAGCAGCTTCAACGGCATGACCTGCACGCTTTTCCAGAGGCCCACGCCAGAGCGCAAGGCCCTGCGTGACCTGGGCCCTGGCATCGACCTAGATGCCGGCGCCGACCGGCAGCTCAGCTTCAAGTGCAATGTCACCAGCACTTTATCCAGCATCAAGGTCCGTGTCGACCAACTCCTCACACAGAACCACAGGATACTAGAGACCCGCCGGAAGTAGTCACCTAACTAGGGCAGATCAACTTGTTGTATTTCCGCGTTTCTGTGGAAGGACAATCTATTTCCCTTTTCCATGTGGCTTGACCTTTTTATAATCGTTCTGTTGTTTCCTTCTTTGCGGCGTTTCTTCTTCCGCACAGTGAACACTAAAGACTAATGTTGTCCTCCCCGTCCTCCCCCCAGACCACAGCGGTGGAGGCCTCTCTACAGCTCCCTCCATCCCTCTTCTCCCAGCTCTCCACCCTGGGCCAGCCGGAGGACGCGGTTTATAAGCTCCACCTGCTGGCCTTCCGGAATGGCAAGTTCTTCCCCTCCACGGGCAACTCCACCTACCTGGCCGACGGAGGGAAAAGGAGAACCGTGGCCACCCCAGTGATCCTGGCTAAGATAGGTGAGTCCTCTGCTAAACCACATGAGCTACGTATTGGAAAAAAAGATGGTATACATAAATAAAACAACAAAATAAAGAGAGGGAAAATGTTTTCCTCGGTACACATCATACCAACTGAAAAGTTAACACTAAGGACTTGTAAACAATGGCCGTGATATAATAACTAGTAGTATTGGAACAGAATTGAAGGATAAGATTGTGTATGATAATACACTAGCTTCTGTAGGGCTGCCTTCTAAATTATTCGTAGCAATGATCCTTTTTCTTGCAGAAAGTAAGGGAACTAACTCCTTTATACATCTTAAATCCTATGATCCTTGTCTGTGATGAAGTATAGGGCTCTGTGGTCTAGGTCCAAAGGGTTTCTCCTTTATATATAAGGGCAGGCGTTCAGACCTGTAAATTCAATCCGAACATGCAGGATTTTAAAGTGTTCCAGCAAGTACATCTATACATCTAACTACATCTATAATGTCAAGTTAGATGTTGTCCTTCTCACCTGTTCTGCTCCTCTGTCTGTGTGATTAGATGGGTACCCCCTGCACAGCCTGCAAACTCCAGTCAATGCTACCCTGCGGCGCTTTGCCCGGGGCTCTGACGCGGTAGCGGCTCACTGGAACTTCAGCCTGCTGGCCAGCCAGGGGGGCTGGCAGAACGACGGCTGCCGGATCCTGGGGCACCACGACAACTTCACCACCGTGTCCTGTGACTCGCTCAGCAACTACGCCCTGCTCATGGTGAGACCGGTTGGTCAATGAGATTGAATCAAATGCCCAGGGATGGTCTCATTTCTTGTTCATGCAACGATCCATATCGCATCGTGTGCATTTGACTGTGGCAAAGTCGCTAAGGCACTGAAATGGTTATTTGAAAAGAAACAAAGTCGCCTTGTATTATCTCCACTAACTCCCGTGTGTTGATGTAACTGTGGTCTGTTGTTGGTGTGGTCTAGGACCTGAATGGAGTGGAGTACTTCTCCCCCAGCATCCAGCCCCTCCACCCTGTAATCTACGCCACGGCCATGGTCCTCCTGCTCTGCATGCTCACTATCCTCATCAGCTACATCTACCACCATAGGTACACACAAACCCTTACCACTAGAATCAATCCAACTGTTAAAAAATACGTTGTATAATAATCATTATATAATGTAATGTAATTGTAACTAAGTCAAACTGTTCAAAGGCAATAGGATCTCTAAACCTGATCTTGTAAATTCTTTGTAAAAACCCAGAAATACCATTTGTTATATGAAACATCATTGGTTTCAAAGCAATCGACCAGTTTTTCTGTGTTTTTGTTTCACCCAGGTCTGTTCGGGTGAGTCGGAAGTGCTGGCATATGTTGGTAAACCTCTCCCTGCACATCTTCCTCACCTGTGGCGTCTTTGTGGGTGGCATCAACCAGACGCGCTATGCCAGTGTGTGCCAAGCAGTGAGTGCTCATTCAACCCTCTTCCCACCCCTTGTGTGCCAACCAACCTCTAGCTAATGTTGGAAGTGGGACACGTTGAGCATTTGAGGATCCCTGCCAACTTGTGGGAAGTTTCACTGTGGTTCTGGCCTTGAAAGCTCTCAAAAGTGGGGATTCCTTCTTTAGATGAAGCCACTTCAGCAGCTGTGTGGCGCTGGGTTGTTTTACTTATTAACAGTCTCTTACACAAAAAGTGACAGGTTGACAAAAGTTTGATAAGTTGGTATTTTTATTCTGCAGTAAAGCCTTTTGAGGGACCTAAACAGACTGGTGGTGAATGTTGGAAGTGTCAAAAATATGGTCTCTGAATTCCAAAGTGTTTTAAGATGAAGATGACCTTCTTTTATAGGCAGTTGGACTCACACTAGTAATATGCTTTTATAAAGGTGCTAACAATGATATTCATGGAAACCTTATTCCCTGTGGGGTTCAATGACGTGGCTATGATGTGTTACAGGTTGGCATAGTCCTGCACTACTCCACCTTGTCCACGGCCCTCTGGGTGGGCGTGACAGTGCGTAACATCTACAAGCAGGTGACACGCAAAGCCAAGCACTACGAAGAACTGGATGAGCCCCCGCCCCCACCACGGCCGATGTTGAGGTAGCCCACTGAAGTTACTAAATTAGAGGATCCACTTAAGCTCCCACAATGCAATTGAAGTAATTTTTCCTAGTGTGTAGTATGTTTGTAGTACTTTTTTATGCCCTCAAACTACTTGCTCAGGTTGTACCACATGGGGTCAGCATAGAGGCTTTTACATCTAGCTTTTGTGACACCCTTACCTGAATAGGACCAGCACTAAACCTAATACCTTTAGCGCACTATACAGGAGTGAATCTTCATAACACATAACTGAAAAGCCCCTTCAGTTTTGTTTGTTTGTTTACATTTGTTTAACCTTATTGAAAGGGGTTAATGTAGAGGCACGGTGAAAATAGTCTTGACAACTTCTTCCTTGACCGCTTGTTCTCTCCCTATAATGATGTGGTACATACATTATTTAATTGCATGTTTTCTTCTCACTCTATTTCGCATCGTAAGTTAGATGGTGACTAATACAGTATGTTGCCATTACTTGCACTTAAAAAGTCTCAACAATAGTTGCATATAATCAAATCATTAAAAAAGTTCTAGCACCTAAACATTATACAATAAGTGAGTACCATGGATCATATGTGTTACAGGGATGTAAAAAATATAGAAATGTACTTAAACAATAAATAGAAACTTTATTTACGTACATGGTAATTTAAGATCTGACTGCATCAGCTGAAAAGCTGGCTAAATAAGTTCTTTAAAATTGTCAATAAACACGTGCTAAAAAATCATGACATCCTACAAGATGCTCACTTTATCACTCCCATCATGCATTATTACAAGCCAGCCCAGTGCCTCTCGAACTCTCAGAACACAGGGAGGTACAAATCTACAAAGTTAGAAGTTAGACAGGGGAACGTAGTTTGCCCTTGTTGCAACCTCTGCAATCGACTCCACTGGTCTGCTGGCAGGTGCCCCTTCTTTAGATGTCTTCCTGAACAGACGTCTTTGAAGCATATGCTTTGAACAAGGCCCGAGTTCCTTTACATTGTAATATTCTATTCTACACAGGTTCTACTTAATTGGTGGAGGGATACCCATCATCGTCTGTGGGATTACTGCGGCAGCCAACATCAAGAACTATGGCAGTCAAACCAGTGCACCATAGTAAGTAGATAAAAACTTGAAGACACATTGTTTAGAAACCAATTCCAGCTCCTAATGATTCAGTACTTCTCATGGAAATGCTGTCTCATTTTATTTCTGCGGTGGTGTTGTAAGTCCCCTTTACGATTTGTCCCCTAGAGGAATATCTCATGTTATCAACTGGCAAACAAGGTGGGTATGGGTTTGTGTGCACGTGCGCTGTTGTTTTAAATAATGGACATTCTGTGGGGGTTGTAAGAGTTCAATTCCTGTGAAGCTCTTGCAGGCTGATTACGGAACTCTATTTATAGTATGTATTTAAGCAGCTAGTTTTTGTTGCCAGTTTGCTGGTCTTTTGATCACAAACACAGTCTCTCTCCCTTTCCTCACCACCTCTTCTGATGGCAAATATTTGGGTTGCATAACTGTGCTGAGTAATTTGGAAATCTGGACCAGTATCTGTCTGGAGTGTTTGGAGCTTAATTATTTTACATCTGCTGAGACAAATCCTTCCCACGGCAAACACTCTGAACTGAATCCAATAGCTTTACATAAAGCCAAGCATATTAGGCTGGTGGATATTTTCGTAAAATCAAATAAGGTGTTAATTTAAGACAAAGTAGTAAACCAATTTTTTTTTTCATTAATGGTTACAATAACCTAGTTAGATTTTTGTTTGTTTGCATGTGTGGCATTGGTCAAATATTGCTAAAGCTATGCGTGGATCTAAGCGATTGATTGAGGGAATGTTGTAGTGTAATGCGTATTCTCCCACTCTTTCTCTCCGTCCCCAGTTGCTGGATGGCGTGGGAGCCCAGCATTGGCGCTTTCTACGGGCCGGTGGGCTTCATCGTCTTTGTAGACTGCATGTACTTCCTCAGCGTCCTCCTTCAGCTGCGACGCCACCCCGAGCGCCGCTACGAGCTGAAGGAGCCTGCCGAGGAGCGGCAGCGCCTGGCTTCCAGCGGCAGCGAGGCCGGGGCGGAGGGCCACCTCCAACCGCTCACCCTCCAGCTGCAGCCCCACGAGGCCTCCTCCTCCACCGTCTCCGGCCCCCGGCACGTGGCCCTGTCGGCCCTGGAGAACGAGCACCCGTTCAACGCTCAGCTGGTCGGGGCGGTGGGAGCCCTGGGGCTCTACACGGCGCTCTGGGTGTGCGGCGCCATGGCGGTGTCCCGGGAGCACCCGGTGGACCTGGTGTTTGCCTGCCTGTTCGGCGTGGCCGCGTTGGCGCTGGGCTTGTTCATGGTGGCGCACCACTGCGTCAACCGGCAGGACATGAGGCGCCACTGGGTGCGGGCCTGCTGCCCCGGGAGGCAGCGCTACTCGGCCCAGGAGGACGCCCTGCTGCCCCAGCCGGGGGTGGGGACGGCGTCCGCGGCGGGCTCGGTCGCCCGGGCCAACGGAGAGACGTCCCGCTGTGGCCAGAGCTCCGGCGAGTCGTCCTGCACCAGCAAGAGTGTGCCGAGCGCGCGCATCTCCACGCCCGGCAGCAAGCTGACCAACCTGCACGCGGAGGCAGCGCAGTGCAAGCCCCTCCCCCTTCCACTCCCAGCACAGGCCAATGGTGCGGCTCTCCTGGATAACAGTCTGACCGAACACTCCCTGGACAACGAAATCAAGATGCACGTGGCCCCCGTGGAGATGCCGTTCCGCCCCGCGAACAATAACCACAACCCCATGGCGGCGGCCGCCAACGGCCACGCGGGCCGGCACCACAAGAACCGGGCCCGGGCCCACCGGGCCAGCCGCCTGACTGTGTTACGGGAGTACGCATACGATGTGCCCACCAGTGTGGACGGCAGTGTGCAGAGCGCCTCCCACCGGCGCCACCATCAGCACCAGTACGACGTGGCGGCGCGCAACAGCCGCCGGGCCGCCTACATGGCGTACAGGGAGCGGCACCAGAGCCAGATGCAGCAGGACAGTAGTGACGCCAGCACCAGTCTGCCCAGGCGCTCTCGGTTCGCTGACAAGGGTGGGACCGTAACTCGGGGCGACGGCGCCGTGGCAGGCGGGGAGGGGGCCGTCGGAGAGGCACAGATAGACCAAGAGACTGAGAAAGGGGCGACTGCTGCCCCCGACTCCAGCAAAGACAATGGGTGCAAATTGCAGTCCGATAAGATGGAACTACAGGGCCAGCCAAAGTCGTATGGACTAAACCTAGCCTCTCCAAATGGCACAATTAAAAACAGTGGCCAGACTGTGCCTTTAATCAACATAGAGAGTACAGCCAGCAGAAAGACTGGCTTATGGAAACACGAAACTACTGTGTAGGGACTGTTTCCTGTGCTGAAGACTGGAAAGTGATATGCGCTCTCCTCCTCAAATGTGAAACGTGTTGTTTATAAAGATTGTTATTTTTGGATTGTAACCCGTTTGGAGTTCTTGTTAAAAATGTATTGAAATACAGTTTAATTCCTGAGATTTTGTGCATGTAAATGTGTGCCCTTGTATGCCACTTGACCGTCTCTGAAGACACTTTTTGTAAATGATCTATTTTTATATCATTTAATCCCAAATTTGTTATTCTCTTCTCGAGTTTCGTATTGGAAACCGCATGGTCTGAGCTGTTGCCCTAAGCATACTTCTCAGGGCTGTTTTTTCATTTTTCTTGTAATAAACCAAATGTTTAGAATTCCTTTGTGTTTATCGTGTTCATTTCCTCTTCCCTTGTTCCCGGGTCCAGACGACGTCTTGCATCTAGGTTTAAACAACGATGGTATCCAAAGCTGCTGTGTCCAAACTTTGCCATGTCATTTGGACTTTACATTTTGGATGGTTTACGGTTGTTAAAGCCTCATGGCAAGGTCATACTTGAATCGTGACCTAGGTCTTGCTCTAGATTACCTACTACTCTCTTAACCCAATGCTAGATTGGATGCTGGTCCTGCATGTTCGTGAGTGCAGACCCCATATCCAGGGCTTGATTAACAGCTGCCATTTGAGCCTGAGTTGGTGGACCCATCTCCAAAGTGATCGGAGGATAAAGAGGAGTTCATGATATACCTGCTTTCCTGCAGCTAACCAATCCAACCTTAGTCAGACAGATGAAGATTACTGTTAGAGGAACATTAGGACAAATGTAGGAAGGGGAAATTGATTCATTTCTTGGATTTAGAAATTGCAAAGGAAAGGTTTCTTTGAAAATGTGCCAAGCTTTGTCTACCATTGAAAGTATTTGAAGGCTATGCTGAGAAACAGTTTAAAATTGTCCTTATTTTAAGAGATTTATCAAAAGCTTTTATCAACTATTTGTCATGGTTATCACAACAGTGGATTGCTACAGTATAATTTTCCAGTGCAGAGATATATATTGCCTACTCATTAAGAAGCTAAGCAGACTTGACTTATTATGCATTGAACATGCATACTGTTATTAAAAGCAATGTCAAATGTAAGAAAACCTATGCAGCCAAACCAATCCTCATGGACGCAATCAAAAGATTGCTTTTTGCTCTGTAGCCTGCCTGATTACTTGCAATCATCCTATGATTTAATTTAATCAGTACTCTATTACTGATGGCCTGTGTTGGATCATCAAAATGAACTCGTACAGATCACAACCACAATAAGATGTAAAGATATCAAGTTTGTCCCACATGCCGCTCATTCTTGTGGGAATTCTTCGGAGTGTGCCAGAAAACCATTTCTATGTGTGGCCCAGACGGGGCCAATGCCAGATGACTGATGCATTTTTTACACTTTCCCATTGCTGCGCTTCCAGCTGCCAGGCTTTTTTTTATACACACTTATCACTGGAAAAGATTGATACCATCTACAAGGTTCATCCATCTGCCCTTGAACCAATCCGGTGGCTTTAATTGTCGTGTGGTGGATCATGAATGCATAACCTGCAGCATTCTAATAACCACTAACTTTAAAGGCTGAAAATACATACAGCTCCATAAAAATGAAGAAAACGACAAATCTTTCTTGAATCAGATTATCTACATGTATGGCAGCCACTGCACTCTGGTGTCTGTTCCATTCCAACACAGCCACACCTCATTCTACCTCATGAGGTACTGATTAGGTGATCACCTGAACCAACCTTTATTTAAGGAGGAAAAGTAGGAAATCCAGTGATGTGACCATTGCTTTCCTCTTGCGATAATACCGCCTGGGTGGCAAAAACAAAGTTGAAATGGAAAATGTTGAGTGGGGAAAGGAGTGGTTAAATTCTGGGTTTACTGGCTGAGGGATATGGTGAGGGTCAGGTTGATTCCCTCCTTAAAATTTCAAAGACATGAAATCTTAAGAACAAGGCCATGCAGCAGACTGGGGACAACAAAGCTGCATTTGTTGTCAATGAGGTAATTATCCACAATTGGTTGACAGCAACTTGGAGGATCCAACTTCAGCTCTTTGGACACACCGATGACGTTGGTCCCACAGCCTGATCGTACCTGCTTTGCCGGTCCTCTGATGGAGAAGATTCCCCACACAGTATTGATGAAACTAGAAGCGCTCATAGATTAAATCCCTTCTATATGGATGGTTCTTGTAGACATCAAGTCCAACACAGGTGAAGGGGGGTTCTATTCGCAGACACTGTAGGTAAGTCTGCTATTTGTTGATGTTCAATTCTTCCTCTTAGCTTCCAACAGGTAACACAATTGTTTCACACCTTCACATGATGACAAATAAGCAGGATGGCAATGTGATGCTTGCCACCTTACTATCAGTGTAAAAGCCTACTGCTTCCAGTTTAAGGTTCATCTCTTCCTTAGTGACGATGATGTTAAGCTGCTTCAGGTGTGGGGGTTTCTGCCCTATTGTTGGGCACTCGATCAGCATTGGGAGAGCCATATTTGTTTTCCCCATCTACAGAATCGATGGCGTAGACACTTGCTTATCTTCCTGTAGTCTCGGCAACACCAGCACCCGTTCTTAAGGTGTGTGGGGCGGGTGTTCCTTGGATGGCAAACACGTTGAAGAACTCTGTCCTGGCTAGAGAAAGATTGCTTTGATTGTCTGGGATAGCATACATCTTCTTGACTTCATGAGGGCGACCACTAGAGGCTGTTTCATTCTCAAAGGGTGAGGCTTGTGATGGATGAGACAGTATTTGCTTGATTCTTCCAACAGTTTGGTCTCTTATGGTGCCTGTGTCAGTGACAATATTTGTCTTATCCACTGCGACTGGTATCCTTGTGTAGTTGCAACCAGTAGACCTTTGCTTTCTAGAAATATCAGTGGAGAAAGGAATAGTGTTGAAACTGGGGTCATTTGGAGCTGTAGCCTCTCTGCCATGTCAACTTCCTTTTCTGCGGGGCCTCTAATCTTACCCCAAGGCGAGCCTTCTCCAACCTGAGTTTGATTTATTTTCTGGGGGCATAAGCCGCTCTTGTTTGGGCTGCCTGCGTTTCACCTCGGGCCTGTGCTGATGCCACTTTGGCTCTAGATGATGCGGACGACCGCAAAGAATGAGACGAGATTGTTCTTTCCACATCCCATTGTGTTTTGGTCTTATTTCCGTTTATGTCCATGGTGATAGTTGTGTAGGTTATGGTGGTGAATGACGAGTGCTTACTATCTGGAGCAGATGACTATAGTGTTGAAGAAGCTCTAGATATAATCTGTGCATCCAACTTACATCCATTGAAGAGTGCTATAATTTCACTGTCCTGTTGTCCCTTAACGCACTCCCAGTGAGTCTGTTGAGTTAAACAGCCAGCCAGAATCTGTACTCAGGTCCTCAAAGGAACTGGCATGTGTGGTTTAATATATAGGAAGGTTTAATATAGAAAAGTGTTTAACTGAAACACAGAAAAACATGCAGAAACATACTGTACATCAGTTTAGAATGTATTAACTATTATCTAATAATTATGGGTTACACATAAAATGTAAATGCATACTAAAGCTGGAGATAAGGCTCATGCCTCAAGTCTCATTCAGTTCCACTCATTGATAACTGATAGTGCGACTCATGTATCAAGTGTCTTTACTAGTAGGCTATGTGAGAAAGATTTTCAAAAAATGTCAAGAGCTTTTCAGTTGTGTTAGTGAGTATATCATTCTTCAGTTGTTTGTGTGAGGGTTACAGTTGTGTATGTAAAAGCATTTCACTTTTATGTGTGTGTGGTATTCAGTATAGTATGACAGAGTTTGGTTTCATATATATATATATATATATATATGTGTGTGTGAGAGGAATAGAACATGCATATGCATTGTAATTCTGAATAAGGTCCCTTGCAGGTCCTCAGAGGAAGGTGTGTGTCTATCATTGCTGAATGTCAAAAGGAGAAATTAACTGCCTTTCATTATTCATTTTTTCAACAAATTAACTGTGGCTGACCTTGATGAAGACTTCACTCAAAAATAATGAACAGTTAACCTCAATCGGTTGACAATTAACAATGTGTTTGTGTCTTAGTGTTCATATTCTTGCAATTTTGTTCCACTGAATTGCAATGAATGTTCAGCAAATTTAGGTTTGCAGACTTACTTTTTACACTATTTGATTCTCCAAAACCACTTGAACTAGTTCAGATGCTTTTTAACCTTTTCTACCTCTTTTAAATTACTTGACGGAATTGGCAATAGAAAGTATAGATTCCTAAAGCACAGAAATGATGTACAATGCTAATAGTATTGAGAAAATGATCTCCGCCTCCATTGTAGAAGGTGCAACACATATTGGTTCCTACAACACATTTTAAGCTCAAGAGCCACATCTAAATGGGGCAACCATAACTGCAAAAACCTGAAGCTTAGCTGGGGCTTCAGATGTGAGAATGACTCTCAGGCCTTGATTGTGTTTTTTCATAGATGACCAATGTGATGGAAGGGGGCTACCCCTGCAATCTACAGTAGGAGCGTCGACAGATACCGGACTGTTCATCCAAGACAGTAGGTTAACTACAGTTACAATCAAAACTATTCAACCCCATTGCAAATTAGGTTTATTAGCAAAAATGTCCAAACTTTCAGCTGTTTGCCAAAAAACAATCAAACAAGAACAATTTAACTAGCTCAACACAACTAACATAACAAGTGGTTTCTCCAAATTCAACACAAAATGTCACTTTTAATGACTACTGCCGTCTCAGAATTATTCAACCCCCTGAATAGAGTCCCTCATAAGAGCACACATTTGCAAATCATGTTGTCTCAAGGGCTTCATTAGTTGCAACAGGTGTGCTTAAGACAAAACACATAAAATACTTGGACTGGCTAGGGCTTTGTTGACTGTAACGTGTGATTGCATGTTAGAAATATGGTAAGTCAAGGGAGTGGTCCAAAATGTTAAGAAAAGAGATTATTGCCTTGCACAAACAAGGAGAAGGATACAAAAAGATAGCAAAAGCCTAGAGATACAGTTGGGACATAGTTTGCAAGTTCAAAGTGAATGGAACCCTGGCCACACTACCTGGTAGAAAAAGGAAGTACACCAAGGCTTGGTTTCAGTAGAAGTCCTGGAAGATTCTACAGTCGTCGTCACAGTTGCCTGACTTGGACCCCATAGAAAATCATTGGTGGGATTTGAAAAAGGTGGTTGCAGCACGCAAACCCAAGAATATTAGTTTCCTAAAGAACGCTGCCAGAAGCTGGTGTCTGGCTATGCATCATGTTTGCAGCAGGTCTTATAACAGCAAAAGTGTGCTCTACTAAGTACTAAAGACGCTTGTCATGAAGGGGTTAAATAATTCTGAGACTGCAGTAGTCATTATAGGTGGCATTTTGTGTTTAATTTGGAGACACCACTTGTTATATTAGTTGTTGAGCTATTTAAATTGTTCTTGTTTGATTGTTTTTTTTTCGCAAATAGCTGTAAGTTTGTACAGTTTGCTAGTAAACCTAATTTACAATGGGAGTTGAATAATTTTGATTGCAACTGAAAAGTTGCAGCCCCCCCATCTCCATAAAGCCTTGCAAAGATATTGCATGCCACATTAAGGAGGGCATTCCAAACCGCTGAGGAGTTGGCTGCCCCACATCACCACCGGATTAACATTTAATGTGTTTCCATATCAGTTTTACTTCTCTGACGGGAGTTCAAAAATGAACATTGCCTACTTACAAAAGTCATGTC